>OZ037965.1:1583459-2103813 GCA_964035675.1 Fomitopsis pulvina | reverse complement strand
CCCTAACCCTACCCTAACCCTAACCCCTAACCCTAACCCTAACCCTAACCCTAACCCTAACCCTAACCCTAACCCTAACCCTAACCCCTAACCCCTAACCCTAACCCTAACCCTAACCCCTAACCCCTAACCCTAACCCCTAACCCTAACCCTAACCCTAACCCCTAACCCTAACCCCTAACCCTAACCGAACCTAACCGGGATCGGACCGAACGACACGTGACCCCTAGGGGACACCTGACTAGTACGTCTCGTGACCAAATTGGCTAAGCATGACACGTGCATGGTACACGTGATTCGGTGCGTCATACCCCTAATCTGGGTCTTGACGTCATTGTTCCAGCCTCGCCTGGGCTTCGGCACGGCATCTCGGATTCCCATGCTCGGCACGGCATGGCCGATTTTGGTAATCGCACTCTCACGTCACTCAGCCAATCAAAGGACTTCGATTGCGGGTAATCCCCTTTGGGAACGGAAGACTCCCACAGCTCTAGCTCGGCAGTCACGGCATTTGCAAGATGTGTACAGTCATCGGCCCGGCCGAGGCACATGTACGCTTGGTAAGACTGGCATAATCACCATCACCTAAGGGACCTGAAGAGGTATATATACCGAAACGGGTCGGAGCACTGTCCCCCAGTACTCCCGTTGTCCCTGACCGGTAGTCACCTCAGAGAACGTGGGTCGGTGCGTATCCGGTGCCTTCTACCGGGGGCTGGGAGTTGACAACACCCAAACCGGCAATGCGTGCTCCCGCATAGGTGAGTTCTCATGGGGTAAGTCATGCCTAGCTAACGTGTGCGGTTTCCTGCCGCGACGGGATCTGGGGGTCACCATGGCTAGTCAGCGTGGCGGCTGGCGACACCTCCGAACTGTTCGGGAATCCCCTAAAGCCCTTGGTACCGCGACTAGGGCGACAGCCCTAGGGTCACCTACCTCTGTCTCCTGGGATGAGCCTGACAAAGCGGTCTTCGGACCTGCGGGGCAATACTCTCGGGTCTCATGCGGGCCCGTTATTCGCACCGCTGACTGCGGGTACGGTAATAATCCAAGGGATGAGCGAGTGGCGCGTTATGCCCACAAGCGAAATGGGCAATCCGCAGCGAACAATACTTATCCGGGTTTGCCCGGGTAGGGGTTGAGCATCCAACGACTAAGTGGAGGTGGGGGTAAAAACCCTTAAGATATAGTCTTTATAGGGGCGAAAGTCCCGGGGATACGCTAAACACGAGCAGCACGGGGCCTTAAGCAAGTCCTGTGCCGGTGGTCGTCACTAGGGAGTTGCTGCTCCCCCACCCGTGCCCGAACGATCCCGCCTCTTAAAACCGCCGCCTTAGGCGTCGTTTACGGGGATCTTGTCTGGTCGGAGGCATCGGTGCCCGCCAGCAACCCTATCGCGTCTGCGCTCGAGCCTGCGGGCCCTTGATGACGACGGCTTGCCGTGCACGTCTTGGGTCTTATAAGCCGACGGTCGTGTGCCTTGGAACCCTAGGGAACCTCGGTGGACTAAACCTCGCCCTAGCTAGCAAAGTTGAGAGGTACAACGACGGTAACCTAGATTGTACCTGTCCAACCTCCTAACATTCCTACAGCCAGGCGATTGCACCGCTGTGACGGAGGGGTGGGGGAACACTCCCCTCTTGAACACGTGCCACTGGTCGATGTAGGTAGGATGGCTCTGGAAATGGCATGTCGCGAGCGTAAGCCTTACTTAGCAGCCCCGCTTGTCGCAGGTAGGATCAAAGCCGTAGCATGGAACTTCAACAGCCCGGCGCGCTCCTCAAGCTCGCTTCGCTCGCTTTCGTCGCGCCCCCTAACCATCCATAGCACTCCCATCCCCCGTAGACGTAGTACCTGCCTCCCCCATGGCTTCTACATCCGCCGCCGCCTTCCTCCGTGCCACTTCGCCGCTCGCGGCAAGTATGGCGCCCCTTATGGGCGCCGATCCGATGGCTCGGGTCGAGGATCCTATCCTCGCCTCGAAGCTTCACCGCCAAGGGCGGATCGGATCAGCCAATTCGGTTGATGACGTAGTCGCGCTAGTGCCGCGTGACTATCGAGACCAACTCCGCCCGCAGCTGCTCGAAGCGGCGACTATGCAGACTAAGCTCTGCCAAGCGGGTGCGGCCTTGCAAAGGCTGCAGGACCATGTGTCCCGGGGTACCTTACCCCAGCACCTTCGTCAGAAGGTGCCTCCCGTACAAATGACTAAGGAGTACGGCGAGACTAGTGCGGGCGCGTCTCATCGCGCGTCCTACGAGGCCGAGCATGCTCGGTACCTCAAAACCCTCCTCGACAACGCCGTCAAGGCTAAGTCCGACGAGGTGCGCTACCTGGGTGAGGCCCTGAGTGTTGAGAAGGTCGAGCAGACCCTCCGCGAGGCAATCAACGCGCGATATGCGCAGTTGCACCAGCGCGGCCGCGTGCCGCAGTACTCTCGCGTGACTGACCCAACTACGGGGGTCATCAACACAACACTCACGGGTTACGTCGAGAACCCCATCACGTCCCGACTTTACGTCGAGGTTCTCGAAGACTCCGCCTCCTACATCGACCGCGTGCGGTTGATTGTCGAATCCCGCTTCGCCAATGAGCAGACGAAGCTGGAAAAGAAGAAGGAAGTGGTCCGCGCAGCAGATGTCGTCATGGCAGATGCCACTGGCTCGACGCCGAGCACGTCTAGCTCCTCGTCAATCGAGAAGATCATCCGCGAGCGCGTTAAAGCTGAGGTCCAACGGAGCCTCAAGTCCTCTGGCTCTTCAAAAAGCCAGAAGCCCGCGAAGGGCAAGGTAAGTGCGGTTCGCCAACCTTGGTCTTCACTATGGGCTGACGTTTCTTCTTCTTCCACAGCAACCACCGCGGAAGAACGACGGCAAAAAGAAGACGTCGGAGAAATCCGCCCCTGCAAAGGTACCGGAGATTTTCCCCTATCTCCCGCCACCATCTCGACTCTTACCGAGGTTCGGCGCATCTTTGCCACAGGGACTCAAGTTCAAGAAGAACAAGGGTTCCTCGAATTCGTCGACGAAGTCCTCCAACCTGAAAAAGGTAACCGGAGCGAGCACGTCGAAGAAGAACGGCAAGGGGAAGGGCAGGGCTTAGTGCGGGCGCGAGGGTACTCTGGTAAGTACCAATACTCCAACGCAGCCTCCCTTCCAGACTGGATTCTCACAGTCCCTCTCCCACAGGCGATTAATTATATAATTTGTTGTACTCCTGTTGAGATTGTAGAAGCGGCCCGCTTCAAATATTATATACATCGCTCCCCTGGTGTGAACTTGCCCGATGAGATCGCCTTTCAACTAAGCGTCGGTATGAATTTTATGTACCACCAGCCTAATAAATCCAGCTTAATTAAAGAAGCTTGGACTGATTTTCAACGAAGACTTCGTTGGAGGCTGTACTTTGAGTTTCAAGGCGAATTTGGATTCTATGACCCAGACTATGAAGTAGATGGTGATGCAGAGGATTCCACTCTGTCTGAAAAGCGTAAGCCGCCTACTCTACCGCTTTACCTCGAATTGGGACTCGTTGAGGGAAGGAAGTTCGTAAATGAAACGATTTCCAATGTCCCCGACGAGGATGGGAGGTGTTATCTTAATCGCCTCGCACCTCACACCCCGACCATTCGAGACTTTTTAGTATCAAACGATTACGTCGTCACTGGCACTGATAAGAATTTGGGCATAGCGGTGTCCGAGCGAACCTGGCTCATAGAAAAATCCCTAGAAATACTGCGCAATCATGATGACTACGAACCCTTGTCTAAGGCGCAGTGTGACGCTATTCTAGCAGATAAATGTATTGAGATGGATGACTTGGCACGACGCGCCGAAAAGTACATTCAACTTGAGGGTGAACAATTAGGAAAGTTTTTGCGGTCAAAAATCACTAAGCCTAAGGAGCAGCACTCGGTACCGAAGTTTTATGGCATCCCAAAAATCCATAAACTCCCGGTTAAGTTCAGACCGATTATACCATGCCACTCCGCCGTCTTAAACCCTGCGGCTAAATACATTTCTAAAAAACTTAAGCCGATCATTGCATCGGTGCCAACCATTATACATGGTACCAAAGACTTGGCTATAAAATTAAGTAAGCTTCATCTTACGGAGGGACGGAAGTTCTACATCGTCACTGGTGACGTAGTAGCCTTCTATCCAAACATCGACCTAGACAAGGCTATGCTAATCGTAGAGCATTTTTACCTCGCCCATTATTGGGTCGGTCGCCGTTCTGACCTAGATTCAGAACATTCGCAAGCGGAACAAGCCGTGTTCCGCGACGCCCTCCGTGTTGGTAACACGAAGCTTGTAACACAGTTCCAAGATAAATACTACAAACAGCTGCGCGGCCTCGCAATGGGTGTCGCGGATTCGCCAGACCTTGCTAACCTTTATGGCGCATGGTTTGAGCGGTCTTGTGGTATTCTCGAAGATCCCCTTGTAGCTTTCTACGGGAGATATATCGACGACTGCCTTGCTATCGTCTATGCGACTTCAGAGCATGAAGCATTGGCGCATCTAAAGAAGGTAGTCTTCGATAACTGTGTAATTGAGTGGAACGCGTCTGAAACGCATCAACCGTTTCTGGATATGCTCCTGTACCGTGATTGGTCAGGAAAATTGCAGCATATGCCGTACCGCAAGGCGCAAAGCCACCAGGAAAGAATTCCATGGATATCTGCCCACCCGCTTGACGTCAAGCGTGGAACCTTCGTGGGTGAGATGTCCCGGTTAGCAACGCTCTCTAGTGTGTGGTCACATTATGAGGAAGCAATGAGGGGCCTGGTAGCCCTTTACATTAAGCGTGGTTACCCGGAAAAAGTTGTTAAAGGATGGTTGAAGAGTAATCTTAACCAGCGTTGGGAACATCGGCTACGTGAAAACAAAGTCGAGCACGACGAGGTGCTGGTTCTTAAGACCTCCTACAACCCAGCATGGAACTATTTCCAAGCTTCACAACTGAGAGAACGAGTAGTTGGATACTGGACCGAATGGTGCGAACGTGCCGATCGGGGGGACTTTAACCTAAAATTCCCCAAACCAGGGCCCAATGACTTCTACACACCACTGCCATTTGTCTCTAGGCTCACAACCTGGAGCTCGGCGGGAGGAGTACTTGGTCGGACCCCGGATATACGCCAAACCAGCATTCCCGGTCGTCGCTTAATTCTGAGCCGGAAGCGGACTCAAAATTTATTCGACCTCACAACGCTTTGGAAAAAGCTTGTTCTCGAGAGGATGGATGAGCGGGTCGGTCAGACTACGTTGGATGCCTTCTGGAAACCGGCTGCACAGGCAGTGTCAGAACCAGTCGATGCACAAGTCCAGCATGACGAGTCGATGCAAATCGATACGACTGTCCCAAGCTCTGTCGCGAATATCCTTCTTCATGGATCACACGTTGTACGTGATGATGACTCAGATGAAGAAGTACGCCATATTCATCGACGCTCTCCATCAGCACCGCCGGCCTGGACGTATGGACGCACTTAGTGACTGTATCGTAGTTGCCGCGACCTTCAAGTACCAGGAACGGACCCAGCCCCCCGGAGCGCAGGTACAGCCTGTTAATGCCCCAAAGCGGACTAGGACACCTTATCTGAGGGCACCTGCCTGTTAACCCGAAGGACCTATGCGGGTTGGCAGTCTTGTTGTCAGCTTTAAATGGATCCGAACTGCTGAGGTCAGCTATCATGGGCCAAGGCCTAGTGTCTTCAGTGTCCCTCGGCGCTGCGGCACCCCCTGCGAACGATCCGTATCAATGCGATGCACTCTTGTGAAGTTATTACTACATCTTGTAGGTACCACGGAAACTGTTTTTCACGAACAGACGGTATTAACCGTATGACTTAGGACAACCGTAACCGAGTCACTAACCTAACTCTAACCGTGAGTACTGTCTTTAATCAGACTATTGCCGTCTGACTGACGTGTTTGTTAGCTAACCTAACACTAACCGAACCAAACCGAACCGAATCGAATCTAATCGAACCGAACCTAACCGAACCTAACCGGAATCGGACCGAACGACACGTGACCCCCAAGGGGACACCTGACTAGTACGTCTCGTGACCAAATTGGCTAAGCATGACACGTGTATGGTACACGTGACTCGGTGCGTCATACCCCTAATCTGGGTCTTGACGTCATTGTTCCAGCCCCGTCTGGACTTCGGCACGGCATCTCGGATTCCCATGCCCGGCACGGCATGGCCGATTTTGGTAATCGCACTCTCACGTCACTCAGCCAATCAAAGGACCTTGATTGCGGGTAATCCCCTTTGAGAACGGAAGACTCCCACAGCTTTAGCTCGGCAGTCACGGCATTTGCAAGATGTGTACAGTCATCGGCCCGGCCGAGGCACATGTACGCTTGGTAAGATTGGCATAATCACCATCACCTAAGGGACCTGAAGAGGTATATATACCGAAACGGGTCGGAGTACTGACCCCCAGTTCTCCCGTCGTCCCTGACCGGTAGACACCTGAACATTCTTCAACACAGCGTCGCGACTCAAGCTCGCTTCGCTCGCTTTCGTCGCGCCCCCCTAACCCCTAACGGACCTAACGGACCTAACCGAAACTGGACCGAACATCACGTGCCCTAGGGCGCCTGGTCAGTACGTCACGGGATTAGGACTGGGCCCTGTCACGTGATGGTATCACGTGTCTTGGACGGGTAAGTCACATGTCGTAATCACGTGTGTGCTTATACTAGCAAGCCACGTGCTTGCCCGATTCGGAGATGTCACGTGTGGAACCCTCTAGGCTTGCACATGTGACCATACGTCATCTGGCGCTAATCGGCATGTCGGCACGGCATGCAGCGCTCTAGGATTTGTAAGGAGCAAGTCAGCCAACCAATCACTGCGCGTTCATTGGGAATCAACCGCACATGATTGAGAAGCACCCATCGGACTACTGGGTGCCGATTCGGCATTACAAGATATCTCTTGACACATAACGGGGCGCCCTCCCCGGCCGTGTCATGCCTAAGCGTTTAATGGCTTACCTAAACAGGACCTGATGAGGCTATAAAGCCGAAACTCGGGAGGTCGCTGGATCCCCAGCGCCCAGTTGTCCTGACTCGGCGAGTTCAAGCCCCTCAAGTTGTAGTACGCTCCTCGCCTTCGGCTCGGAGCTCCCCCCCTAACCTTACATAGCGTGTCCTTCCCATCCCCGTAGTCGTACTTACCATGTCTTCCTCTGCCGCCTCTTCCTCTCTCCTCCGTGCTCTTTCTCCGCTTGCGGAGTCGTTCGTGGTCCACCCGGTCCCGAACATTAGCGAGGCTTCGGGACAACCCGAAAATGTCGCGCGTGCTGTCACCAGGCAGACGCGTCTCCTCGCCGCCAACTCTGTTGACGACGTAATCGCGCTCGTGCCGCGCGATTACCGAGACACTCTTCGAGTGCTCTTGATTGACGCTGCTGATAAGCAGCACAAGAGTCTGATCGCGGAAGCCGCCGTACTGCGGCTCCGCTTGCATCAATCGAAGGGCACACTCCCTCAGCACCTGCGTTCCAAGGTGCCCCCGGTCCAATTGACTAAGGACTTCGGGGAAACCGCAGCCGGGGCTTCGGTCCGCACTGCGCAGCAGGAGGCCCACAACGCCTACTGCGCCTCGCTTCTCGCCAACGCCATCAAGGCGAAGGAGGACGAGGGCCAGTTTCTGAGAGGGTCGCTCACCGTCGAGCGCATCGAGCCGATCCTGCGCGAGCGGGTACAGGCTCGTTTTGAGCAACTTAAACAACGTGGCCAGGTGCCTCAGTACCGCCGCGTCGTCGACAACTCTACGGGGGTTGTCAACCTGCTGCCCGACGGCTTTGTCCTCAACCCTGTCCTCTCGGCTACCTACGTCGAGGTCATGGAGGACTCGGTCCCTTATATCGAGCGAGTTCGACTCATCGTCGAGTCCAACTTCGCGCGTCAGCAAGAGCGGCTGACGAAGAAAAAGGAGATCGTCCGTGACGCGGACGTTGAGATGGGCGACGCAAGCTCATCCACGCCTCAGGCCTCCGGGTCGAAGTCGGTCGAGACCATCGTCCGCGAGCGCGTCAAAGCCGAGGTCCAGCGGGCCCTCGCTAAGTCCTCTGGGTCCAAGAAGGCCCAGAAGTCCGGTGCTGGCAAGGTGAGCTCCGGTTCCATCGCCCTTCGGGGGGGAACCGGCAAGTCTGCCGTGTTAAAACACCCATGGACTGACATCTTCTCTCCCACAGAAGGCTTCTCGTGGGAAGGACGACGGAAAGAAGAAAACGTCGGACAAACCCGCCCAGCAGAAGGTACCCGAGATATTCCCTTATCTCCCACCGCCCTCTCGGTACTTACCGAAGTTCGGCGTGCCTCTGCCGCCGGGACTCAATTTTCAGAAGAAGAAGTCGAGTGCTGGCACGAGTTCCAAGAAGAGCAACAAGAGCCCCAAGGGCAACTCTTCGGCGGGGAACTCGAAAGGCAAGGGACGGGCGTCTTGAGGCGGTCAGCTGCGCGGTACGTGTATCCTGACCCGACTACTGTCCCAGACTGGTGTCTAACAGTCCCACGCCCCATAGCAATTAATTATATAATATTAAATACTCCTGTTGAGATTCTGGAAGCGTCCAGATTTAAATATTATGTACATTGCTCTCCCGGGGTTAACTTGCCTGATCACATCGCCTTTCAACTAAGCGCGGGTATGAAATTTATGTACCATCAGCCGACTAAGGCTAAGTTGATTAATGATGCTTGGCACGACTTCCAACGACGTCTTCGTTGGCGGTTGATGTTTGAGTTTAAAGGCGCAGATGGATTCTATGATCCAGATTATGAGACGAATGCGGATGAAGATCCCGATAATAAGCGTGACCCGCCGTCTCTACCGCTCTATCTTGAGTTAGGACTCGTCGAGGGTAGGAAGTTCGTGAATGCTACGATATCCAAAATCCCCGATGAGGATGTTAAGTGCTACCTTAATGCGCTCGCACCTAACACCTCGACTATTCAAGACTTCTTAGTAGCGAACGACTATATTGTTTCGCCTACTGATAAGAACCTAGGACTAGCGGTGTCTAAGCGCGCCTGGGTCATAGAGAAAAGTCTAGCCTTGCTGCACGACATTAAGGACTACGAACCAATGTCGAAAGCAGAAGTTAACGCTTTGCTAGCACAAAAATGTATTCAGATGGAAGAACTGGCGATCCGCGCCGAAAAGTTTATTACCATCGAGGGTCCCCAACTCTCCAAGTTTTTACGGTCAAAAATAACTATAGAGGGTCGTGAGCATTCGGTCCCAGCTTTTTATGGACTGCCTAAGATCCATAAGAAGCCGGTAAAATTCCGGCCGATTATACCATGCCACAGCGTCGTCTTTAACCCTGCGGCCAAATACATTTCGAAAAAACTTAAGCCTATCATAGCTAACTCTCCTAGTATTATAAACGGTACCAAAGAGCTAGTGATAAAATTAAGTAAGGTTCAACTCCAACGCGGACGCAAGTTCTACCTCGTCACTGGCGATGTAGTCGCTTTTTATCCCCACGTTAATCTATCCAAGGCCCTTCTCATCATAGAGAAGTATTACCTTGAACACTTCTGGATTGATAATCAACGTCGGAATGAAACGGTTGAAGCGGATGCGGAAGAACAGGCCATCTTCCGAGACGCGTTGCGAATTGGCAACACGAACCTTGTCACACAATTTCAGGGAAAATACTATAAGCAGCTGCGCGGCCTGGCTATGGGCGTTGCAGACTCCCCAGATTTAGCGAATCTTTACGGTCGCTTCTTCGAGGAACAATGCGGTATTCTTAATGATCCCTGTGTACCGTTCTACGGACGGTATATTGATGACTGCTTTGCGATCGTCTACGCTGAATCTGAAGGACAAGCGTTGGCGCACTTAAAGAAAGTAGAATTCGATGATTGTACAATAGAGTGGACCGTGTCGGAGCACCGCCAAGTGTTCCTGGACCTCATGTTATACGTAGACGGCTCTGGAAGTCTACAACACATGCCGTACCGTAAGGCCGGTAACCACCAAGAAAGAATTCCATGGATGTCTGCCCACCCGCTCGATGTAAAGCGCGGGACTTTTGTGGGCGAGATGTCTCGGTTAGCCACACTTTCCTCACTTTGGAGTCATTATGAGGACGCAATGCGGGGCTTGGTAGCTCTGTACATTAAAAGAGGCTATCCGGAAAAAGTTGTTATTTCGTGGCTTAAAGCTAATCTCCACAAGCGTTGGGAATCACGGTTGCGTGAACCTGAACCGCGCACGGAAGGAGTGCTTGTACTTAAGACGGAATACAACCTGGCATGGAACTATTTCAATGCTTCACAATTAAGAGAAGCCATCTTTGGATATTGGCGGGAATGGTGTATACACGCCGACCGCGAGGACTTCAGCCTGAAGTTCCCGAAACCGCGGATAACCGACATTCATGGGCTCTCGGAATTCACCGTCAACATGGCTAGTTGGCAGGACCGAGGTGCCGAGTGGCGGCGTATCCCGGACATACGCAATACCAGTATCCTTGGCCGTCGATTTATTACGAGTCGCAAACGCACCCGTAACCTGTTCGACGTAGCCGCTCTTTGGAAGAAGATGGTTCTCGAGCGGATGGATGAGAACATTGGTCAAACTTCCCTTCTTCAGTTCTTTGAGCCCGTGGCACAACAGACCGCGGTTACTCAACCTGTTCAAGAGGGGGGGAGCACGCATCATGCTATTGATGATGTGGAAATGGCCATTGCACCTTCAGTCGCGCACTTTCTAACTCATGGAGCGTCTCGCATGGACGTGGATTCAGATGAGGAAGTTATTCAAGTGCACCGACGCTCTCCATCAGTGGGACCTGGCTGGCAGTATGGGCGGTAATCGCCACACTGTCGTAGGAGCCGGGTTATGATTCAGTCTCGGGCCTCTACCTGAGAGGGACCTCGTGTTCACGTCGTCACCAGTATGGTGGACTAGGGAATGCTAATCTGGGGTCGCTGGGTGTTTCTGCTGCGGATAGCTTGCACAGGAGGGCTCTCTGGCTTCAACTTTATATGCGCCCGAACTGCCGTATTGCTCTGATTACGTGTCAATGCGTTAATCCGGACAAGCGTCTCAAGGGTACACCCCACTGAATTATTGAATCTATCTCTGTCTCACACCTTGTGAAACATGGCATTTATCTTGTAGGTACTCCGTTACTGTTATACGCAAACAGACGGTATTAACCGAGAGTGTTAGGAGCCTGAACCGAACCTATTCCTAACCTAACTCTAACCGTGAGTACTGCGATTAATAGTCGCATAATGCCGATTGACTGACTTTCATTATTGATAGCTAACCTAACTCTAATGACGTCAACTCCTAACCTAACCGAACCGGACCTAACCGGACCTAACGGACCTAACCGAAACTGGACCGAACATCACGTGCCCTAGGGCGCCTGGTCAGTACGTCACGGGATTAGGACTGGGCCCTGTCACGTGATGGTATCACGTGTCTTGGACGGGTAAGTCACATGTCGTAATCACGTGTGTGCTTATACTAGCAAGCCACGTGCTTGCCCGATTCGGAGATGTCACGTGTGGAACCCTCTAGGCTTGCACATGTGACCATACGTCATCTGGCGCTAATCGGCATGTCGGCACGGCATGCAGCGCTCTAGGATTTGTAAGGAGCAAGTCAGCCAACCAATCACTGCGCGTTCATTGGGAATCAACCGCACATGATTGAGAAGCACCCATCGGACTACTGGGTGCCGATTCGGCATTACAAGATATCTCTTGACACATAACGGGGCGCCCTCCCCGGCCGTGTCATGCCTAAGCGTTTAATGGCTTACCTAAACAGGACCTGATGAGGCTATAAAGCCGAAACTCGGGAGGACGCTGGATCCCCAGCGCCCAGTTGTCCTGACTCGGCGAGTTCAAGCCCCTCAAGTTGTAGTACGCTCCTCGCCTTCGGCTCGGAGCTCCCCCCCTAACCCCTAACGGGCCTAACCGAAACTGGACCGAACGTCACGTGCTCTAGGGCGCCTGGCCAGTACGTCACGGGACTAGGACTGGGCCCTGTCACGTGATGGTATCACGTGTCTTGGACGGGTAAGTCACATGTTATAATCACGTGTGTGCTTACATTAGCAAGCCATGTGCTTGCCCGATTCGGAGATGTCACGTGTGGAACCCTCTGGGCCTACACATGTGACCATACGTCATCTGGCGCCACTCGGCATGTCGGCACGACATGCAGCGCTCTAGGATTTGTAAGGAGCAAGTCAGCCAACCAATCACTGCGCGTTCATTGGGAATCAACCGCACATGATCGAGAAGCACCCATCGGACAATTGGGTGCCGATTCGGCATTACAAGATATCTAATGACACATTCGGGGCGCCCTCCCCGGCCGTCGTCATGCCTAAGCGTTTAATGGCTTACCTAAACAGGACCTGATGAGGCTATAAAGCCGAAACTTAGGATGGCACTGGATCCCCAGTACCAAGTTGTCCTGCAGCTTCGTCACCTAAACTAGCCCAACAGCAAGTAACATGCACCGCACCTTCAGCGCGGTGCTTCCTCCCTAACCCCTAAGTGAAAGGCATTAGGACATGAATGGTACACCAAGAGAGTGCACATTTATTGGGTGTGGCCACTGTTAAATGATAGTCAGTATACCTTCCATATGGTGAACTCACACCACATAGCAAGTTCGCCATACAGAGGACATATTGACACTCACAATGTAACTGATGTTCTCATTCTGACATACTCACACTGGTGCACAAGTTTGCCATACAAATCTATACAAATTTTATAACCCTCTGTGTGGTCAACTTGTACAACATGGCAGACTTGCACAACAGCACAGGTTAGTTGCACAGTAGTGTATGCTACTTACATGCCCATCATCATTATCAATTATCTACTGCAACCAAAGTCAATAAATATTACTACTTTCCCTAATTACCATCACCACTCCATGCCAGTGTCTTATAAAAGGTAGCAGAACGACAAACAAGCAAAACAGCTGTTAACAAGCAGCCGTGTGCATGCACATCACCCTGGAATTAAAATAAGCGCTTCGCCGCGAGTCACTAAGCGCCATCCCCACTTGCCATATCGGGACCACTCTCGTTCCTAATTAGGCAGGAGAGGGGCATCCTAACCCAGGGCTTATTCCAAAACGCGCCTATAATCCACGTCATGGAGGATATTCCACACGACAGAGTGAAGGCGGAAGTGGTCGGTCCCCGGTATCAATGACGTGTACAGAAACCGACTGATGTGCAGGCTGCTGGCACTGCGAGACCTTTGTTCACCAAGGCATTGATAGACGAACGCGCTCGGGAAGGGCACCTGACGGCGGAGGACGAGCACGGGATTAAGAGTGCTGTGGGCTCGCTGTATTCCGGTGCGTGCGCTCTGTTGCAGGAGAGCGTTGACAGGCACTGGTGCCAGACATTTGCGACACTGTCTGCGTTGATTCTCGCTATGACCCTCAATCCTGAGGTCATGCCAGCCGGACCTTGCGGATAGAGAGCGTCGCTGCCGTACATCGACTGCATCATCAAGGAGGTCTACCGGTGCGTCCGCTTCGCGCTCACTCTGTCTGCCGTTGCACATACTCCTCTAGGACTTACCCTGTCGTTCCTCTTGGTGTGTCACCTCTTCGACGGCTCGTCTGCCAAAGAACTGATAGCTGTTTCAAGGTTTTCCGCATCGATCGACTGAGGCTGACGTCTATCACGGCTACCATATTCCGTAGGGCGCTACTGTGATCGCAAACATAGCGTACGTATTCCTTTCATCACTTGCCACATCCTTCATGTTCGTTCCAGGGCGATGTGCCGGGATCCTGCGATATATCCAGACCTGGACGTTTTCCGTCCCGAGCGCTTCCTCGCCGCCGCACTCGGAGATGCTGCCATTGATGACATAGACCCGCAGAAGGAGGTGCGTGTGCTGCTTATATATCTGTGTCTCTCACCAGACTCCTCAAGAGACCGACCACGTCTCAAGGATCTGTCCGGGCCGGCTCTTGGCAGATGCCAACGTGTGGCTCGTGGCTGCCTGCATGCTCGCGACGCTGGACATCCGCAAGGCGCGCGACGCGCTGGGCAAGGAGATAATGCCTGCACCGGTCTTCTTGTCGGGAACGGTTAGGTGAGCTATGATTAACCCCGGTGCAATGCAAATGGCTGACCTGGGGGATGTACAGTGTACCGACGCAATTCATGTGTGACATACGGCTTCGTTCGGAGAGGGCGCGGGAGCTGATCCTATCCAGCATACCTGAATGGGCTGCTCATGGCATTGTCTGTGTGCACCTATTCACGCTTGTCCCGCAGGCACCCTAGTGCAGTGGCGATTTCTACCATCTGGGCCCCACTCGCAATCATTTCTCCGCATACTATCAATTGCAGCATGCCATCTGTCCATGTCATGCGTGGTCGCCATGTCTGTCGATTCACGCCTGTGTCATCTTATCCAATTACTAGCAGGTACAACGACTCCGAGAGACCCGAGGCCACAGTAACTGCCCTGGTCAACCACGCACGGTGACGCACCTTAGCGCCGTTCGGACACTCAGATTGCCCCCGACCCGTCACAGACGCGTCCGTCTCGCTATGGCACAGGCCTAACTGCATGCATAGACAGTAGGGTGCACATGATCGTGAATGAGTCAGGGCGAGGCACTCCTCACTCGGGCAACTTTTGCGCGTCAGCTGTAATGGTTAGCACAGGTGAGAACCCTCGTTGTCGTCTCTCAGGACAAACACTGTCTAAACTGCAGTTACCCAGCCTGCCATCAGGAGTCGGCGGACAACACCACTCTCACTCAAGGGTGTTACGAACAGCAAGCAACGTTGTGCACTGTTCGATGGGAGCATGTGGGTATGTGAGCAGCGCGTGACCCACGCTCTGCTGAAGTCAGATCTTTGTCTCTTCCTTTGCGAGGCTGCAGCATTCGTCGAGCATTCGTCTGATCTGTCAAGGGGTGCTCTGGCAGGAAACGCGGGTGTCTTCTTGCTCTTCGACCGCCACCATCAGGCCATTCACCGCTTTTCCTAACACGGACATACACGTGTTTCGTCTGTTTCCCTGGTTGGCGGTGTGCAAGCGAAACTAGTGTGCAGCCACACCGAGCCCGGGCCCGAGGCACTTTCGTGGATGGAAGTTGGAGTGGTGGCGTAGCGTACTGTGGCGCTCCAGCTCAACTCGAAACTCGGCGGGTTCGGTGTGTGCTGCATGACGGCTGGGTAGCAGGCCGATGCGCGTGTGGGAGGTGCAACCCAAGGGGATGGGTATGTGCAATCTCGGTCGACGCGTGTCTGGTGCAATCAGACGAGCTCATGTATACCATCCTCCCTCGGACTCCGCACGCTCAACTTGGCACCTTCAGGATGGCTGCTACTGGCCATCGCGGGCTCGCTAACACGGACTACACGGACTCCACGCCTTTTTTTCTGCCGACTTCAGTTCTCCGTTCTGCAAGGTCGTCTTCGCCCGCTACTCAAGAACGCGGGTCGAGACACGCCCAGACGCCCACGGCCTCCGCCGCGTCTTCACGAATGAATCATGCGCCCACACAGCGAACAGGCGGTGCGATGATGGAGCAGAACACCCTCGCTAATTCTGCCCCTACGTGTGCATCTGGATGGATCAGTGATTAGGGCTCCTCTGTTGAAATGGTGGGGTCGTTCTGCAGAACACGGGCAACGCTTGTGCGACTTGCACACACACCGTTTTTTGCGCTCCAAGTTCCAACACCTCGTGAACAGATCAGGGCTTGTGTGCGAGACTGATTGGCAAAGTCCAACACTGTATGACGAGCGCCAAGGTTGATGGCGACGTACCCATGTTTCGGTTGCCACGCGTTGCTCATGTCACCTCTCTTCAACTGTGCTCACTCTGCACGTCAGCTCGACTGTGTCTGCACGTAGACGTGCGACGGTGGGCAGTCATGTCAAGGTCTGTCGTCTGAATATTCATCAGTTCCAAATTTTTATCACACGGCATAATGAGTAATTCCCATCACCGAATTGAAACACTCGCTCAGTATCATGACCAAGTACTACGAACACAGCCAAGGATCGTCAAGCAAGAATGGTGCTAAAAACTGTAGGCTCGTCAGCCAGCGACTCTGGTCATTAGCCGTGAGTGCGCATCGCCAGCCTACCTGCAGGATCAGAGGCTCTAACGCCGTTGCGTCGGGGCAAACAGCAAGAGACTCTTTCTGTATGTCACAACCAGCGGGAGCCCCAAAGGGTTTAGTATGGCTCGTCAATGATGGTAGAAAGACTTGTCCAAACCCGCATGCAGGGCCGCCGCATGTCCCCTCCTAGACTGAATCACGACCCGCTTGTCGGCATGCCCATGCGAGGCGACGATGCGCTCCCGCCGCCATCTCTGGCGGCACCCCTGACACAGATTGACTCTCGGTTGCTATACAATGTCAGTTATCAGCGTGCGCGTAGCCCACAGGTGTTGCTTGCAACCACCCGCGGGCCACAGCAATCCCCACCCACTCGTCTCAGATCAATCTGCGCAGACCGCCGTCACCGAAACGGAAGCGCGTTGAAGACCTTCGACCTACTGGCAGAGCGCTTCTTCAACCCCGAGTGCAGAGTGGACAACGAGCTGCAATTCTCGGACTCGAACCCGCGCAGGTACCTCTTTGGGTTCCGCCGTCGATACGTGTCCCAAGCCGGCCACGGCTTCGGGCGAGGAGGTGCCCGTGAAGGCCGGGTTCGCTCCCGGGTCTGTCAGGTGCGTGCGCTGGCCAGGTCAGAGGCCACAGCTGATGTCTGGGACCAGCCATCCAAAATCGTTCGTATACGACATCCGATCCGGGTCGGAACTGTGGGCAGAGCTTATCCGTGCTGGGGTGGGCGAGCAACACTGGTACACTAGCGAAGAGGGCTTGTAGGCGAGCCGACTCCGGTCTTCATCCACCAGGTAATGCATCCATTCTGGGCCCCCGTTCAGTCTCGAATACAGCGGTTTTCCGTGACGAGCATTATATTATACGTATGAACTTAGAGCTCCTGCCGAAGGTAGTGATAGTAAAACATAACAGCGCCCAATGTGCACGTAGCACGCCTATGTAAGCCTGAGTGCTATTTTCGCCACTGAAAATCGCCCGATTTAATCCCCATTATCCCTATTCGCCTTCTCGCGTCGTAGTATAGTGTGCCGAGCGATGGTACACCCTTGTCAGTTTCTTGAAATGCTTCTGTATCAAGTCGACTCGATGACGCAGTGAGCCGGCCCAATGAGCATCTCACATACCACAATCCAATGCGCCATGTACGCAAGGTGCTGAGTTGAAGGGCGGGTGAAGGAAGTTGTCTGGGAACCTAGCAGCGCTCCCAGTGCCTTCAGGGAAGAAGTCGACCGTCTATAAGCTGTTTTACATGCCATGATCATTCGTACAGTGCATATATCGTACAGTACGCAATCGCACACCCGCTCCGCGTACTCCCAACGGTCGATGGATGCTACAGCCAGTATGTGTACCCATTATAATGGATGTCAAGTTCGTTTCGTGCGTTGAGTTTCGTGGATGTCAATACAAGTGATACAGGCACGGCGCTAGGGGGCGCGGTCGCCCTGGACGGCGCTGAGGATGAGCTCGCGCGCCTGGCTCGACCGCGGGCGAATGTTGCACTCGAACGGCTTCGGGTGGCTGTCCACGCAAAGCACGTCAGCGACGAACACCTCGCATGCGTGTACAGATCGTGCGCACCTGACCGACCCGGACGCCCAGACCACCTCGGGCACGACCTCCGCGCCCGCGGGCGTGCGCGCCGTCCGGATGTCAAACACGGCGATGATGTTGACGGCGGCGAGCCAGATGCTCGTGTCAGCAAGGAAGCGCCCCGGGCAGATCCTGCATCAGACAGAAAAGAACGCGGTCATGAGTCGTGAGTGGGCGGCAGCTCCGTAACGGGAGGGAAGGGGGCAACGCAGACGCACCTGCGGCCGAAGCCGAACACGTAGCGACGCGTGTCGCTGAAGTCGGACGTGGCGTCGTCCGCGTCAAGGAAGCGCTCCGGGCGGAACGCCTCCGGCTCGGGGTAGTCCTGCTCGTCGCGCGTCATCGCCCTATCGTGTGCGCGCGGTGTGTCAGTGCCTCGTCGGTTGACGCAGCGGGAAGGGAGATGCTTGCCAGATGTTGGAGAACACGGTGGACCCCTTGGGCATCGTGTACCCCTCGTACTCGTCCTCCTCGAGGAGCTGGTGCGGCACGCCTGCGCGCAGAATGCGTCGTCAGGGGCGACTGGGGCGGACGGGGAATGACTCACC
Source organism: Fomitopsis pulvina (assembly GCA_964035675.1). Classification (NCBI taxonomy): domain Eukaryota; kingdom Fungi; phylum Basidiomycota; class Agaricomycetes; order Polyporales; family Fomitopsidaceae; genus Fomitopsis; species Fomitopsis pulvina. The sequence goes on along the minus strand of OZ037965.1, from coordinate 2,085,532 downwards.
GAGAGGGACGGGCGCGCACCACCTGTCGAACGTGCGGTGCGTTAGTGTCCGTCTGCCTGAACGCGAGAGCGCGCGCACCGGTAGGTCTCCATGATCACCGCGTCGAGGTATGGCAGCGCGTCGCGGTCGCCGATGTCGGGCAGCCGTGCGTTGCCAATGACACGGTCGAGCTCCGCCTGTGCTTTTGCAAGGACCTCCGGATGAAGGACGAGGGCGAGCATGACCGCATGGATCGTCGTCGCCGTCTGCGCTCCAGTTCAACTGACGTGGTCCGCACGTCTGCGTATGGACGCTTACCGTATCAGTACCCGCTACGAGGGAAAAGAAGGTCGCGGATCAGAAGTGTAGGATTCAGATGGAGTCCTGGACGTCTCACCAGCATAGAGGGCCCCCAGGGCAGAGGCGATCTCGCGCTCGTCCTCCGCGGAGAGCACGCCATTGCGCATGGTGTCCTTGAGTATCTCTGCGGCCACGCACGGCGTCGCGGTGCCCGCGGCCTGCATGCGCATGTCTGCCAGTCAGCGTCCCACCACAAGAGAGAGGAAAGAAATCACCATCGCTGCACGGACCCGGCGGAGGGGGACGTTCTCCATGTCGCGAATGGAGCCCTGGACCTGGCGCGCGAGGCGCTTGAAGCCCGCGCCAGGCATCCACGGCGGGAGATACTTGACTGGGATCTGAGATCAGTGATGGCCGGGTGGCAGCGCTCCCGCCGGGATCGGGGTACTCACGGATGGGGAAGAAGTCAATGAGGAGGGCAGCGGGTCCACCGGACTGGAAGACGGAGTGAACGGCGTGCTCAACGTGCTGGATGAAGGCGTCATCCATGGAGGAGATGGGGATGCCGTAGCCAAGCCCCATGATGATCGCGACGGCGTACCTGCGGGACGATTCGTCAGCAGGATGCGGTAAGGAGGAGGGGGATGCGCGCGTACTTCTTGATGTGCGACATAAAGTCGTGCGGGGAGTGCAACATGTCGAGGAGGAGGGAGTGGGCCCGGGCGGTCTGGAGGGGGCGGTAGGTGTCAACGACGGCCTTGCGCTCGAAGGCGGCCTGGTACCAGCGGCGGTGGCGGCGCCACTGGTCGTTGTACTGCATGAGGACGATGTTCTTCCACTCAATGCTGCCGATGAGATGAGGTTTCCGGTAGCGCTGAATAGGGGTGAATGCACGCACATCTCGTTGTGGAACGTGAAGGGGGGTCTGCCGGAGTACTTTGCACCCTTCTTGTCGAGGAGGGCGCGGCAGGCGTCGATGGAGTTGAGCACGATGACGGGCGTACTGAAGAAGCGGGCGTAGATGACAGCACCTGTCGTCTCCACGTCAGTTGCGAGCCCCGGACACATGGGGAATGACACACGCACCGTATGTCTTTGCCCAGTGCTCGAAGGTGACGTGCTGATAGTGTGGAGGAAGCTGATGCATGTTGCCCAGGAATGGAAGCCGGCGCGGGCCAGGAGGAAAGGCGCGGGCCGCTTTGCCCCTGCGCCGGAGAGTGTAGACGAGTGAGAGCGCGAGTACAGCGAGCACGGCGGCGCCGACACAGGTCGCCACACCGGGGGAGAGGATGTGCACCGGGGACTGCTTGATGATCATGTTTGAAGCCTGAAACGAGAGCCCGCTCCTGGCTGTGGTTGCTTATAAGTTCGTGGATGGTGGCTCGCGCGCCAGGGAGAGAGCGCCTCGAGGCGGAGGTGATCTTGGGTGTGGATCGAGCTAGGATGGCGATCCCTTTCACCCGAGGGGGGCATGGCGAAGACTTGGAAGGCGACGGTGTGGGCAAGCATGGTAAGTTCCCGGAAGGCGATGGCCTGGGTGCATGCATGTTTAGAAACCTTCCGTGCACGCGATAAGAACACTCACAGGGCGATCACGCTAAATCGACTGAAACTTGCTGTATTTGGCACTCAACCTGTGAACGCGCGTCAGCTTGGAGCGTTCCGAGCATTTCTCTGCACATCGGTCGGTGCGAGCATGCCTACTTGCTAGCGGCGGCCACCGATCCGATGGGGCCCCTGTCTCTCCGCATCCCGTGCCTGATGTATTCTACGCTACTTGTAAGTGCATATAGGTGAGACTAACACGGCAAATGTGGAGGAGGGAGATGGTTTTGCAACGCGCGTGTCTTGCAAACGCCTCAGCGCTGAGGGCATTCTGCTGCGTCATTCGCTCTCACACCGCCTCATGGCGGAGGCCGTGGGCTCCCGGAAGCGTGTCGACCCGAGTTCTTGAGTAGCGGGCGAAGACTACCTTGCAGAACGGAGAACTGAAGTGCGGCAGAAACGAAGAGGAAGCATTCGCATTAGCGAGCCCGCGATGGCCTATGGCACAGGCGTGGGCTTCGTGAAGGTTAGGGTTGAGCACCCAGAGTTCGAGGGAGGATGGTGTACATGAGTTCGTCTGATCGCGTCAGACACGCGTCGACCGAGATTGCACATACCCATCCCCCTGGGCCGCACCTCCCACACGCGGATCTACAACCCGAGCGCTATGCAGCACGCACCGAATGCGCCGAGTCTCGAGCTCAGCTGGAGCGCCACTAGTTGTACTTGCACACTACCAACTGGGGTTACCGGGTACTCTGAACGACCACTGGCGACCGAACGCATGCATGTCCCTGTTAGGAAAAGCGGCGAACGGCCTGATGGTGGCGGTGGAAAAGCAACAGGACACCAGCATAATGCTTGTCCTACACCCCCACGTGTCCTACCAGAGCTCCCCTCGGCAGACCAGTCTAATGGTCGGCGAATGCTCTTGCCCTGCAAAGGAAGAGACAAAGATCTGATTTCAGCAGAGCGTGGGTCGCTGCTCACATACCTACATGCTCCCATTGAATAGTGCGCAGCGTGGCTTGGTGTTCGTGACGCCCTTGAGAGTGGCACTGTTCGCCAGCTCCCATGGCGGGCTGGGTAACCGTTGTTTAGAAAGCGAGGGTTCTCACCTGCGCTGACCGCCACGGATGACGCACAAACGTCGCCCGAGTCAGGAGGAGTTCCTCGCGCGCCCCTGGCTGATAGCCTCAAGTCGTCACTGGCATGCGCATTCCAGTGTCTGTGTGCAGTTAGGCTTGGGGCACAGCGATACTGACGTGCCTGTGACAGGGTGCGTGGCTGACTAGCGCACTTGCTGTGGGCTCGGGCCTCTCGGGCGCAGGTAGAGGCACATCGGAGCCGCCAGCAATCGGATATCACCATGATGACAAAGGCGTGAATTGACAGAGGTGGCGACCGTGACAAGGACAGATGGCATGCTGCGATTGATAGCAGTGGTGAAACGTTTGCGAGTGGGTGGGATCGCCACTAGGGTGCGAGTAGGTATGCGCACGAGTTGAGCTGGCCAGCGACACACTGAAGGTCGTAGGCGGCGCACTGCCACGGCCTCGTATAGGTGAAAGAGCACGCGAGCAGGCCTGCGAAGCACAACACTGGGCGGGTCACCAAACTTTCAAGCTTTCAGGTTTCCAGCGACTTACCAAGGTCGTGTCACAGTAAGTAATCGGGACTCGATGCTCGGATTTATGACTTGAAGGACAGGCTAAAAGGACATGTCGGAAGATCCCGTTTGGAAAGCCCGATGTCCCCGGCCTCAGCACTGCTCAAGTTTTTCGCAGTGAAGACCTTCCCAGCTGAGCTAGGCGGGCGGCATCCAACCTTTGAGCTGTCACAATTCGGCTTCTATAAGTGGTGCGCTCATACCGATTCGTCTCCTGCGTGACGTCTTTAGCTTGATGCTTTAACGGTCCTCACTTAACAGGTCCCTAGGTTCTTTGCTTGCGGAGCTGATATCTTGACGTACGGCCCCGTGAATCTCTCCGGTAGTGAATATTGCCGTAAGTAAACACTTTTTACGACCGTGGCCTTGCTTCATCGGGCCCCGATTGATTATTGATTCCTGGCTGACAGACGATTGCTTGCATGCGATACCTATACAGTAATGTATGCCACGTAACACACGCGAACGCATCGGTAGACGTCATACCGTGTTACGGCGCACAGTTGGGAAGCGACAAGGATGACGTGCGCGTCGAACACTCTGAGAGGCGTTGTGCTTGTGCTGTGACTAAGTACTCCTGGAAAGATCTTCGAGTTCAGGATACGTATGCACTTTGCATGGGCTGTTCTCCAGAGACCTGATACATTCAGAGATCGGGGACGGATTGGCATAAGAACGGATGCATTGTCGGGTGGATGAAGAATCAAGATCGGAAGTCGGCACGTCCACGAGTCCTACCACGGGAGCTAGGAGACGCCCCTCGACGGTGTACTGATACTAGCGTGCTGGTGCACCTTCCACAGAGGCCGCGCTGAAGGGGGACCACGCAAGAGGCGGCCATACCTGGAGCCGAATGGACAAGGGCACGAACGAGGCCAGAAAAGGGTTGAGAGCGAAGATTGACGGCACGAGGTCGTGCTCCCGACCTTCAGCGCTATGCATGCATCAATCTTGCTCTTGTCCGCTTTTGTTGGCAACCGGAATAGTCCTGGAGGGTCCTCGTCAAAGTAAGTCGGTGATACGGCTGGGGAGATTAAGTCCGCCAAACAATGAATGCCGCTGTGCCATCCGAAACTCAACAGTGGTGCATACACTAAAGCAGGGAGTTCCTCAGCTCTGATGCATGCATGCCAGGAACACTTTGGTCACGCACCGGCGGCCGAGCCCGAAGAGGTATCGGCGCAGGTCAGAGTCCGAGAATTGCACCTCATTGTCCACTCCGCACTCTGAGTCGAGGGTTTTTGGAGACGAATAGTAAGCCGTGTAGCGTGCCATTGACCCACGGGCCGTCGAGATCGTATGGAATGCACTCCATCTCCTTGATCTCGTACTTCTTCTGCGATCCGCTTTAACCCGGCACCCGGCAATCGAGCGGGCACATGCTTCACTGAGATTACGGGACGGTCAATGTGAGCAGGCAGCGGGAGCGAGCACGGAACGCGCGGATCGGGAAGAAGTCGACAGTGAGGATGCCTGTGCCGCCTGCGTCGAAGATGCAGTGCAGCGTCTTCTCTGCCATCTCGACGAAGTCGTCGCCGTCGAACGACTTCACGTTGTGGCCGTGCCCGATGCCCAGCATAAGCGCCGCGATGTACCTGCGGCGCCCGGCAGAGCGGTCAGGACTTGGTTATGCAGAACGCCGGGCAAGGCAAAGCAGGACACGCACCACTTCATGCGAGTCGGGAACTGGTCGGGCTTCTCGAGCGTATCGGCCAGCGACCTTCCCGCTTCGAGTACCGTAAGGGGGCTAGCGCGGTGCGGTCCAGGAGCGTGCCATGGAATCATTTGCGGAACTTCCGCCACCGGTCGTCGTAGCCTTTGAAGACGAAGTTGCCCCAGCCACACCTGCAGGCGCGTCAGAAGTGTGGTCACGTCGAGCACTGGTTGGACGTTGGTTAGTTTCGACCATGAACGGCATGCGCGGGCGTCCTGAGTACTTCACTCTAGCACATCCCGCGCAATGTTTTAGGTGTTCAGCACGATGACGGGGGTGCTGAAGAACCTCGCGAAGACGATCTTACCTGCTCGCGCTTGTGGTATCGGGAACGCGCAGAAGCGATGGGTTCAGCACGCACCGTATTGCCGCGACCATTCGGTGAAGGTCATGTGTGGGTAATCTGACGGCATCTGGTGCACATTCCCGAGAAAACGGCGCTGAGGGGCACCAGGCGGGAGACGGCCATACCTGGCGCTGAATGAACGGGAGCGGATGAACATGAATGAGGTCAGAAAAAGTGTGACAACCAAGATCGACGGCACAAGGTCACTGTCAAACTTCAGCGCCATCTTTGGAGATGCAAGGGTGCGCGTTGTCGTGCAGATCCGATGAGCATATACGACCTGGGCAAAACGTAGTAGAGCCGTGCGCGAATGTCTCGATAGTGAAGGTACCTCTGTGCCAGTTGTATCACCCAACGGTGGATTATAGGGCCTTCTCACGTCAAATGGTCCTCAATGTGCCTCCGGATTCTATCCGCTTTAGTGGTGGCGGTCTGCGCAAGCTGATCTGAGACGAGCGGATGGGGACGGTTGTGGCCCGCGTCTGGCTGTGAAAAACACCTGCCGCCACGCGCACGCTGATATGCTGTCATCGTAGAGCAACCAATCTGTGTCAGGAGCGACGGCGGGAGAGCGCCGATGCCTCGAATGGGCATGCTGGCGAGCGGGCGGTGAATCAGTCTAGGCAACACCTGGAATTGACATGTAGCGGCCTTGCACGAAAATTTGGATGAGTCTTTCTACCATCATTGACGGGCCATTCCAAATTCTGGGGGTGCTCCCGCTGGTATACAGAAAGTGTCTTTCGCTGTTTGCAGCTCGCTGCCCCGATGCAAGGGTGTCTCGGACCCTGTAGGCTGGCTGGCGATGCGTACTCACGGCCTTACTATTGATCGGGGTCGTAAGCAAATTCTCACTTGACAATCCTTGGCTTCGTTCATAGCACTAGTCAGGATGCTTGGCGGGTGTTTCTACTCAGTGAATGGACATCTCCTTCCCGCAGTTCGTGTTGTGGTTTTGTTTCACGCCGGACCCTGGTGTAGTTGAGTGAGACTACCTCCCGAGTTAGTCACTATATACTAGGCGATCAAAGTTTGGAATTGGTGAACATTCCGAATGACAAATAGTGCAAGGGTCGCCCACCGTCGCACTTCTGCGTTCTTGTTGTCGCGCAAAGTGATCACAGTTGAAGAGAGTTGAAGAGAGTTGACAAGGACGTTGTAACATGCCAAAATCGCCATCAACTTTGGCGCTCGTCATACAGTATTATGTAAGATGGCAGCACGTATGAGCCTTTCCACACGCTAAGCCTGGTTCCATAACACTAGACCTGTTGAAGAAACACATACATAGCCGGATCTCATATGCAATACCTTACAGATTAGGAATCTGACCAGATACCTTGTTCTGGCGAATCGGGAGTAGGCCGATGGAGAGTCTGCTAAACTCAGGCTGTGTATTCTTCCGATACTTAGGTCTAGCGTTATGGAACCACCTGTAGGTGGGTCCTCTGTCAGAGCCTCCACTTGTTTATGATATTCCGCAAGTGTTACTTATCTCCGGGCAAGACTTTTTTATTATTAAAACAAATCTGCTTGTCTAGACTCCGTACTACATAAGTACATGTAGAGTATTGGAACATGAATAGTGTGCGACCGTCAGTCCTAGGAGCCCTGTATGCTGGGGGAAAATCCGATCAGTGGTGGGCCAATCAATCTACGCACAAACACGGGTGGCATCTGGGATGACTGATGTGGAGTCGGGAAGGGTGCCTGCGCCACTCCGGGCAAGACTCGACCCGACGTCATGGATAGCACTTGTCATCGATCTGCCGTTGATCAGGGAAGACTTTTGGGCTCAAGTTGCGCATCTAAGGGATACTTACACTGGCAGAACTGATCTCAATGAGCATCGGGTCTCCGCAAGGCAAGCGACCTAGACTCGTCGCTGGCCGCCACAGGACACTCATCAAGTTGGCCAGTGGAGGGGTTGTGGCTATTCGACGTGTCTGGTTTCGAGATTAGATATCCTGCACTCGTGGCCCAACCAGAACGAGGCGATGAGAATGAACGACGGCGTGAATGAATCCGACATAGGAGGCCGGACTGCAGGTGCCTCTACACACAAAGACGTATGTCCATTTTCATGCGCGATCGACGGCAAGGCAGACGGGTAGTAGTTTGCAGGGTCAAACATCGACGTTGAATAGCACAGAGATCTGATGCTCTGACGAATGCGCCATCTTTGCAGTGGCGAGTTTCAAGACTCGAGATGTTATAGACGTGAGTGACAGCCCGAGTATGGTGAAAAAGGACTCACCACGATGAGCAATCGCCACATACTTCTATCATCCTTTCATCGTTTGTACATTCGACACGTCCCTGTATCGTTCTATAATGTTTGCCGTCGCTGGACCCCCGACGCAGAGTACCCGCTCAGTATTCTGTTCAAGCAGGTGCGTACACTATCAACTCTTGGAGTCATTCCAATCGCGGCGTCAACTCTCCTCAAGGGGTAACTCACGTACCGTTCCAGCTTGCCTAAGTTAATCATTAGATCCCCCGGCCGTACTCAGCGCGGATACTCTTGGAGCGCACTTGTGGTCCCCTCAGGTCCGAATGCTCGCCCTTGTGAGGATGGACGATGCACCAGAACTCATTCATCAATACCTATTTCCCTGAGGCCGTAGTGCGATGGTTCAAAATGGACAGAGATAACTTGTCCTCGTGTGGATCTTGGCGGTAATGTCTTCTCCGTCTTCTACTCCAGGTCTTCCCTATTGACACACATAGGCTGTTCCGGAATAGCCAAAGATCGTCACAGTGGCAACAACACGCCAGCTATGCGGGGGCGAGCCAGAAAACCGCCTCCACGTGCCCAAGTCAGGTTCGGGTATTTGCTGTCCAGGAGTTGCCTTCCATTGTTCGTCAGAAGTTCTGTCGACAAGGTAAGGACGGATATCTTGCTCCGGTATTGGCAAAAACACCCAGAGAGTAAGAACGTCTCGGATGGGCGTAGAACGTCCCGAAAGAAACCGACGAGGCTGGCCCGCACAAGCCAGGCCCGGGGTTTCTGGGCGGCGTAATAGCCGGCATCGGAATGAGACATTCGGTGCGTTATTTGCATAAGCAGCGGTGGACACATGAGCGGCGCGTCGAGCCGTCTCTGCGCCGTATGTCGCGCATGCAGTTGGTGTTCTGCCCTAAGGCGGACGGCGGAAATGAGGCATTCGCACCTTCATAGGCCTGGATTGAGCGATTCGACACCCCCAAACAACGTATGTATTGGTGTTCACCACAGTGACCCAGAAGCCAACATCCTTCGTCATGCCAGGGCTGTCCTGTTGACTCACCGGTAGCGCAAAACAATCTAGGGTGTACATCACGATTGAGAGCGCTGGGGAACTACAGCGGACAGCATCAAGGAGCGCTAGGCTACTTCATCGTCCACCTGTTCCCTAGACGAGATAATGGAGTCGGCGCGGATAGGGTGCGGCGTGTCGAACAGGTGTACAGCGAGCAGCTCAATAACTCCCTACGAGAACAGCAGGACCACACAAGACTGTAGTTGCTCATAACGCCTCAGATATTGTCGCGCAACGAAGGTCCGAGTCGGCAGAAGCTTTGTGGCAAATAAATATGAAGTGCTTCGGCGATGTGGGCGGCTGAATGTCGCGGTCAGTAAGTCAGCGCCACGGTCAAAGTAGCTTCTGCGAGAAAAGCTGTATACATACCTCCTTGTATGCAGGCCGAGCCCTGCCGCCCACAACTCGGCTCGGCGACTATGCTTGTCAGTCAGCTTCGCCACTTCCCATCCTATTCCCGGTGCGCCATTTCTTCCAGTGCTTGTGCTCTTGATAGCGTCTCGGCGAGTTAGATTGTGTGTCGCATGTCCGACATCGCGCCCGTCTTGGTTCCCCATCGCTCGCCAAAATAGGTCGAGCCAGTGCTAAACTTCCGTTTGGCAATTGATACCAACACATGAGCTTGAGCAGCGAGATCTCGTAGAATCGAGGTAGGGAAGTCGAAGGCGACAGCCCGCAGCAGAGAAGTCGGCACACTTTGTATTCCAAGATGACGCGCTCATGGCATGCAAGGATTCGACTCCTTACCAAGTATCGGTGCCCGAATTCCTCGCACCGGTGCAAAGCACCAATCTAGCGTGTCGCTTAACCCGTATTGAATGATATATTCTTGTGACGTTCATAACGACATTGGAACTGGTGGCGGGCTTGCCATGCCGTGGTGGAAATTGTGTGTGCGAGTCGTGCGAGATCACAGACAACAGGAGATAGTGACTAAACGCGAAGACAGCGATGCTCCGCGGTGACAGACAGGGTGGGATACGACCTGCTAAAACTGCCTGATGCGACGCAGACACGGATAAGGGTATCAGAAAAATCAGCAGGCAAGCATGTGCAGGCGGGTAATGGGAAGTGTAAGGGGTTGCATAGCGTTGGGCGCGACCCAACACTGCATGAACTAGCAGGATTTGAAACTGCAGTACGATGAATGAGAGTGTGTGTGTGTCGATTCGTTATGCTAGCACTGCATGCTCTAGAGCGCATGGTAGCCTAGATGACGGACATTGCAAGGGAGGCCATGGTCCATATTAATGTTGGTTTCTTTCCGCGATGCGCTGCGTAACGCCCAGATTTTGGAAGCTGCTACCGGCCACGATATCTGGGGTTGAATTGCCCTGACTTACGACGTGTTCCCACCGCCACAAAAGGAATGGCCCTTCTCAGTGGCAAACGCCCGCCAGGGCGGGGATGGTTGACTAGCAAGCGGCTTGGCAGGGACAAACAGAGATCGAGTACTGCCACGTTCATCAATTATCGTCGCTGAGCGCGTCGCCGGCCACATACTTACCAGTCACATAAGCTTGCAAGTTTCAACTTGAGTTGCCAGGCCAAGGTCATGCCACTGCTCAAAGTGCCCGAGCGACGACATGATAACAGAGATTGATTGAATAGCACTTATACAGAGGAAGCCAGAAGCAATGTCAGCCTGGACAGATGCGAGCGCGGGGAACCATGCGAAACTTGGAAGTGTCGACCGAGCGTCGTTGGGCCGAACGAGAGTACTGCCAAAAGCAGCGGCCTGGTCCGCGCGTCAGTCAAATTCGGGAAAATCGTCGAGTGGCGAGTGAGGCTGAAGGAACTGCCTCGCCGCGGGCGAGAACGGGGACACGCGGAGACGGGCCTAGAGACTACATAGCAATGGAGGAGCACACAGCAGAAGGCGGAGACCTGGGTGCGGTGCATGGCTTACATAAGCAGGCGGCGAGGGCAGACCTTGTGTATGGCCGGCGCGCGCGCACGGCTTTGCCTTCGTCTCACACCCACTCCACCCTCTCTCGCTAGCCTTTATAGCGTTCACCCTCGAGCTCTGTCTCCAGGCCTCGACGAACACCGCCCATGTCCTCCCAGAACCCTGTGAGTGTCTGCGACGTCGTGGCGAGGGTCCAAGCCAGGGGGAACTGATACCCATGCGTGGTGCAGATTCGAAGAAAGCTCGTCATCGTCGGCGATGGTGCGTCGTTGGCTGTTAGTCGCAGGGCGATGCGCTTTTTTCTGACTCTGCTCGACGTGCTCGACGTTCCACACTCGGACAGGCGCATGCGGGAAGACCTCATTACTATGCTCGTTCGCTCTCGGCGAGTTTCCTAAGGAATACGTGCGTCTCGTCTCCCCCACATCTCATCACCGTCTCAGACCACTTGCGTGTTGCCTGCGTGTGCAGCAACCGAGTAGGTGCCCATACACACGCGTGCTCCAGAATAGGCCGCTCACCGACTGCGCTGCTGCGCAGCCATCTTCGAAAACTATGTAGCCGAGATCCGGCTAGACGGCAAGCCTGTGCAGCTCGCGCTCTGGGATACAGCGTGCGTACATCTCTCTCTGTCTTCATAGGTCGTAGTGGTGGTAGTGACTGAGTGTGTGCTGGCACGATGGATGGCTAATGATCTTCGCTCTCCGCTTTCAGTGGTCAAGAAGAATACGAGGTGCGCTTATCTTACCTACTGGGTTGTCTGCTCTGCTTACCATTCTCCATACTCTCCCTCTACAATCCCACAAACTTGTGGCTGAACGCATTGCCCCACATTGCCCCAACCCGAACTTTCCCGTGTTTTCTTTGTGCCTGCCCGCCATTGCGTCATCGACTTACCTTCTCCTTGCAACACTCTGGTCGCCCTCGCCCGTGATCAAATCGATATTCCGTCCCTTCGTTGCCCTAATCCGGTTGGATCACCGACGCTTACCCGAAACGGAAATTGTCGGCCTGTCCCGCCGGTCCTCCTTTATCACCCCCTCGGCGTCGACGGCATGTGTAGGGCCTGCGCCCCATGTCCTACTCGAAATCCCATGTCATTCTCATAGCCTTCGCCATCGATACACCAGATTCTCTCGAGAACGTTACCGTTAAGGTGCGTACCGGAATACTGCAGACATTGTATGAAACCGTCATGCCTTCACATTGCTGCTATCGTCGACGATCCGCCCATCCATCCTCGATGAATACTGTTCATGTACCTGGTCTCCTTGTTCCTCGTGCAACTGCTTCCTGTGTATGATATGCGACTGACCGACAAACGTTTAGTGGATAGAGGAGGTACGCTCCATCTGTGGACCCACCATCCCCGTCATCCTCGTTGGTTGCAAGTCAGATCTGCGTCCACCAGAAGGTGCGATCCTCCATCACATTGTGTTCTATCTGGGCTCACTCGAACTAAAATCTATTGTACATTACTTTATCAATTGGCCGGATTTTGTCACCTCCCTCTTGCTATAGGTGCCAACGCCCCACCGAGCTCGTTTGTCTCAACGGCGGATGCGCAGCGTGTAGCGAACGCCATCGGTGCCCGGGCATACAAAGAATGCTCCGCATTGAAGATCGAGGTGCGCTCTTGCGCCTCATCAGTTTGCTGCCTTTCTCAAGCTGCTGACTACCGACTTGTCGATAGGGTGTGGACGATGTGTTCGAGGCTGCAACACGCGCATCGATGCTCATGCGCGAGGGAGTGCCCACCCACGTATCGAGTGGGCACGAGCGACGAGGGAGCAGGGCGCGGAACGTGGAGGGCACAAAGAGCGGGTGCTGCGTGGTCTGTTAGGCTCTTTCTGTAGGACGCACCCTGGCCTAGGCTATGTGGGGAGATAAGGTCGCCATCGGGATGGAGGTGTGTGGCGAATCATTTCGAAGGCAACAGCGTGTGCTTATGCGGAGGGAAGGAGGAGGGGATCCTATCTGTAATATATTAACGCCGCCGTCACCGTGGCCGCCAGCATTTAATCGCCTCGACATCTCGTTATGTGTCTGCCCATCTCTCTGTCTCATATCTCTTACTCTCCCTCGTCATACATACTCGTCCCGCCTCGGACTGGACTGCATGCTCGTGGCTACCTTTACGTACGCCCTCAGCCCACCCCATACGTACTTACTACCGCTCCAATGCCTCATTGTCTTCATGTCCAGATGTCTGCCGACGACGGTCCCGGTTGACGGCGGGTGTCGCATGTTGCAGTTCATGGTGATGTTATGTTCACGATACGGTTTCGTCTCCACGCTCTCATTTCAGTCTGTGGCTATATCTGCTATATACGTACTCTCCTTCTGTGCCAATTTGTTTTCATATGGACACGATTCGTGCAATGCGCACCATCAGATGGTTGTGTGACCGAAGATGGCGACGGTGAGTCTTCTGTCTGGCTACTATTATAATACTGACGTCTCTCGCGGCGGTTTGTGCAGGCATCGTAATGATACATAGCCTGTTATACTGTTGCGCGTCGTCCTCATGAGCATTAAGCAGAACGCAGACGATCAGAAAGCTGGCTATCCCTACGTCAGATATCCTGTGATGTTATCCCGTCTCATCATTCGCATTTACGTCCTCTGACGTGAGGTTAAGCTACATCTTGGCACTGGGAGGTTCTGTGCATGCCGATGAACTTACTCACTGACTGCTTCCAGATCCGGTCGGCAGCGTACTAGTGGCGTGCAGAGGTCGTTCTCTTTGGTACGTGGTGTCATTTTCTGCTGACTCCTTATGTTAACAGTAGGCGATACCAGCTGCTGCGCGTTCTCGACGACACAGCCACAGAATGTTATACTGGCGGTATGAAGAGACGTGGGACCCGCAGCCCAGGTTGCCTTGGCTCGTCCTTGCGTCCTCAATTCAATCTGCCACGTGAGTGACAGGATACAGTCCAGAAGACGCGGCGCATCAGCTAACTTTCAGCCATTACCATGCTGACCGGAAATTGGCGCCCACGAGCGGGCAGACCTACATAAAGGGTCAGGTGCTCCCGCCGAGCGCAAAATGGTAATGTCTCTTCAATCATGCCAGTACCCATGCCCCTCGCCCTTGATCTCACCATCACTGTTGTCTTTGGTTGCCTGATTAGCTTCGTGTGCTGGGTCTTGAAGCAGTGGTGGATCGACGTGCGATACAATGCGTACTTACCCCCAGGTCCTAGTCGACTCCCTTTTTTGGGAAATGCGCACCAGTTGAGTGTCGAGGGCCAGCACAAGACATTTGCGGAGTGGGGCAAGAAGTATGGTGAGTCACGACAAAGCTCATGAATCTGCAGTAACATCATGGTTCACAGGAGACGTCATATACGCGCGTATATTCAACAGACCGGTTCTCGTATTGAACTCCGTAGAGGCCGCGCATGACCTGCTCAATAAACGGAGCGCAACATATTCTGATAGGCCGCGTTTCGTCTTGCTCGTTGAAATGTCTGTTTGTCTCTAGCTCCCTCAGAATAATGGTTCTGACTGTCTTGAAGGTTCGGCTCTTACCCGAACACGGCACTGATGCCATATGGTCCTTGGTGGCGGCAGCACCGCACGTGGCTGAACGCTGTGATTTTGGACAGAGGCAGTCTTGCTGGATACCAGCCTCTACTCCGGAGGGAAACGTCAAAACTGGTCGTCGCATTGGCACAGTCACCAGTCCGCCTTGTCCCGCACATCAAGAGGTGAGTCTCTCAAGCCGAAGGCAGTGTGTTTTGCCCTGAATGACCGGAACGCGATAGATTCGTAGGTTCACTGATGTTGGAGATTGCCTACGGACATACCACCACGTCTGAGGGCGAGGACTTGATAGCGCTGGCCGATACTGTAGTGCGAGAGGCGATGGCCGAGGGTAGCCTCGCTGGTACTCTCGTGGACTTCTTTCCCGTTCGTGCGTATTGTCTGAGCTGTTATGCGAGGGACTACGCTTTCTCACTCAGCTAACGCAGTCAAACACATCCCCACCTGGTTCCCAAGCGGCGGGTTCAAGAGCAGAGCTGCCAGGATACGCTGTATGATGCACGAGATGATGAATAAACCCTATCGGCAAGTTGAAGCCGCGTTGGTAAGTTGGGAGTACTGTGTCTGCCGCTGGACTCATGCGTGCATCTAGGCCAGTGGGACTGCAAAGGCTTCATTTCTCACGACATGGCTGCAAGACTTATCTGCGGATGGAGATCTTACTCCAGAACACGAGGAACATCTCAAGGGTGCTGCGAGTGTGCTTTATACGGGTGGGCCTATGACCAGTTTCCATCAGAACGCAGACGACTCATTGAGCGCAGGCGGAACAGACACTGTGTGTTCGCCTCTGTCGTGTTGTAGTGCTTTACTAATACAGTTGGAGTGGGTCCATAGACAAGTACGGCACTTTCGAGCTTCTTCCTTGCCATGGTTCTACATCCAGGAGTCATAATGAAGGCTCAAGAGGAAATTGATCGTGTGGTTGGTGACGGAAGGTTGCCAGACTTTGACGATAGAAGCTCATTGCCGTATCTCGAGTGTGTCTTGTCAGAGCTCTATCGGTGTGTATCTCTTCAATGGGTCACGACGCAACACTTACCTGCTAGCAGATGGAATCCGCCGTTATATCTGGGTAAACAGGCCGTATTCTGATCTGATGTGTTCAATACTCAGCACAGCGCGCTAGGCGTCCCTCACCAGCTAATTGAGGATGACGACTACGGCCGTTGGCACATTCCTCAAAGGTGCATGGTGATTCCGAACATTTGGTATGTGTCCCTAACTCGCGACGTTTGCAACATCGACAGAATGTCTCTTCGCCAGGTCAATGAGCAGGAATGCAGAACAGTACCCAGATCCTGAGGCATTTCGGCCCGAACGCTTCCAAGAGATGGTGCCCAGTGTAGCAGAGATAAGTGATCCATGCAGATATGTTTTTGGGTTTGGTCGTCGGTGTGTAGCAATTCACCCATTGCATAGTCTTACTTGTTGCTCTCAGCTGATTGCATCATTAGGATTTGTCCCGGCCGGAAACTGGCCGATCAAACGTTATGGTTCGCAATTGCGACAATCCTCGCAGTGTTTGATATTGACAAAGCCAGCGACGGTGATGGCAATGGTATAACTCCGGATGCGGCATTTTCGTTGGGTGGAGTTAGGTACGTACCCATCTGCTGTAAGTATAGATTGCACTGAAGTAGTGCATGTACAGTCACCCCCAGCCGTTCTCCTGCGCCATAAGCCTGCGCGTGCAGAAAGTCAATCTGGTCGCGAGCCTAAAAGTGAATGGTGGCTGAGCAGTGATTTCGGTCTTGCCTGTTTGGTGACTGCCAAGTGGTATGCGGTTGGATGCCTACACGGCAACGCACATGGCTTCCTGTGTACTGGTTATTTAACCTGGAGCCCGATTGGAGGAGCAGTTTTGAGGTGTACCGTACATCTGTGGGTCGCCATCATGGGGTCTACACCATGTATTTTCACAAACGGTAATATTGCGTGATGGAGCTCAAGACAGCTGTGACTCTTCGTTGTAAAGCTGTTACGATCAATACGCTTGTCAGGCCATGCCTCCCCACCTTGGATCTGCTCCCCGTCCTGATTATCAGCCACACCTGAACGTGTCAGAGCCAGGATTGGAGTGTGCCCTTCTTACAGAGACCTATCTGTGGCCTCATGGTTAGTTTGGGGTTATGAGGCCAATTTGTATGTCCAGGGATTCTTGTAGGCTGAATCGCACCACGTAGTCGCTGTTCATCTCGCTTCAGGGCCTGTACTAGGTACAACCGGAATGAGCGTGCAGAAGTGGGTGCGTGGGGACGATGCACGTCAAGGTGTATGGTCTGTCACTTGGCGTCTCTTGCGCTTTAGTCGCACAGTGTGTTGCAGGCCCCAAGTCTGCACACATCCAACGAGATTTGCAGTGGATGTGTGAGTGGAGTTCACAGTGAAGGCATGATTGGTCGAGAAACTTCGTGCTCGCCATCTGGAGGGCCCTAGGTATTCAGATAGCAAGGAAATGAATTGCAAAGCAGCACAACACAAGAAAAGCTGAGATGTATGAAGCACAGCATACAGCGACAGGCACAGCAACCAGAACCCAAACTCCGACCTGCCACAGGGACCGTATGAGAATCCCCCATTCGAGAACCCGCCTCCGCCAAATCCGCCACGGTTGAGGTGCACGAAGAAGTCATTGAGGTCGACGCTGCCCGTGCCGTCCATGCCGATTGCGTCTTCGTCGTCCTCGCCTGCGTCGTAGCGTCGTCGCTTGACGGGATCGGAGAGAATGGAGTGTGCCTCTACTACGAGCTTGGATTTCTCGTCATCGCCACCCTGGAAGTGAATCCGAGTTAGGGATAGCGAGATGGGTGCGCGAGATACGAAGACAAAAAAATGAGGCCCACCTTGTCGGGATGGAGCGACGCGCTGGTACTTCTCTATCTCGCTATCTGAGCACTTGCGCGGCACATCCGCATAAACCGGCGCGATGGACAAATAGTAGACGGCACTATGCGTGGACGCACCGAGAATCTCGTAGTAATCCCTCGATTTACTCCGCTTGAGCGCGACCTCGACCTTCTTTAGTTCGCTCTTGAGTACCCTCACGTCCGCGTCGCTCCAGTCGAACAACTTGCACGATCGAGCTCTTGAAGTCTGCGATCGCGGCATTGTACTTCTCGAGGTAGAGGTTGATGCGTGTGTCCGGAGGGCCTTGAAAGAGCCTGGATGGAGAGTGAGAGACTCGTCTGTATCGGCGAGCGCATACTGGTAACGGTCGAGCTAGCGGCGAGGGGAGAACAATAATAATCACGCAGATGTGAGTTGATGCAGACGCACGTTACACTGACGCAGAAGCTGTGGAGCTCTACCTTGACAAGAGCCGTACCTCGATTTAAAAGAAGGATCGCCCGTTGTTGATATTGAGCGGAGTACACGTGCACGCGTGGTGTCTCGCTTAAGTTGGCCCAGACCTGATTTTGATGCGGTGGTGGGGTGCGCTCATACAGTATCAGGGATCGGTACGAGGCAATGATATCTGATGTTTCTGATGTTAATTATGACTCTGCGATGAGACATAAAAGACTGGCGTGCAACTGTCAAATCTGGCACGACTGGTTCGTCCCCCTAGATCTCTTCGCAGTAGCAAGGTAAGGTGATTGTAAACAACAAGTCCCCCAGTCACTCACACATAAACTTGGAAAGATATCACAGACTCCGCATTCGAGATGCATATTGCTTCACTGTTCTTCATCTTCCAATGTCTCGCCACCCTCGTATTCACTGTGCCAATGTTCCCAGTAAGTATCTCGAACCTGGAGGCCAGTTGTTTCAGCGGCAGTCGTGCTCATCATATGTACATATAGGAGTCTGGTGACCGAGTCTTGGCGCGTGCGCAACCCTATTACCTGGCAAAACGAAATCCGCCAATAATACACCGTGGGCTGGTGCGATTAGGTAAACGGGCCGAGCGTATGTGCATTATTCTCATCTGGCTTCTTCAGTTCTTTGGCATGACAGATCTTTTTCTTTCACAATGCAGGAACATCTATCACAGTCAATGTCCATGATACCAACGGGAAATATCACAAGGAGTACCCCCTTCTCATAGCATTCGTGAGCAGCTCCAAAAAGGGTGTAGAGCTATACAGAGTCAGGACAGGCCTATTAAGCAGCCATGTTGTGTATGCTGTTCAGCCATCAGTGGTGGAACGCTTCAGATCCTGGAGATTCCTGGTATGCACTGTTTCCATCTTCTATTCCTTAGTTTTATGATCATCTCTTCTTTGGCAGAGATCACCTAGAGTTAAGCTGCTAGGAGAGACAAACTCAGCCAATAAATATTATTTAGTAAGTTCAGAGCGTGTCGAAAGGGGCAAGGGGAGAACATTTACCGTGTCGGGAATCATCAAATAGAGTACTCAGTGTACACCTGTGATATATGTACCTTAAATGTACATACTAGGACAAAGCTCCCATCCATCTGATACAATTTACAAGATGCCTACGGTTGGTTCCCTTTACATATATCACATTATGAGTGAGCCAGCCTTTGGTGCTGTGCCATTCATACTGTACATGATCATGCATGACTACTGGTGAGCATCAAAGGGAAAGAGGCACGGGGCTATCACATGTAGTAATGTGCAGGGCGAGTTGAAGATTGCCTCGACACATTCAAGGCCGTGATGGACTGGAGAGCTTCGACTTGAAAGCTCTTGAGGTACATTCGGCGAGTTACTACAGTCTATATGCCTGCCCTAGTATATTATTCCTCAGCTTTTATCATCACTCCTTTGCATCAAAGCCACTAAATGAGACAGAGGCCATCATGAAGTTCACCTGTGTGTCCTGCACGAATTGGTCTCATGCCTGGACACATAGCACTTCATCATTCCTTGCATGTGACGAAACAGCAGAGTGGTTGCCGTACGCAGATCTGGAAGGTCCAGAGAAAAGGGTGTAACTCGAGTGCTAAGCGCGCATTATTGAAGCGAGCGGTGGCGTTCGGGCTGTAGCACACGCAATGACGGCAACCTCAGCGGACGCTCGAGAGAGCGAGACTATATTGTGAATACCATACCTGTAGCACACGCAACGACAGCAACTAGCTATGGAGTGAGCTACAGTACAGAGACATAAAATAAAGTTGTCACTCACCCTCAGCGGACGCTCGAGAGAGCGAGACTGAGGATGCGCGACAGTAGGCACTGGCTGTATCTGCTAGGCATAAATAGGGGCAGGATCACTATCTAATAAAATAGTGATGGCAGATGTGGCGAGACGAGTCAGAGACGAGAAAATGCATCGCCCCTGTAAGCACAATGCTGTAGTCCGAAACAGTAAGTAAAACGTACTGGCATATTGACTAGCCGTAACCGGCAAGGCACAGGACGACTAGCGCGTCGGGCGGAACGCGGATTGTCGCGCTCCAACACGCATGTACCAGCTTGTAGCTCACAAATAAGGACCCTATTAGTGGTAGTCTGTGCGCAGATCCTAGCCCACCGGAAGCTTGCGTCTGTCCATCATACTGGCACCATGCAAATGGACATGTATTTGACACCAACTTTCGATGGCCACCAAGAATCACGCCCCAAGGGAAGGAGGACAATAACAACGATAAAGGTGCTGTGATTAATTATGCACTCGCTCGAATTCCCTCTAGTTCCGACAAATGGGCACACATCTGGTGAAGGAAATGAATAAGAAATTGAAGAAGATTGTAGCTGTACGCAGCCTTATTGCGAAGACTCGTTACTCAGTTATGTGACCCACGCCAGAGAGGCTCGTACCAACCTTCGTGTACATTGCACAGCACTATCCCTTGTGCTGCCGCCAAAGCTCTGTACACAGGAACTTGAGTGATAATGAGGACGGGAACAACCCGGCCGAATGCTTCTATCTTGGACCAAATGACTTGCCGGCTCATTGGAGGCGTTGTAGTCGAGGGTGGAGCCCATCAGACAAAACAGTGAACCAACACAGGGCATACATATGCGAGAAATGCTGTAATGAGAGAAAGCCTGACAGTGATAGAGGCGGCGGGACAACTTGAATTTGGAGAGAAGAATTCATTCGCCCGGGCAGGGTCGCTGCAATGGGCGCCGGCATCCCTGCTGAAGCTGCTGAGTCCGGAGCTGACGTTGACGATCGTCTTCTTCGTACCCTTCTCGAGCAGCACGTGTTAGAACTGCGCGAGAGGCGCAGGAGACATGATATTCGTCTGCAGGACCGACACTAAGTTAAGAGTACACATGAGAACGCATCATCGCTCGCACACTACAGAATCACTCAATGCATATCGCCAACGATTGGTAGGAACGTTCAATCCCTGCTTATAGAGATAGTCGAGCCCGCGACCATTCAGGATTTCCTTGACCTTGCCCACGCTCGCCCGCATGCTTGCTTCACAAGCCACATTGAGTGGGACGATATGCAGCTCTGAGCTCTGAGTGGCCTTGAGCAGTCTGCCCGGACGCAACGGAAGGATCGCGTGCTGTAGCGACGACAAGTGTATTGGGCCTACCAACAAGCTAGCTAGTGAGTTCAAGGCCGAGGCCCCGGGTGGCGCAATTGCAGACGGGATGGCAAGTCTCAGTTAGTAGCTGATAAACATGTGAAGGAGTACACGCATGTTGGAACATTAGATTTGATACGAGCTCGCAAGCTCGTTATTACGTTTCAGATGGTACCTGACCCCCCTAGTAGTACTTAAACTGACCGTTTTTGTGTATGAACCTCACGCGATTGTCCCTTACGGGCATCGTCGCACTTGTGGACAAACGCGCCTCATCGACCGAATTCCGATTGTTCTAACAACGCGTACCCTGTGACGAGCCAGGTGGATGTTGCTGACAGTATTGCCTGACACGTTATACTTGAGAGGTTGTGAGGCAACGAGGGGTGATAGTGCTTGGGTGGTAGGCAGTCAAGTCAGCAGCCAGCTCGCAGTGACAGCGTTGGCAAAAGACACATACTCGTCTCATTGGTCGTTAAGGTTATGGACTCTTTGTTCGTCTCGTCCCTCGGTCTTGCATCGAACTCACTTTCCAGTCGAGTTCTCGGTGAAGACTGAATTGAGGTCGGACTTCAAGGCTTCAGGCTGGAGCGGGATTATCTGGATAATAGCATATCTCCGCTGCTCTGGGGGCAGCAGGCGTCGCCAGATACCCCGCCATGAAGGGAGTACAATACCTCGAGCGAAAATGATATGCATAGGAAGCAGGAAATATAAGGAATAGAGGCTGGCCTTTGAGTGGGCTCAGGCTGACAGGCTGTCGAAAATGGGGCGGACATGCTTGAGAATGAAGATTGAGACTGAGTTTCCACGTACAGAAGTTGTTAGGCAAGAATGTAAGAACATAAGCCACGTACGAGGCTGCCGTCGACCTTCAGCACCGTCTATCGATTTTTCCCTTGTATGCTGCTGCGTCAAGATTGCGGGGTCTGGTATCACTCCTCATTGTGATGTGTTACTCAGTTGCTACAGTTACAAGCATAATGGTCAAGTTGCTTAATCACTTGGACTAGCAGCCTGTTCAGGTATCCACGCCGCTGGATAGGATCAGCTCCCGCGCCCTCTCCGAGCGAGGTCGTATGTCACACATGAATTGCGTCGGCAGGCTGTACATCCCCAAGGTCAGCCATTTGCATCACACCGGGGTTAATCATAGCTCACCTAACCGTTCCCGACAAGAAGACCGGTGTAGGCGTGATCTCCTTCCCCAGCGCATCGCGTGCCTTGCGGATATCCAGCGTTGCGAGCACGCAGGCGGCCACGAGCCACACGTTGGCATCTGCCAAGAGCCGGCCCGGACAGATCCTTGAGACGTGGTCGGTCTCTTGAGGAGTCTGGTGCGAGACACAGATATATAAGCAGCACACGCACCTCCTTCCGAAGCCAAATATCAACTTCCGCGGGTCCATGTCATCAATGGCAGCATCTCCGAGTCCGGCATCGAGGAAGCGCTCGGGACGGAAAATGTCCGGGTCTGGATACATCGCAGGATCCCGGCACATTGCCCTGGAACGAACATGAAGGATATGGCTGTGGCAAGTGATTAAAGGAATACATACGCTACGTTTGCGATCACAGTAGCGCCCTGAGGAATATGGTAGCCGCGATAGACGTCGCCCTCAGTCAATCGATGCGGAAGACCTTGAAACGGCTATCAGTTCTTTGGCAGACGAGCCGTCGAGGGGATGACACACCAAGAGGGACGACAGGGTAAGTCCTAGAGGAGTATGTGCAACGGCAGACAGAGTGAGCGCGAAGCGGACGCACCGGTAGACCTCCTTGATGATGCAGTCGTTGTACGGCAGTGATGCTCTATCCGCGAGGTCAGGCAAGCGCACATTGCCGACCATGCGATCAATTTCTTCCTGAGCTTTCTTGATGACCCCAGGATTGAGGGTCACAGCGAGGATCAACGCAGACAGTGTCGCAAATGTCTGACACCAATGCCCGTCAACGCGCCGCAGGTTGAATATGCATCCACCACTGTACCGTGTCTGTCCCAGCTAGAAGACACGTTCAGAGGTCATAGGTACCCTGCTAACAGAGCGCACGCACCCGAATACAGTGAGCCGACAACACTCTTAACCTTGTGCTCATCCTCCGCCGTCAGCTGCCCTTCCCGAGCGCACTCGTCTATCAATGCCTTGGTGAACGAAGGTCTCGCAGTGCCAGCAGCCTGCACATCAGTCAGTTCCTGTACACGTCATTGATCACGGGGACCGACCACTTCCGCCTTCACTCTGTCGTGGGGAATGTCCTCCATGGCGCGGATCAATGCCCGGGTTCCTGCAGCAGCCCGTTTGAATCCTGCTCCAGGTATCCATGCCGGAATGCGCATCACTGTACAGTACATATTAGTATGGTCAGCGTTCCAAATCACCGAAAAACGTCCTGACACGAAGGGAGGAGATCGACTAGCGCGCGGCCCGCACCGCTTCCTCGGAGGGTCTGCGCCATGGCCTTTTCCACTACACGAATGTGCTCGTCATCCAGCGAGGTAACGGAACGTCCGTACCCGATCTCCATCATCAACGCGGCCGAGAACCTAAAGCGCCCTTTATCAGCGGTGAACGGAAGCGTCCAGGCACACAGCGAGTTACCTCCTCAACGGGGTAAAGAAATCCTTCGGGTCCTGCACGAGGCCCTGCAGGACCCGCTGCGCTTCGCGGTGCTGGAGAGGCCGATAACCGTCCAGGGATGCTCTGGCCACCAGCGCAGACTGGAACCACCTGCGGTTGCGTCGCCATGACTCGCCGTAGTCGCGCCACCCCAAGGCCTTCCATTCAAGCCTGAAAGCCGGAAGTCACTCAGCATGCTATCCGAGCTTCTTTCGTGGCGCGGGTCTACATACAGCTCGTTGAAAAATGCGAAACGAGGTCGTCCAGAGTATTTCGCACCCCGTTTCTCTAGCAGATCGAAGACAACCTCGGCGGAGTTGAGGATGACGACTGGCTGCCGAAGAAACTCGGCGTATACAATGTCCCCTAACACGGGACCCGCTTCGCCTTCAGAAAATGTTACACAAGATAGCCTACCGCAACTCACCGTATTGGGAAGCCCATCGCAAGAAGGTCAGGTGCTGGTCAGTCGCGGGCAGCTGATGGAGGTTCCCCAGTAGCGGAAGTGACTTGGGGCCAGGCGGTTTACCGGGGCTACGCTCGCGGCGAAACCACACAGCAAGTACCCAGGACAGGATGACTCCCAGCAAGACATATGCCACGGTGATCGGTGTAAAGCTTGACATGCACCGCTACGACGAGGTGAAGATGCACATGCGCAGCTGGTGTGCCTCTTCAATGCCAATCTGCACGGGAGATATGGAATGGAGGTGGACTCACATAGAGTTGTCAGACCCCACTGACAAGTGGTCGGACAATATACGCAGTGCGTTCGATGTTGACTGCTCGTAAAGCGGTCTTTATATAATCGAGCGACCTCTACATCGGGGGAGTTGTTGGGACAGCGCCAGCCACGTCTACAGTCGTCAATACAGGAAGCAAACACGGGCCCGTCACTTTCAAACTCCAATCAAAACCAGAATCCGAGCAACGGACATTGCGTGGAGGACTGATGGCGGATGCATTTGCCTCGGTGAGAGGTAAAGTTTAAACCTTGTTATTTCGCATGGGAAAGTGTCAGGCCTCAAGATGTACAAGGCCAGAGACAGGAGCCACTCCACTCCCCTCAGAGTTCCCAGGGAACATGCGATCAGGACGGTTTATTCGCATCCACACTTGCAGCATTTGCCTGATCGGTTGCCAGTGCCCAACCCATGTCGGCCTTTTCAGCGATGCCTCCACCTGGTTGCCGTCTAGGCATCACAATCATCAATGAATTCCGCGCTCGATGGCCAAGGCTGCGTCATACCGGCTGGTGAGCGCGATTCAATGCTGACCTATATATACGTACACGCACCAAGCGCCAAGGGGGGAGTACATCGGCGCCAGGTCAATGTCGAGCTTGCCGCTCAAGGTAGTACCGTTATGCTCTGATTAAGACTGACGTACCTTACCTGGATCCATTTCGGGTTTAGTTACTCTGAATGTTTGGCTGCGAGCACCACAATAGCATAGCGGTCGAGGCCTGCACGCCGAGCCTCGTACCGCTGGCTGGAATTAGCTCCGGGGCCTTTCCTGAGTACGCTTGTGTTTGCAGATGAAGACACTGCTCGGCTATGGAGTCAGGTCATTAATCACCCATATGCACCACTCTCGAGGCAGTTGCTGCTCACCTTGCAGTTCCCAATCAGAAAGCAGGGATAGATGTCTGGATCGGTTTTCTCCACGTAGTGCACAGTTTGCCAACGCGAAGGTTCGTAAACACCGACACTCACAAGCCCGTGCCTTCTGCTAGAAGCCGCCACTATAGAGCATTCCGGTGCACTCTCTACAAGAACGGTGCTGAGGGGTAACCACGCTGGAGACCGAATCGACGGGAGCACGGATGAGGCCAGACAGAGGACGAGGACGCAGATCGACAGCACGAGGCAGCTGTCATCCTTCAGCTTCATCTTCAGCGCCGTTCGCCCGTCTGGCCAGTAGTCCAGCAACGGACGCAGCAGCGCCATCCGAAGCTCGACAAGCCACGCGCTGGGATCGTAATCAAGCGCCAGCACGCTTTCTCGTGCGGTCTGAGTCGTGCACAAAGTAGTATGGAACGGGGCACGTCGAGGTGCAGGACAGGTGGCGCACGCGGACTTGGACGTCGCGGTGCCAGCGAGCCTCGGCGCGAACGCCAGTCGCTGACGCTACTCACTGGGCTTCCCGACTGCGCCATCAACTGAGAGGCGAGAGGCGGATGGGCATCTAATTAAGTAGGGGCGAATTCAGGCAAGGCAGGGCGGCGATGTCTTTCCATGTAGCGGTGGGCCGATGAGGTACGCGTAACGCGAGAGTGGCGGGCAGCACTGCTCATCCTCCGTAGAGACTTACTGACTCTGGCATCCTCCGTACGAGTCGCTTTAGCTTTCGTTGCCGCCGTCCGTTGCGGGTCTGAGAGGGACTGCCACTGCGAACCCTTTCGCGCAGTTGTGCCGTTGCCTCCGGCGTCAAGGGCACTAGTCGACCTGCCCGCGGAACATGCACGAGGCGTCCGTCTTTCTGATATCAAGCGCTCGAGCATGCTACGTGGCACGAATTCCAAGTCACTATCCGTACAGTCTATCCAGCATCGAACCGCAGACGATCTCAAACGGATGGGAGACTGGCGACGCTGACGTATACGCATCCCATCGTGGCGCTGTTCAGAGCCAGGAGCGAGCCCCGCGGGCCGTGATAGCCACGCCTGCGTGCTGCGCGACGGGTGAGAAGGGCACGCGCTGCGTGTCGACGATGCCCGCCTTCAGCTTCAGCGTCCAGTCGCTGAGCCACGGCGCAGACATGCACAGCCACAGCATGGTCCAGGAGTAGCCGACCAGGCGCGCGCGACGCGCCAGTTTGAGGCTGGCGACGGCGTCTTCGAACGTGATCGCGGCGGCCAGCGCGAAGAAGGGGGACGACGCGCCGAAGAGCGACGGGCTCGCCATCACGGTCGCCGCCGCAGTGAAGAAGCCCGGAGACTGCGAGGCAGACGTGGACGAGGGGGAGGTGCGCGTGCCTGGCTGCACGACGGCAGGCCTTCAAGTCACTGACGGCAGCGGTCAGTCGCGGGAGCGAAAGCGTCGTCGAGCAGGAGCGATGCATGGTGTGTGGATGCACGTACTAGTAAGCACCTCACGCAATGTTTGGTCGCGAGTCCGACCGAGACAACGTCAAGGAGTGTTTTGCGAGTCCTGTACGTTGAACGTTGGACGTTGGACGACGACACTTACCCCCCGAACCGCCGCACGGTGTAGGAGTCGGACCAGCGGCCGTACACGTCTGGCCGGTCTCTCAGTAGAGACGGCGACGAGTGCGACAGCCATGAGTGAGTGGTGCATCACGATGGGCCCTACGAGGCTGCTGGCAGAAGCGCGCGACGACCTTGACGGGTACAGATAACCGAGAGAGGTCGAGGAAAAGGCAAGCCGCTTCTGACGTACTACCAGCTGGACCACGTGCCGGTTGATTTCTGCGCTTGCCGAGTCCGAGTGGCTCGAATCCAATCACCCTCCTCAGTCCTCCATGTCCGAGTATCATCGGGTGCACGTCTTCCGTGAAGATGGTTCCACAAGAACCTATATTGAGTCACCTTGGGTCGAAGCCTACGACAACTTCACAGTGAAGCTCTTGGCTGAGGATGCCGTGAAGAGGACCTCTGAGTCGGGAGCGAGCTTAATGGATGTCACTATCTTTCAGGTAAAGCAAGGGCCCCTTACTCTCAAAGTCATTTTTACGAGGCGGCCTCTTTAGCTCCGGGAACCCTTGGCCGTGCCCCACGACGCATCCAAAGAAGAAGTAAAACAAGCATTCGAAAGTGTTGACTTCGACAAAATGTCGCAACCTCAACTTATGTCGGCGGTGGCTGAACTCAAGAATGAGCTGGTCGTGGTCTTATCATGTTCGTATTGTTCTCCGTGTCTGGATCTCTACTTAACCTCGCTTAGTCTCGGGACCGTCCCTTGGAATGGTCACTGAGGAAGGTGTCAATGTGCGCTCCCAACGCAATCAGCCTTCCCCTTCCCAACGCAGTATGTTTCACGACGTGTACTGTTATTCCCCCTGACGGCAATAATAGGTCAGTCTGCGATAATCAACAACATGAGGAAAGTGCAGAGTCCCTCCACTAGCGCCCAGAACAACGCTCTCATACGTACACAAACGACGGTTGCTGACGACGCCGTGTACAATGGACGCCCTCTGGCCCTTCAAGGGCCCTACATCTACATCTACCACCGGGTCTTCGCCGATTTCCAGGAGAAACTGAGGCGCCCACTCGAGTCTGTCCCTCTGGACGACTTACAGTTTGCAGCGAACTTCGTCCGGGACGTGACACGTCTGGGCGCTCGCGAGCGGGGTCGTGCGAGCGCCCGTCGCGGACGTGCTCTACGATTAGCAGCTCCGGGACGTCGATGAGTGGTGAGCGGTGCGTTGAGTGTCTGTCTGTCTCGCTGGGGTGTGATCAGGTTGCGATTGGTGTCGGTGCTGCGCGGTTTGAGTTGAGAACGCGTAGTGATTCGATCCGCGTGTCTGAGAGGCCGCACAGGAACGACTTGAAGACGCGAGCTGTGGGCCCATGGGTGTCGTTGTTTCCTGCCCCGACGATCTGCACGCCGCGAGCAGGTTGTGCATGGTGCCACGTGGCCGTTACGAGGAGGACGCGCCTACGCCCGGTGCGTGGCGGTCTGCCCATGTCCATGTGGCGGTTACGCGTGCGCGAGCGTGGCAGGCAGCACTGCCCGTCCTCCGACGCGCTCAACACCGCCGAGCTGTTCGCAGTGCAACATCCGTCGACTGGTGGGGCGACGTGCCACACCGGCCACGCGATAAGCCCCGGATCCCCGGTCGTCGTGCCACTCGCAGACAAGCCTTTGGCTTTCGCGACTTGCCGCCGTCCGTGGCGGGTCTGAGAGGAGGACTGCCACTTAGGGTTAGGGGTTAGCCATCGTGGCGCTTTGCAGAGCCAGGGAACAAGTGAAGCGAGCCCCGCGCACCACGGCACCCGGGCCTGCCTTCTGCGCGATGGGCGCGCAGGGCACGCGCTGCCTATCCGCGATGCCCGCCTTCAGCCTCAAGCTTCAGCGTCCAGCCTATGAGCCACAGTGGGCCACAGCATCGGTGCACGACGCGCTAGCCAGAGGCCGATGGCGGCGTGTTCGAACATTCTCGCGGCGGCCTCTGTGACGACGACGGAGAAGGACGGGGCCGACGTGCCGAGGAGCAACGGGTTCGCCACCACGGTCACCGCCGCAGTGCGGATGCCTGGAGACCGCGACGCCGACGTGTACAAGGCGGCGGCGCGCGTGGCTGGCTGCACGCCAGCAGGTCATCAAGTGGCCAATGCGGCGCCGGCGCTCAGCGCTCAACGCTCAGCTGCGGGGGTGAAGGTGTCGTCGAGCAGGTACGAGGCATGGAGTATGGACACACGCAAGCACCCCACGCAACGTTTGGTCGCAGGTCCAACCGAGACAACGTCAGGTAGTGTTTCGCGAGCCCCAGACGTCGAACATCGAACATCGGACACCGACGCGCCGCATCCATGTGATCGTCTCCAGGCATGCGACCGCCCCAGCCCCCCATCGTGAGTCGGCGCGAGAAGGGAGCCAACGCAAGTGCCAAACAAAACTGTCGGCCGGTGGGCGGATTGACTTTGCAAGAGAGCGCACCGCACCACGGGCGCGATGTTGCGAGCACGACAAGCGATGTCATCCGGAAAGGGCTTAGGGGTTAGTATCCCCCCCCCCCCCAACCTGGTGCCCGTGAGTCAACTACTCCAAGTCTTCTGACAATAGGGGGAGCTGGCTCTGCATAAAAGATGGCACATTGATAGCATCCGAGTCGCGAACAGTGCTGCATATGGAGCCCACTTTGACAAACAACATCGTGATAGTTGAACCATTGTTCACTGACAATGAGGTTGAGCCACTGTCACTTCCTTGGTGATGACATGGTCATTTAGACTCTGTAGTTTCCTACATGTAGATTCATAATTGGTCACTGAGGAACTGCCCCTGGACCTCTTTCAAACCCTCTTACTGCATGCCAATTCAGCTTCTGCTTCCTCTCGCAGGCCTCGCCGGGCTGCTGGCCATCCAGTGCAGTCAATTCGTCATGAGTCGAGCGGGACCCAGATTCCAGCAGAACATTGGTGATGGCGCCTCTCGTCAAACGTCGAACTGTTGCTGTCCAGCAAGCCCGGCTCCGGCCCCAGACATGTCACGTCCATCGCACCACACTGGCCCTTGAATGGCCCCGCACTCGACGCACTGTAGCACGTCCAGTTGGGCCTCGGCGAGCTGGCACAGTGCATGCCGGACGGCGCGTGGGGAGCCTGAGGAGGCCCCGGCGTGCGCGGGATGTCGGCCGGGCCGCGTTGGTCACGGTGAGTTGCACGTCTCCTTGTTGCCTTGTCGGCATCGGCCCTAACTGTCGTGCGACGTGCGCCGCTGCAGAAGCTCACCGAGCGGGCGGAGGACCGGGCCCGGTTCGACTCCTGCGCCCGTCGGGTGCGCGTGCTCCAACGCGTGGACCTTACTGGTATTCAGCGGGCGGACGGGGAGTGAGAGACGGTGCGTGGAGGTGACGGGCGCGGTCTACGATGCCCTCGTCTCCTCGCGATCTTCTCCCGCGTCTTCAGATGCTCCGGTGGAACGGCGGCGGCGGCGGCGGCGGCGTGCCGAAGCCGCTGCAGCCGAGCCACCTGGCGCCGGGCTATCCCAGCACACGAGGCCGCGACCACGCTCACCCTGACGTCCCATTTCCTCACGCTGCCCGCTGCCCTGCGCAGGCTCGCACCCTGGTCGAGCATATACTCGGATGGCGGTGAGACGTTCACATCGCGCGGGCCAGTCTGCTCGCGCACCTGAGTGTCCTGCGGTACGTCAAGTACGAGGCACTCACCGCGCTCTTGCCGCTCCCCCAGCCTCGAGGAGGGCTCAGGTCTCCCTGGACACGCACGACGACCACCTGAACGTCGCCGTCATCGCAGCGCATCAGGCCGCGCGCGCAGAAGACGACGACGACGACGACGATAGTGCACCCCCGCACGATTGCAAGAAGGCGGCCTGCACTTTCGCAGCGCAGCGATGCCGCGCGGTGCGGTCCGGCGCCACGTCCGCGTGCACACGTGTTCTCCAGGCAGCGAGCGCGGCTCAGCATTCTCCTCGGTGGCGGAGGGCGCGGGGTGGAGCCTGAGGACCTCTTCCGCGCCGTCCATGACCCCTGCTCTCCGAGCCATCCAGCTTAGCGGCAACGTCAGCAGGCCCAGCGCGTATACTCGGCAAGTCGTGGACGAGCCCAACTTGCGCCCGCATGGTCGTCAAACGGGAAGTCCAACTGCCAGCGGGTTCCGCCAGTCCGTCGTTCGTCAATCGAGATGACACCCTTTGCAAGAGAGCGCATCGTGCCACGGGGACCTTCAGGCGCGATCGCGAGCACGTACTTACGAAAGCCACACTTGAGCAATGTCGTCCGGGGGAGCAACATTCCGTCCAGCGCGGGAAGAGCAGCACGCAGCAGTCATGACATACCTGCGGGCTATCTGGCGAGTAGGCGGCCTCTCGTTGTGTTTGCGTTTGCTTTCAGAGCGCGAGGCAACCGCGTTGTATACCATCCCCGTAGCCAGAGCGCGAGACGACGTTGCATGCCATCCGCACTGGATCCCCGCAGCCAGAACACTCGGCACTCGGACACATTGCCCGCACCGACTCTGCGCCAACTCGATTTGAGGCCAGCTGGTGCGGCGGCTGGAGACAGTACTAGTGGCGCAACGGTGTCCTCTCGGTGCATAAAATCGGCATCACAGACGTGGGCAGCGCGATCGCAATGGGACTACACGCTAGGTAACTTCCAGTGACAGCATGGGCTGAACACGTTAGCGCTTTACGAGTCCGTTCAAGTGCTTATATGTAGGTCGTGCTGGGGCGTAACTCCAAGTGAGATAGTAGCATAATTGTGGGCGATTGTGGCACAGTTTCAATAGGATATACTTACCAGCGCCACTCGCGCGCCACATAGGTAATGAAGAGGGCCCCGCAGCACCGGTATTGCGTCCCGACGCTGATAGTGGCGTTCCAGTTCTAAAATTCTCCCTGTTTCACTTGTCAGATTGACTTACCTAGCACAAGCCTGAATGTACAGGCCCTGCATCCTCAAAGCCATCAGGTGGCTCTCTAACCCACAAGGCCGGGTCTCGCTGATTCAAGTGCTAACGTTGTTGTCAGCTTCTCACTCTACAACGGCGGAAAAAATGCTTTCACCCGACTCGTCACTCCACACAGCGCTATCGTCACCGCGTTCGTGACGACAGCTGAACATTCAAAGGTACCCGGTTCAGTTTCGGTATGTGCCCATTCTTCTCTTCGTTACGCACGTCAGTCTCTCGCTGGCGCCAATCCTTCTGCTCACCTCGAATTGATATGCGGTTACTACCTGCCACAGCTCGTTCAGCCGTACGGCGACAGACGCCTTGTAGATCAGCTTGAATGTCAGCAAAATTAAGTGGCCATGTCAAGGGACCAGGAACACGACACTCCAATTAGACAGCACCGTTCAATGTTGTTTTCTCTCAACGGGTGAGGGAAATCCCTGGCATAGATCCCGTCCGCATACCACCTAAACCGTGCTGAGCCATTCTTTTACAGGGAAGGGGCCGGATGTGAAACGCTGATTCGGAGTTCCCCTTCTTCATCCGGTTGGGTCGTCCGTGTAGTCTTATCCTGTGGCGGGCTCCATCTCGTAATAGTATGCCACTACGCGAGCACCTCCTTGAAGCTTGACGACCTATACCAGATCCATCGTCTGCGCCAATCAACGTGCTCTGCCGACGAGATACGACCGTCGGGCCCCACAGGCTCTGACAGTCTCGCCGAACGTGCCATGTATAAGTTCTGCAACACCCAGAATGGGGGTCAGAACTACGGCACCCTCTATCGTGGACCCGTCCAGAAACTCGCTGAACATGACATCCACCCCTTTAGCCTATTATCTCTTCGCTTTCCTGGCCTTGGGGTGCCTATCTCTATGGCGCAGCCGTCGTGCTCAGCGCACCGTCCCTCCCGGCCCGCGCGGGTGGCCTCTGATTGGCAACATGCTCGACATGCCCGCCTCGCAGCCATGGCGCACCTTTGCAGACTGGAGCCGTCAGTATGGTGAGCATCACAGCCGCATATCCCGTCGTCCACGCTCAACGTCAACCGCCGCCGCCGCCAGGCAACGTCGTGCAAATCAGCCTGCTCGGCCAGCCCATGGTCATCCTCGGCTCCCGCCAGGCGGCAGTCGACACGCTCCAGCGCAAGAGCGCGCTGTACTCGGACAGGCCCCGTCTGTCCTTCCTCGGGCGTGCAGTCGGCTGGGACCGCACCGTCGCTCTGCTCCCGTATGGCAGCCGCTGGAGCGAGAGCCGCCGGCTGTACATGCCCGTGCTCGGCAGCCGCGCGACCGTGGTCGCATGCGAGCCCGTCATGAACGTCTACATCACGCGCGTCCTCGCGCGCCTCCGGGGCAACCCGGACTACGACCAGATCATCGAGGCCGTCACCAGGTAGGCACCCGACGCCCGCACGCGTGCGCCGCACCCCGCCGACTGATCTGCGATCTGCCGCAGGACGGTCGCGAGCACAGCCTTGGTGATCCTGTACGGGTACAGCGCCCGCGAGGAGGGCGATCCCATGGTCGAGGCTGTCAAAGCTGCCATGGCGGAGTTCTCCGCGGGCCTCCTCCCTGGCGCGCGTCTCGTCGACGTGCCCCCCGCATGTGCGTCCCGCGAGCCTCCGCGTGCGCTGGACGAGCTGACCCCGCTCGCAGTGAAGCGTCTTCCGGCGCGTCTCCTGGGTTCAGAGTGGAAGGCCGCGACTGGCAGCTGGAGGGCCGACCTCGAGAGGGTGCTCAACGGGCCGTACGAGATAGCCAAGCAGGCCTGGGCGAGTGTCGTCCTCCGCAGCTCTCCATACGAAGACAGCTGACCCTTCCCTCCACTTAGGCGAGAGACAAGGACGCGCCTTCCTTCGTGGCGATGGCGCTGGGAGACTCGCCCACCCGGGAGCACGAGGAGCTCGTTCGAGACGCCGCTTGCTCGGCTTACGTTGGTGTGTAGCTGCGATCAGCATCCAGATGCGGTCTAACTCGCGACCGGCTTTGCAGGGAACACAGACAGTGTGCGTCTGCTCGCTCGCATCAGCTAGACGCGCGTCATTCACTTCGACTGCAGACCATCTCGGCCATGGGGACGTTCTGCCTCGCGATGTCGCTCTACCCGGAGGCGCAGCGGAAGGCGCAGGCCGAGATCGACCGCGTGGTGGGGGCTGACCGGCTCCCGCTCCTGCAGGACATGCCGCACCTCCCCTACGTCCGCGCGCTCATCCTGGAAGTCCTGCGATGGAGCCCCCCCATCCCGCTAGGTCCGCATCTCACGGGGCGGCTCCACACCCGCAACCGCAGCTAAAGATGACATCGAATTCACAGGGATGCCACACCGTCTGCAGCAGGACGACGTCTATGATGGGTACCTCCTTAAGGAGGGCACGATCGTCGTCGCGAACATCTGGTGGGTACAGCTGGTCCGATCTCCCCTGTCTGATCCCCGGCCTGCGTGTGCAACGCAACCGCTGACGCGTATCTCGTCGCGACTCGCAGGCAGATGCTGCACGACCCCGAGACGTACTCCGACCCGTTCGCGTTCAACCCCGACAGGCACCTGGCCACCGACAAGAAGCCCGCCGAGCTGGATCCTCGCGAGGTGGTATGGGGCTTTGGCCGGCGGTAAGCGCAGTATAGCCTCCGCTCCTGAGGGACCTGACGACTCAACCACACGGCGCTGTAGCTCGTGTCCAGGTCTGTATCCGGCTAAACGCACAGATGCTGGCAGGCCACTCATCATCCGCCTGCAGGGCTGTATCTCGGCGAGACATGTCTCTCCCTGGGCATCACGCAGATGCTCGCGACGTACTCGGTCTCGG
Organism: Fomitopsis pulvina; assembly: GCA_964035675.1. NCBI lineage: Eukaryota > Fungi > Basidiomycota > Agaricomycetes > Polyporales > Fomitopsidaceae > Fomitopsis > Fomitopsis pulvina. The sequence continues at coordinate 2,051,225 of OZ037965.1, read as the reverse complement.
TGCCGGAAGCGAACGCGGCGAGGGCCGTCCCGAACATCGAGTACACGACCGGAACTGTCAGGTGCGGCATCACTGGCACTGCGTTTTGCGACCGGGCTGGTCTCATGGCGCGTTCGTTCGCAGCCGCCCGGTGTCCTTCCCGTGCACCATCATCGTGCGCTCGCCCAAGGCAGAGGCGCTCGTGCGCTCCGTTCACTTGCCGCTCGACTAGTCTGTGATGCGGATTCCCGTCCCTCCGATGCTGAGAGTCATGCGGACCGTATGCTATACACACTGGCGCTCGCAGTCTAGATCTATTTCTTACTCTCCCCGGCCCATTATCGTTATCTCTATCTCTAATGTACTGCTTCTGTCCGCTCATGTACGTTTTGATCACAGTACAGTGAGAACCGAGGCTGCGGTTGTTCCTCGGGTCTCGAACGTTCTGCAGTGCCGTACCCTCGAAGCTCGTTAGGATCAAACCCTCGCTAGTCTCCGACCACGGGCAGAACGCGAAGGCATCTTGTAGCAGGCGTCTTCAATATCCGCGGGAGAAGTGCGACTTGCCCTATCGTTCCCGCTGACGAGCACAATCTTGTGCATGCAGAGTCGCGCACCTTGCGTGTATCGGAATGAGCGACGATGCTGACGACGGTCGGCCAGGGGCTGCTATCCCCGACCAAGCGACCAGGACGCGGATCAACAGGCGAGTACCATCAGTGTCCAACCAGGTCGTACATGTGATCGCCAGGATCGCTTACCATTGTCCGAACCCGACCACCAGCAGACACCAGCTTGCGCGGGTCGATCTGAGCTGCGGGCTCGAGATCTGATAGGTCGAAAAGCGCCCTGGACTGAATTTCACCGGGTTCGGGTCGATGGACATCGCCCTGCGACTCTTGCGACGTGCCGTGCAGGAGGTTGCGTGCGTATCGAGCGTTGGAGATAATCATCGCGCCCCGCTGCACCCTTGGACAAGTGTTATCCATTGTGCTGATTATGCACAATCAACTAGTGTGCAATGCCCCGTTCTATTGACGTTATCTGCCCTCGCAATCGCCGTCAACCGAACTTCGGTGCTGCGGTGGTCGCGTTTCCACTTCCCCCTCGCCGAGGGACAGAGCCCCCAAGACATGGCGAGACCATGGCGTGGTCATCTCAACGCGCAGTGCGGTGAAATAGGGCTCGACGTACTAACACACCTCTCTCAAGCGCCGCCTTTAGATAGGGCAGCGCTGGTCTGTCATCATGAAACGGCGTCACCCTTTGCAATCGTCCAATGAGACATGAAACCGTCGGTATAGCTAGTGCGCATAGTATGACCCAGACCTCTCTTGCTCGTCGAAGGCTTTCCTAGTGGCGAATGCGGGGAGCGCAACCGTGGGTGTAGTGTGTGTCAGGCTGTGAGACTTCAGTTCATGGCCTGATGAATACTGCGACAAACATGAGCCCCATTGCTATCCATATATCACTGCAACCGCGTGTAACGGTTGTTGATTGAAAACATCACTTGCATCACCAATCTCACTGCGTGTTATTCGTGGTAATCAAGGCTTCACTCTCGTCGGACCGCGGTCGGATGTCGCATGTGAAAGGGAGCGGGTGCCTGTGAACGGAGGCGGTGAGTAGTGGGACTGCGAGAACAATCACGATTCCTTCACCTCACTGTACCGGAAGCGAAAGCGGGAGGCGGGGTAATTTCACGTCCCGCCGAATCGCGCTTCTTACAGATATTAAATGTGGCCACAATGCCTGCCATGGCTAGCCAGACACTCGTGTCCCCAAGAGCGCGTCCCGGGCAAACACTAGAAGTCAGTCGGTCAACTGCTATCATTCAAGTAGTTGGAAGGGGGACAAACCGTCTCCCGAAGCCGAAAACAATTCTGCCTGGATCCAATGCTTGTGACAACGCGGGATCGAGATCCTCAAAGCGCTCTGGAAGGAATTCCTCGGGATTGTCGTAAACGTCCTCATCCCGAGTCATGGCCCTTGAGCATCGAATATTCAGCAGATTCACGCCGATAAGCCTCCACTCACCATATATTGGAGATCACTGTTGATCCCTTTGGCATGAAATGCCCATTATATTCGTCGTCCTCAGTGAGTGCATGAGCAACGCCTGTGAAGTCAATGAACTGTAGCTTGTCGTATATGCCAGGGCGTGGATATCCTACCGAGAGGAACCGGAGAGCCCCAGCTGTTCCAGTGAAACCTTCCAGTGAGCACAAGCATCTTATTAGGTAGCTCTCAACAGACGTACCGGTAGATTTCCTTGACTACACATTCCAGGTAAGGGAGAGTGGGCCTGTCGGTAAGATCAGGAAGCCTTCCAGAGCCAATAACACGATCCATCTCAGATTGGGCCTGCTTGAATACGCGTGGATGCAGCGTCATGGCGAGGACGAAAGTGGCTATAACTGTGAACGTCTGAATCAGACATCAGCATATATGTTTAAATCACAAGCATGGCTGTTACCGTATCAGTTCCAGCTGAAAGCAATGCATGAGCCATTTCGTGAAAGGAAATGTTTCAAGGAGACCCGCCTATATATAGAGCACCAACAGCGCCGCTCATTTCTTTCTCCTCGGACTCTGGGAGTGGTTTCCCGGGTGGTGCCTCGCCTATTAGTTCTTCTGCAAACGAGGGCTTTGCAGTTCCGGCAGCCTTACGAGTCGTGAACCATTTGGTCATAAAAGCTTTGCCACATGTCAACTTACGACCTGCTCCATCACAATCCGGAAGGGCTCCCTGATAAGATTCTCTAATTGAGGGCGCAGCTGACGAGCTTTCCGCTTGAACACTGCCCCCGGCGCCCACCAGGGAAGAAACCGCACTAGCAATTGGTGATATCCCAGTGACTCTCATCTGAGAGTGCGGGCGAACCTACAGATGGGGAAACAGTCTACTAGCATCGCGCCGGGATTGCCGATTTCAAAGAGTCCTTCGATGATGCTGCTTGCGCTTTTGACGTAGTCATCATCGACAGATCTTGACGAGTGCGCGTAGCCGAGCTCTAGTATTAGTGCTGCCGAAAACCTGGGATGAGAGTCAGGGTCCGCAAGCTGAAGTCTCCAACCCGAGATACCGTTTGATATGGGACATGAAGTCGCCTGGGTTACGGAGCAGATCGTCGAGTAGTCGATTGGTCTCCCTCACTTGCAAAGGCACATAACTGTCAAGCCGACTTTCCACCTGAAACCTATACTGGAACCACTTCCTATGGCGACGCCATCGCTCCGTGTTCCTCGTGAAAGTGAAGTAATAGTCGAGTCCGCAGCTGGTAACCCTCGTTTTAAGTATGAATGTAGACGTATCGAGAACGGCTGAGGCGCGTACAGCTCGCAGAGGAACGTGAACCGAGGTCTTCCGGAATATATCGCGCCCCTTTTCTCCATGAGAGCTCGCGTAGCTTCGGGAGAACTGAGAACAATGACGTGCTGACGGAACACCCGTGCATAAAGCACTTCTCCTGCCACGAGGTAGTCAGTAAACAAATTATGATTACACGCAAATGATCGTTAGACACACCATATCTCTTCGCCCATTCAGCTAGCGTTTCGTGTTGATTGTCATTTGGCAATTGATGCGCATTACCAAGAAATGGAACTGGCGTAGGGCCTGGAGGTAAGGGGAGGCAAGGGGATCGCCTGCGCTGCGTTGCGAAGCGAATGAAAACAAAAAACAGACACAAGACGACGACCCAGTTCACGGAAGGCATGCGGTACCATGCGCCAGCGTATGCAAAGTGATCAACGGACGACATCACGCTGAAGTACGCCGCACCGTTTCCACATAGGGCTTATATAGCAGCCTCGAGCTCCTCGTATGGATCGCATTGTCATCCAGGACGCCCGGGGAAAAGGAAAAGCCGCAAGAAGACCCTTTTTGAGCCGCCCTCACAAGGACAGTACGTCCCAACCTGCTGGGATACATGATGTCCTCGGTAGCTTTTGTCAGATTGCTTGCGCCCCATGTGCAGACCGTGCCACACTTCTGGAACATCATAATTGGGCGTATCAATACCACAGTCGTTGTGGAGTCCTCACGTAACCTTAACGCGATAAGAGCAAACCTGTGTATAAGGGCTGCAGGGTCAACGTAGGATCGAATAGTTGAGGCAGACATTTGGTAGACATTTCACTGCTTACTGCATCACACCTTCTGAAGATGGATAGGGTCGCGTGTAATATAGGCATGCATCGTTCTGAGGCAAGTCGCAACCATTTCTGGCATGATCAGAAGGGCTCCTCAGTGGCAGGACCTGTGGCGTCAACACGTCAGCATGTGGGGTGAAAGCAGTTAGCGACCTATGAATGAATGTAATGCACGTTATCGTTTCTCGTGCCACTGGGATAGCACCCGGATGAATTCGACTCGCAACCTTAATCCTTCAAGAGGTATAGGCTCGGTAGACTCGATTGAGTGCCTATGCCTAGCAAGCGCCTCTCAGGTCGTTGGACTTAGGGCATGTATTCTCCTGATTCAACCGCATGCAGCAATATATCACTACGCACGATTCCCACAGATCTCCGTCGTTGGTAAAAAGCAAAGCGCGCGTCCTCAGGGCGGAGCCGCTCAAGAGACAGATGAAGACCCCGGACTTACATGCGAAAGTCCGCCTGTCAGTAGGTTTCACGAGTGGCGACATGGTGAAGGCTCACATGAACACGAACGAGAAGGAACCACTTCATTCCGTGCGATTACGAGCTCCTCGGGTGAGTACCATTCCCTCCTCACATCAGCACACGGAGAAAGTCAGCACCACGGGAGGTATCACCTGGCCTGAGCTACCTCAGGGTCCTGAGGACAAATAAGGGAGAACAAGACGACGATGGCACATACCATATATGGCTCCACCACAGATGTTATTGTCGGCTTGACACAGTCTGTGCCACGCGTTGGCCGAGGGTTGCACTGTGTGTGAATTGCCACGAGCACCAGGAAAACTAGAAAACCGTTGACGCACGGCTCTCAACGGACAAGGTGGTGAAATGCTCGATTTGGGTTCAGCGGCTGACCTGCAGTGAGACCCTGCCGCACTCACTAAATGCAGTTCTTTTAATCAAGGCAGTATCTTGTAGGTCTATTCCTATTCTCTTGGCATACCTATACATGTTTTCCTAATGACGTCGCCGCACAAAACTTCTGGAGAGGACGAGCATTCGAGACGCCCGTCAAGCCCTGGTATTGAACGGCTTAATGACGCCAGAAGTTCCCCCTTTACCTGGCGGACATTTGGAAGAGCGGGGCGATGAAACATTACGAAAATGCAGATAGCAGGTGGTGAGTGGACATACCGAGGTACTTTTCGGAGAAGCACAAAAGCAAGACCCTATCTCCGCAGCGAGCCGCGCCCCAACGTTCAATGATGACACAACCAGCGTCTTGAGATTGCTCGATAGTCTTTGATCGGGACCTGTGAGTCTTAGCTGTCCTCGAGACTTGAATCCTCGTCGATGTCCATCGTCATGCGGCCATGACCTCATAGAAATCGCATTGGAGTCTTGTCTCGATTTTGCATACCATTCACGATAGAAAGTGCGCGCAGGCGTACAATGCATCACATCTGCCCTTAATGTGAGAAATTTGGAACGGAGTTCTTCTCATGTCTACATCGCCGTGGTAAACAAGAGCCTCACGTTCGCTGTGACATGCACATACTTACGTCGGTCAGTCTCGGGCAAGTACGTCAGTACAGCAAGAAGCGGCTGGGTGGAAGTCTGAAATGCTCACAAAGCATATAAATAGAGACTACAGTACGGGCCGGACGTGCTTATCGTCCACTCCAGCAAGGCACAGTACGAAGTGAAGGTGCAGTCTTACGACAGTAAATCGAGGTTCAATGAGTAATGAAAGTACCTGACCGCCGCTGATCACTCACGGCGCATTTTTTGGTGCCATGTCTTGCCGAGAACTCAACCCGCATAGCCAGTCTATTCAGCAACCAACCACTCCAATGACGTAGCTCGGGATACTCGTCGCAGAAATGGAGTCGTTCCAGTGCTGACGTAGAACCCAATACCAAAAGGGTGTTTCTCTACGTCCCCACTTTCAAGGGGTGACTTTAAGTGTCGGAAGCTATCAAATCCAAAGAAGTGGCGGACCAGTAGGTTCGCAGTAGGTTCGATGTAGCCTACAAGAAGTATTGAACGAAAATCCTTAGTTAGGTGGCCTTCATAAAGAAGCCAAGCCTCGCAGAGGGAAGGGCGCCAAGATCTTGACAGACCGCGAGAGCCACGCCGAGTCGAAACGTTCATTTTGCTATGGTACCGGCCAGACTGACGATAGGGCAAAGGTTAAGCCAGCCTCTCACGGGTTGTGCAGAAAGCTTACCCGTGTATTGGGGGTTTACAATGATTCCAAATAGGTATAAAAATCGCGAACGATAGTCGTCAGGATAGTTCGAGATTAATCTGGGTGGTAAGTAACGAGTAAGCAATGTTCGACTCTGGGCAGAGTTGTGAGAGCTTACTCACTGCCTCATGGGGGATTCTTGATGGAAAAAGGTCAGAACTCAATATACCCAGGAGCCTCTGCAGAAGGGTAGCTTGAGGGTAGCTATAATTCAATCTGGTCCATGAAAGACTCAAGTACTTACGAGCCCCGTCAGCGATGCACGCTAATTGAGTACGTGGTATGTGACACGTCACGTTCACTGTTGCTGGTTGTGACAGGCGCGCGCCATTGCTGTCAGGTGCTGACTTACACTCGACGTCGACGGCTCCCCGAAGCCTCCCCAACTCCAAGAACCAGTCTTGTAGGGCTCGAAAGGTCTTTCTGCAAGACGTACAGCCCATGGGTGACCAGACCCTTAACACTGTATTGTCGAGATTATCATATTCTCGGTTTGTGTCCTGCTGGCCGCATGCGTTCCTATTTTAGCTGGTGGGGACTCATCCGACACCATTCAGCGTGCAGTACCTGTGTAATGTGCTCTTTGGGGGTTCCCAGTCATTAGGTGATGTCGCGTCCTGTCGCGCTGGGCCTCGGGCTGGCACTCGGTTTCTTGATCATCAGTTCGACACATCGTAATCGGGTATCGGCCGACTGAATCTCCGACAGCAAGGTATGTGCACTCTTCAAGTTTGGCATGATGACTACAGTCGGTTCCCAAATCGGCTTGAAGGCCACCAGTAATGTGTTCAACGCCTGGTATTCCACAAGCCCGGTTCAAAAAACTTGTTATCTGTGCCGTATGTGTCTCTACGGTCAGATGGGCGGATAACGTGTACAGTAACCGTGGCTGTCGACTGTGCGAGGCAAGGTGACAGGCGCGGAAATATCGATAAGACGAGCCTTCTATTCACAGGGGTTCGTGTGGCACGGTACTAGACTTCTCATTTTCGGATGCTGCCTTGATTCCCCGTGCACATGCAGCTCTCGGGCGTTCTGAGCCTCCTAGCTCAGCTTGTATGCAGAGCACAGGCATTGTTACAGCTTGAACTGTATTATTATTTATCTGTGCTTAACCTTCCTGCTAGCGAGCATCAATCCTACGGCGATTCCACCCTGCAGCCAGGGTCTTCCCCTCACTGTCCTACAACCTCTGATCCTATGACGGCATTTATGTGCGCTGTTCGCGTCTTTTGACGTCGGCAAAGGAGACATAGTGGGGTGGAGATGTGTCGCAATACCTGTGCATTGTAACTCTGGGTAGAAAGTCCCGACATTCTTATTCGCTGATTACTGTGGTTGGCAGACTTCCCTGTCCGTGGGGTGCATTTCTTGGCCTTGGCTTGCGACAGGCACCCGTATTCGGCGATAGAATTCAGATCTTACATATCTTACAGACCGTTTAAAGAGGACCTCCACTCTTCGAACCCAATAGTCCCAACCCTCTCTATTCGCTGCCGTCTTACCTAACCTGTGATTTGCTGTGCTCAAAGCGACCATGGCTGGTGAAGAGGGTTTTGTACTGTTATTGTCGTTCACGCTGTGCATTGCCTTTCTCTTTTTGAGAGAGCCTTCGCGAGCTTTACCACTACCCCCCGGTCCGACACCATGGCCAGTGATCGGTAATGCACTCCAAATCTCCCTGGACTATCAGCACAAGACATTCTGCGACTGGCAGAAGCAATACGGTGCGAGCTTCTTGTTCAGTACACATCATGGTGCATGTTTGATTACTGCCTCTTTCAGGGAATATGATATACTTTTCGGTTCTCGGCAAACCTGCGGTTGTTCTCAACTCACTGCACATCGTCCAGGACCTGTTGGAGAAGCGGAGCGCAAAGTATGCTGACAGGCCACACTCTGTGCTTATAGACGACATGTTAGTTGTCACAATCGCTGCATCTACACACAGGTGCTCACCAGTGCTTGCTTCATCACAGTATCCAGTTTTCGCCCTTGCTGCCTCTCATCCCGTATGGCGACGAATGGCGCCGGCACCGCAGATGGATCCAAAGTGCCATTGTGGACAAGTCGCAACTAGACAGCTACCGACCGCTACTACAAAAGGAAGCCATCAAGCTCCTGTCTGAGATCGTGAAGTCTCCGGAAGCGTTTGCTGAGACACTCAAGCAGTATGCTTCTCCCACCTGCCCTGGCATGCGCCTGACCTATTTGATCTTCCGCAGCTATGTCGGGGCCATCATGATACAGGTTTCCTACGGAAGAACCTCGGATACCTCAGATGATGCTTTCATAGAATTGGCGGACCGCGCGGTCACCGCAGTGACGGAAGCTGGGTCCGTTTCGGCATCTCTCGTGGACTTCTTTCCGTTCTGTACGTTCCGCTTCGTCAATTCAGAAGCTCATGCAGATGTCATCTTTTTCTGGCAGTGCGCTATGTTCCGGCATGGTTCCCGGGTTTTGGCTGGAAGCGAACCGCTGTGATTGTCAAACATATGATACGAGACGTCTTAGATATCCCGTTCGACAAGACTAGAGAGACCATGGTAAGCAACGTCCACCTGTTCTTCTCTGGTAGCTTGAAAGATAGCCACACCGTAACAGGCAAACGGTACCGCGGGCACATCGTTCCTAACAAAATTACTGGAAGAGACATTGGACTCCGACGGGGTGCTTTCGAAGGAAGACGAGCGCGCACTCAAGGGGGTCTCTAGTGTCTTGTACGCAGGTATGGTCCTTGCATCTGGTGGTCTCTGGAACTTGCTGTCTGACCAACCGTTTTCGCTGATTTGCAGCCGGAACTGACACGGTGATCACTAAACGCTGGCACAGGCACCTAGCACAGGCTGACGGCTGATCATAGAGCTCTACAACTCTCGTGACATTTGTCTTAGCCATGGTCCTCAACCCAGATATTTTCCGTAAAGCTCAGGCCGAGGTCGACGCCGTGGTCGGGCGTTCCCGACTCCCTGGTTTTCATGACAGGGAGTCCTTGCCATATGTCGAATGCCTAATTCGCGAGTTATACCGGTGTGTCCAGGTCTTTGAGGCATCTGATGAGCTTATGATGGTTCGATAGTTGGAATCCACCTTTGCCGCTTGGTGACTTCCTGCTTATCTACCTTGCGTCATCAGACACTAAGTATCTTGCACGCAGGTGTCCCGTACCAGGTGATGGGAGAGGACGAGTACCAGGGATTCCACATTCCTGACCGGTCTATTGTAATGGCTAACATCTGGTAGTGAGGCGAGCTTAGACATATGTTATAACGACTAACGAAGGCCCAGGCAGATAAACCGAGATCCGTCAGTCTATCCAGACTCCGAGTCTTTCCGCCCGGAAAGGTACCTCGAAATGGATCCAACCACCAAGGAGGTTCATGATCCCCTGAGGCTCGCCTTCGGCTTCGGGAGGCGGTGTGTGTTTGTCCGCGGAAATCGCGCGGGTCCTCACCGTTCTTTTCCTCAGTGCGTGTCCAGGACGGCAGCTAGGGGATGCCGTTGTGTGGCTCGCAATCACAAGCATGCTAGCTACGCTTGACTTAAGCAAGGCAAGCGATCAATACGGTAATGAAATCACCCCGGCCGCGGAATTCATGCCCGGAGTTGTCAGGTACGGCGTCGTGCATCAGTGTATATCTGCTGTGACCTAGGTCACGCCGAAAAAGGAAATCTCCCCACACCGCGCCTGTGCCATATGATTGGTTGATAGCTGTGACCTAAGTCATAGCAGATAGGCTTTATTCTCAAAAGTGTTTGCTTACGGTGTTGGTGTCTCAGCCACCCGAAACGTTTTGTGTGTAGGATCTCCGCAAGGTCGCAGGGGGCAGTTGATATGATCTCAGCAATGAAGGCTACTCTTTGACATAGGGTGCGGTGAATTAGGCACCGCAAATTAACACTTGCTAATTAACACGGTAAATGACTGGTACATTACATGGGGGTGATGAGGGGGGGTGTAAATTAGGGTAAATGACAATGCTGGCTCCAGGATTCTGCCACCTAGGATCTGTATGTACACAGCTTTGGAATCTGTAGCCAGACCTTCACACTGCACTGTATTATGATGTGCAGCCTGATTTCAAACAAATCAAGCTATGCCTTCAAAAGGTACCATTGGACCGACCATATACTGTGTTCGGCCGGGATCTCGGCCGGGTTAGCCTACTCAGGCAGTCGAGTATAACACGCGAGGGTTTCGTCCTAATCTCACAGTAAGTACACCAGTAGATAGATAAAGTTGAGAGGTGCATGACAGCACAAGCCTCATGCAAAAAGACACAGATGATGGAGAGCTATGCACTGGATGGCCGAGGAGGGTGGCTGGGATCCCGGCCCGATACAGTATATGATACAGGAGGAAGGCGTCGATTTTGCAACTCGAGCGGATGTTTAGTCCACGTACCGGACCCAACAGTACTTTCGTCACAGTACACAAAGCAAATGCAGCCGGTAACGCTCGAGTGAAAAAACATTGATTGGTGAACTAGTAACTAACAGTGCACTGCTATATCGCTGTAAATTACCGTAAATTACCCCTGTTAAACAGCCCAGCCTTGAGGGGTCCTGCTAATTAAGAGTTAAGCAGGCGCCGAGTTCTAATTCACCGCACCCTACTTTGACAGAGGCGCTTAGCGCTTTGGAGGCGTCATCCGCGGTGTATTTGCGGCAACAGGCGAACACCATCCATCATGACACTGTTGATGTAATAGGCGACTGTACACGGATTTGGGGTGTCTCGTGAATTGCCAAAACAATCAAGACTACAACTCCCTTCTGATTCTCTGTCTAGACACTTCGTGTCCTGTACTTAAGCTTGCAGGGACACGTGCATTCTTCTTTTACACGAAACCCTAATATATAGAAGCCAGCAATGCTGAGCAGCACCTCCACGCTACGCTGAGATCCACTGCGCCTACCATGTACTCGCAAATCACGCTTTTGATTGGTGTCGGTCTCTCTCTGATTGCTCTTCTGTGGACAGCAAAGCGACGAGGCCCTCCCTTACCCCCGGGCCCGAAGCCATGGCCATTGATCGGTAACGCACTGCAAATCGACTTCGACTATCAGTACAAGACCTACGGCAAGCAGTGGCAGAAGCAGTACGGTACGCATGCACAACCCTCCCTACTCGCCGGCGGTAATGTCTAATCGTACCGAATCACCAGGCGATATCGTCTCCATCTCCGTCTTTGGAAAGAGAATCGTGGTTCTGAACACGCTGCAAGCTGTCCAGGAGCTGGTGGAGAAAGGCGGGGCGAAACACGCGAGCAGGCCACAATCTGTTCTGTTCGAAATGTGAGTTGAACATGGCTATCAACTTCGCATCGGTAACCTAGCTGCCTCAGGATGGGATTCTCGCCAATCCTGCCCTTACTTCCATATGGCGACGAGTGGCGTCGCCATAGGAGATGGGCACAGGCAGCAGTCGGAGACAGGACTTCTTTCGAGAAACTCCGGTCGATCTTGCTAAACCAGATAGTCGTAGCGCTTTCGAAGATCATGGAGAGGCCCGATGCGTTTGAGTCCGTGATCAAGCAGTAAGCAAAGTCCCGTTCGGTGTGGGGTATTGTAGTCACGTGGCGAGCACCCAGTTATTCGGGCGGAACCATGTCACAAATTGTGTATGGAAGGACCACAAGCGCATCTGACGACAGTTTCGTAGAGCTTGCGGATCGCGCTATTACAGGCCTTACGGCGGCTGGAAGTCCGTCGGCTGCCATGGTTGACTTCTTCCCCTTGCGTGGGTTGCACATGCATTTTGGTTGAGAACATACGCTGACCGCTGGCATGACACTGAGCAGTACGCTATGTGCCTGTATGGGTCCCAGGTTTTGGGTGGAAGCAAACCGCTCTCGAAGTCCGGAAGCTTATCTTGAAATCTATGACGATTCCGTTCGAGAGGACAAAGCAAGCCATGGTGAGCAGCACAACTCCACGTGATTATTTCCAAGCCTGGTCTCACTGGCTCACGACCATAGCTCAACGGCACAGCGCAGAAGTCATTCTTGGCAACCTTACTGGAGGAGAAGATGGATCGTACAGGTCACCTGACCCCTGAAGATGAACGTTCGCTTAAAGGCGCTTCAAGCGTGCTGTATGCAGGTTAGCTGTCCCTATTATGATTAACATATTCCTTACCATGACTTGCTATTGTGTGTATTGCTTCAAGGGGGGACGGACACGGTAACTGCGCACATTCCTCTGACTGCACAGGGTGTTTACACATTCGTGACAGACTGCGAGTGCTATTGTAACGTTCATTCTGGCCATGCTGTTACATCCGGATGTATGCAAGAAAGCCCAGGCAGAGGTGGAGCATGTAGTAGGCGACACTCGACTCCCTGACTTCAACGATATGGAATCCTTGCCATATGTGGAGGCTGTCGTCAGAGAAGTGTATCGGTATGCCATCGTTATCTTGCACCTCCAGTCAGGTCATTAAATGTATGTTTGCTCCAATAGCTGGAACCCACCCCTGCCGATAGGTACGTAGCCGCATCTCTCCGGCCTGATTGTTGATACTGAGCACGTTCTGCACAGGTATTCCTTATCAAGCGATGAGTGATGATGAGTATCGAGGATATTATATTCCTAGACAGTCAGTGATCATAGCCAACATGTGGTAAGACCCGTACGGATTCTCAAGTGCTTGCAGTATCGACAGTCAGTCTCCCTCTTAGGCAGATCATGCACGATCCCGACACCTTTGGCCCTGATCCCGAGGCATTCCGACCGGAACGGTATGCAGAGATGGACCTAAGCACTCTGGAGGCCAAGGATCCCCGGAAGTTTGTGTTTGGGTTCGGACGACGGTTAGTGGCACTGTAGTTTCTTTGACTTCATCCTGAAGTTGAACAGGGTATGCCCGGGACGTCAACTGGGCGACGGATCCGTTTGGCTGGCAGTCGCTTGCATGCTCGCCACGCTCACGTTCGACAAGGCCAGGGACTCGGATGGAAACGAGATCATTCCAGCCGCTGGTTTCATGCCTGGAGCGGTGAGGTAAGTGCGTATGCAGCCTCCAGGCGTGAGCGTGAGAGCTGACGGTACTTGCAGTCATCCTAAACCGTTCTCGTGCAATATTCGTGCAAGAACACAGAAAGCGGCCGAACTAGTCTCAGCATTAGAGGGCTCTCTGAGTGGCTAGGTGAAACCAGAGGCTGCCTCTTTTTGAATGTGGGTGGCTTTCAGTACTACCCCCATATTTTTTATGAAACGATATGGTGAAATGTTGCTACATACGTAACGGTGGTCAACTAGTGACTGAAGACCTGAGGCAGTGACAAAGTGAATCCCCACCACTGAGCACCCAGAGTTGTGGGTGAAACAGATGGCTTGCTGCCAAACCTGCCAAACCCCCTGGATGGAGCATGCCACTGTGACACCTGTGACTGATGTATAAAAACACTGGTCCATTTGCCTACTCAATGAACTGGAAGACATCTGAGGACAGAAAAATTTACCTGAAATAAAATCAGAGTGCATAGTCTTTAAAAAGAGAATGCATAACTCATATCCATGTAGATTCAGCACCTTCCAGTGAAGAATTCAGGGGAGCTGCAAGCAAAACAGCTGAAATTGTTTCAAAGATGGGGTCAACTATAGTAAGGCTCCAACTATTTACTAGCCATATTCAAAAAATGTGGATATATATAGTATATATATATATACAGTTTACATACAATCCAAAAGCATACAAGTCAGATTTGAAATCTCTAATATAGCTTGACAATATCAGCCTTCAACTACATTTTGGCACACAAGGCTTTAATGATGATCTCAGCTTTTAATGAGCTGTGGACATTTGTGCAAAGATAATGTGGCACTAGAAAAGAGATGTTTCACTGAGAATCACATGCAATATATGAGATTACCCTGAACTCATGTGCATGTGCCTACATAAATGTTAAGGGAGAGAGCTTCTTAGTGAGTTCTGAAATGGCTTTGATGAGATCTGCAAGTTCATGGGCCATTATGAACTTAGTAATGAGAAATCAGAACTTGTAGCCAAGACCTAAAGAGAAAATTGAATCATTAAGAATACTTTGATGGTTTGCATGTTTGATACGAGCATGCTGATCACAGATTACCTCAGCAGGTTTGGGCACAGTTTGGGTACCTAACTGGAAGATACCATATACTATATGGTTATTACCCTATATTGTATCCCTATATATCCACCATCATGTGGATATGGTATATACATGGTATTGTATATACACGGAATAGTCAGAGCCTTAGACTATAGCATTATTATACATCACTCATTCTGAGTCTCGAGGCTGAAGCAACATGGTAGTACACTGACCTACCACATTTGGGGGATGTGATCACATCAATCTGCAACCAGTTAAGCACCCTGATAGTGCAGATTGCACACAATGGGGTCCCTATCAAAATGCCTCAGATGTTAGGGAGGTGTGGGGGTGCAACATCCTCCCACATCTGGGGACGAGACCACAGTCAGAACACCAAATAGCCGCTCGCGTGATCTACAATCCTGGGATGCCATGTAGTGTTCGAACAATGACGTAATTATAATCAGGACATTTCCATATGAATCGATATATGCTCCTTATTGTCCCCTTATCATCAAGACCAAAGCTGGTGTGCCTTGGCAATGGACATATACTGTACCATTTTGACCCAACCAATTCAATAGGTCACAGGTCACAGGGTCATCTATCATGTCGAAATCTGAACATAGTAACAGGTCTATGGAGGGAGTGTCAAACTGATCCGTGAGCTGAGAAGAAAGTATGTTAGGTCCTAGATAGCCGCAGCCCTTCTTTTCTTATTTCTTTGCAGCTGCCTTTGTACTCGGTCGAAATGGTCTCTCTTAACTTGTGCTCTTGTAAATGAGGCTATCATCATAGATTATTGCGCGTTCTCGGCCTAGTTGTTGATGTATCATGTTGTAATGTGAGGTTGGCACAAGCTGCCGGGTAAACCTATGTCTACTTACACAATGTGAGTAGCCTCACTGAACGCCTCGTTGGTTCGCAGCACATGCAGGTAGGTCTCCACGGACTACAATGGTTCCGAGAACGAGAGAGAGAGGCCCTTACTCTCAAGAAGGCATTAATTACATAAATTCCAATCCCCTTAGCCCGCTCGGTCTCAGCATGACCATTCAATCTCAGCCCGACACCGACCCTGGTGAACTATCTAAGCAGGTGGTTGCATTAGTTGCACTGTAACTTTGATTTTTGTGGGCGGGTATGCACGGGCCATATAACCTACAGCCATACGGTACAAAGCCCTGGTGTTTTTGAACGGGACCGTATCCGTAATACCTCCCTAACTACAGGTATGGCACATCGGTATTGAGACTTGCACGGATTGCGCAATATCCGCACGTACCGTATCACGTATGCCCATACCACTGTGGCCGATGTATCATTGCATTCAGTATTCCTCCAGGATATCCATCCACACCACATCAGTGCATACACGCGGTCATCACATCACACCCTTTCCCAGCCACACTGCGCCTCCATCCGGTGACGCGCCCGCAGCTCACAGTACGTACCGGAAGTCGCGGTTCTGGATATCCGTCAGGTCGAGGTATTCCTTGTCTACCTTGCGTTCGACGCACGTCCCGTCGGGGAGGGCGACCTCGACATACACGTTGTCGTACGTCGAGTCGCGCGGCTCGGCCTCGCGCCGGCGGTTCTCGCGCGCGAGCAGGAAGCGAATGGCGAGTAGGAGCGCCATGCACGCCGCGTAACAGATGCCGATGATCAGCCAGGGGATGTGGTTCCTGCAAGAGCGTAGGAATCAAGATCAGTACTTCGACAGGCAGAAGGAGTGAGGCGAGGACGATGCAGGCGTAAAGGTGCAGTCTACAATGTCGCGACTCACCTGGGCCTATATTTTGCCTGCCACATGAACGGCCCGGCGGCGTTCCCGACGCAGTACGCGACGAGCAAGATGGCGTTGACGGTGACCTTCTTGGTGTGTCCTGCAGTGACGTTCGTGAGCCACGAAAGCGCGAGGACGAAGCCCGTCACACTAATGCCTGTCGAGCGTACGTCAGGCCTCGAAGCACGTCACGCACACACACGAGATGCGCACCCGTCATCCACTGCCCAAACAGCAGCCCGATCTTATTGCTCCACGGCAGCAAGTTGACGAGCATGATGCCCAGCATCGTGGGCAGATAGTATAATATCCCGACGTACGCCCGTGAGTTGGGCAGCCGCGCCGCCAGATTCACGCCCGTGAAGATCGTCGCGATCTCCACGAACCCGTTCACCATCGCCAGGAGCGTCGTCTGCAGCGTCGAGAACCCGAAGCCTGATATGATGAGCTGCTGCTGGTTCGTCAGCGAGTTTGGCACGTTGTCGAATGCGGAGAAGAGCGCGAAGAGCCACGTCTTCGGGTCCGTGAGGGCCTCGATGAACTGCTCACGCTTGAAGCGCTTGTTCTCGACGCCAGTCTGGTTCGCCTGGATGCGGTGTACGGCGATGACTCGCTCCTCCTGCGTGAGAAACCACGCATTCGTCGGTGAGTCGGGAAAGAAAAGGAAGAAGCAGACGGCGGTGATGAGGGTGAGGATACCAGTGATGATGACCAGCCACTGCCATGGTTCGAAGCTGCCAGTGTGCGCGTATAGCGTCCCAAAGGAGATGAACCCGATGACGATCTGCGCTGGCGGAGGGTGGCTCAATCAGTCGATCCGCATCGGATCATGGCCAGGGAGGATGAGCATACCTGTGCCATTCATCAAGACTGGGCGGCGACCCAGGTCAATCAATCAAATTCAGCCTCAAGACAATGTCAAATGAAAGGACATACACCAGTATCCTACACGTAGCGTCTGTTCCTTCCGCGTGTAGAACATGCTTGTGACGATCATGAAGCCGGCGGTGATGGAGCCCTCGCATATGCCTAGCACGAACCGACACGCAAAGAGGCCACCAAAATTCTTGCAAGCGGCGTGAGCGCAGAGTGCGACACCCCATACGAAGATATTTAAGCTGTGCGGGGGCGCATGAGTACGGAAGGCACGGAGTGAGAAGAAACTGTGGGCACACCTCATCCATTTACCGACAGGGAATCGTTGCAAAGCGAGATTCTGGGGATACTCGAAGGCGAGATAAGCCAGGTAAAAGATCGTCCCAAGCCAGTCGTACTGGTTCGTCGTGAGGTGCGTTGCAGTCTCGATTCCGAGGATGGCCGCGCTTCCGAGCGTCGTCTTATCCATGAATTGAATCCAGTAAAGGACACACATCAGCGGCATAAGGTGCCAGTCGATCTTCCGCCGGATTCGGAGGTTCTCCTCGGGGCTGATATTGACATGGTTCCCCGCGACGAGTGCCGCACCAGTGTCAACCTCATCTGTAACAAGCGCAACGTGGTCGGGGACGTCCTTCTCATCCTTGGAAGTGAGGGAGGACTTCTCGACAGAGTCTTGTGCGCTCATGGTGGACGGCTCCTGGGAGGTAGCACAATCGTCGAGGCCTGAACGAAGGAAGTCTGCGAAGGCGCTGAACGGACCATGTCCCATTAAAAAGGGTTCTTGTCACGTATGACAGGTTGGCTCCCCAGTGTTCTATGTGAACTACGCACGATATCGGGTGTGTCCTCAGTCGCCCTTGAGTCGGCTTGACCCGGCTTCTTGATAGAGAGAACGATAGAAGAGTGGATTATTCGGACGCTCTTCAAATATTTGAAGTATAGTGTATTTCAGCTCTTGAGGACCGCGTTGTTGCGCGCACCACTGCTTGCAGTGGCTCGTGGGCGTAAGTTCGGGACTCTGCGTACCGGTCCTGCGAGGAATCGCAGAAAAATGCCTCACATCAGCTTGCCTGCAGGAAAGCCTGATATCCAGCAAGCGATGGTGATGACCGCGAGTGCGAGACGATAACGGCATCGAGTGAGTAAGAATGGTGGCAGAGGTCAGACGTATTGTATCACAGGGTGCAAGCACTGTTACAAATATCCACATTGAGGTGCAAGAATATATCAGAAAGTTATGTTAAATAGAGCGCCAGCAGGGCATGTCCTGATTGGTCATTCACAATATATCAATCATTTCTTGAACGGCTGATTTGCATTGTTCACTACTATAGTTGACCCCCTCTTTGAACCGATTTCAGCTGTTTTGCTTGCAGCTCCCTCAATTCTTCACTGGAATCCGCCGGACTTAAACAGATACAGGCTAGGCATTCTCTTTTTGAAGACTATGCACTCTGATTTTATCCGGGGTATGTCTTTCTGTCCTCGAATGTCTTCCGGTTCGTCGAGTATGCAAATGGACCAGTGTTTGAAACATCAGTCACAGACGTCACACCGGCATGCTCCGCCCAAGGCGTTCGGCAGGTTCGGCAGCCAGCCATCCGTTCAGCCACAACTCCGGGCGCTTAGTGGCGGGGATTCAATTCGTCACTCCCTTCAGGCCTTCAGTGTAATGGCAGTTGAGGAGCACCATTCTATACTAGCACTGTATCATATCTCTCCACAGAAAGTACATAGATAGTAGCTAACAAGTACAAATAGCTTATCTACTGAACCCTTTCTTAAAGGAGCAATGGGATCTGACCCGATACGAGGATCTATCCTCAAGTGCTCACATCCTTGAGTGTAATGACGAGCTAAAAGGGTGCACTATACTTTATCACTGGCATGTACACAGAATCTGACTACATGGGCAGGATCAAGAGCATCAAAGGCAGCCGCAAACCAAGATCTGGCCTAATCCGTTGAGCGGACAAGCTCCTGCATCCGAGTTTCAAACACTGGACCCGATTCAAAGAGGGGTTCAATTATAGTATCAGAGGCGCCAGGTATATTATGCCTACTTTCAGCATTTAGTTAGGCCAATTCATCTAAGATATCATGGCTTGCACCCTGTGAATACTAATCAGCAAAAGCGCAGGCGAAATATATGGGAAGTTGTCAATTGGCCGGCGAACCAAGTCTGATGCAAAGTACAAAGGACTTATCGGCGGCTTGCAGGAATTAGGGAATCATTAAGATGTTATGATAGATCTTTAAACACCATACTGTGCCATTTCGATCAATTCGACACCCCTGTAACCCGTGACATAGTCATCTTGATTCAACACTTCAAAACTGTGACTAGTAACCTGCGACAGGGTGAAACTTGACAAAGTCTACCTGAGCATTACATTGTAGGAATCAGCAGACTTCTGCTCTGAACCTTAACAAATATCCACAGTGAACAGATCAGTGATCATCGACTATGATGCTACAAGGGCCAGCCTACTATGACACGCTGATACTGACTGACGTTCAACGGACTTGACAGGCTGAGACAAGAAGCTGCCACCAAGGTAGGCGATTACGCCGATGGACGAATCCCCAGTAGCACGTCTAGAGTGTAATCCGGTTCATCGCACCCGTCAGGCCCCCAACGTAGTTCTGCATCGTGTGGTTGAACCTCTTGATCCCACACTGCTCGCTCTCCACATGCTGGCAAAAAGCACTGAGCGTCCTGAACTCGCTCCCGCAGCCCTCGAGCGTGCGGGGGCACCGGTAGAGTTTGTCCCCATGCGCGGGGCTGCCGAGGTGCTGGTTCAGCCTCTGGAGCGTCCCGAACTCCCTGTGGCATACGCAGCACTCGTAGCTCCTGCCGTTCCATGCGCGCTCCGTCGCCCACGTCGTCACGCTCGTCCCGCCCGCGCCGTCGCGGTACTGGATCATCCTCGCGGGGTTCGTGATGAAGTTGCCGGTGTCGTACTGTGCAACAAAGCGGTTCACGCCGTCGCGCGTGATGCGTGACGGGCAGGTGCCGGACTCGAGGTGGAGCATGAGGCCCGCGACGGAGGTGAACGTGCGCCCGCAGCCGTTCCCGGAGCACCGAACGCTCTTGGACTGGTGGACGGAGGAATGGAGGTGGCTCGCGAGGTTGAATGCGGACGCGAAGATGCGCCTGCAGTCCCCGCAATAGTGGTGTGACTGGCGATTATGCTCGTGCAGGCCCACGGCGTTGACGAAGACCTGACGAGTCGTCATTAGCAGTGGCAGCCAGTGCAATGATAGTAACGTTCTCTTCATCCCAGCTGCTAGTCACTCGAACAACCCAACTTCAGTTCATGGATAGATAATGGTGCTCACCCGGTTGCAGTCTGGACAATAGTAATGGTCGTCCTGGTAGTGCTCCTGAAGTTCGGCTTGCATGTCAAAGTTTCGACTGCAGTATTGGCAGTAGTGATGGACGGGGCTTTGCACGAAGTGCTCCGTCAATCCACGCGCCGTTGGGAAGTCCTTGTTGCATGAGTAGCAGATATTGTGCCCGCCGGAGTTCCACTGGTGCTGCTGGAGCGCATGCGTACTCCCGAAGTAGCGTTCACAGCGTTGGCAGTAGTTCATTCTGATGGTCAATGTATTCTTGGACGCTATATACGAAGTGGCGAGTTGGCGACAAAAGTCAAGTCTTTGTGCGCCTAACCGTACCGTCCTGTCACAATCGCGACAGGTCACAAGTCACATCCCCGTGACTACGGTCGCTTTCATTACAACGCTTGAGCCTGGGATTGCTGAGAACATCGGATATGCCTAGCCCAATTTACATAATCAAGTCAGGCAATCATAAGTCGAAGGTGTATCATGTGGCAGAACAAGAGAACGCCACTGATGTGTACAAGGGTGAGGAAAGCATCGTGAACAATAGCAAGGATGAAAAAAAGTCAAGTCGGGATACAAATACAGATGTGGCTCTTGCAGACTGGCTCCGATCCGGTAAATGGTTTCTCAATACACGTCGCTGATAACGAGACCCGGCGGCAGCAACCCACCAAAGCCTCTCACAACGCGAGACGCTTCATCTTGCTCGTCAAGTCTCCCAAATAGTTCTGCATCTTCCCGTTGAACCTCCTAATTCCGCATTTCTCACTCTCCACGTGCTTGCACAGCCCGCTGAGCGTCTTGAACTCCTCCCCGCATCCGGAGTACCCCTTCGGGCACCGATACAAGTCGGCCTCATGCGCCGGGCTCGCAAGGTGCTGGTTGAACCTGTCCAGCGCGGCGAACCCGCGATGGCACAGGAAGCACTCGTACTCATCTCCGTTCCATGAGAGCGACGTCGCCCACGTCGCAACCGTGCGAGCACCCCAGGACCCGCTCTCAGTGTACCCGATCATGCGCGCGGGGTTCGTGATGATGTGCTTCGTGTCGTACTTGGCGGCGATGCGATTGACCATCTCGCGCGTGACGCGTGACGGGCACGCACCAGACTCGAGGTGGTTCACGAGCGCAGCGCCGCTCACGAACATCTTGTGACACTTCTTGCCCGGGCACGGCACCGTCTGTCCAGCGTGGGGGGTGGAGCGGAGGTGATTCCAGAGGGCGTTCTCATCGCTGAACATGCGACGGCAGTCCACGCAGTACCGATGCACCTGCTCCAAGTGCTGGTCCAGGCCTTTCTGAGAGTTGAACATCTGTGTGGCGGGCCATAGCTGCGAATGTCTATGATGTTCGTGTTCGTCCGGCAAGCGTACCTTCTCGCAGTTGGAACACCAATAGTGCTCATCTTTGTAGTGCTTGAAGAGTTCGTCCTCGTCATCGAAGTGCTCGTCGCAGTGCCTGCAGTAATCATGTCTCGGGCTGTCGACCCAGTGCTGCACGAGGGTGTTCCAGGTCGCAAAGTCCTTGTCGCAGTCGTCACACAGGTAGTGTGCACTCGAATCCTCGCAATGCTGCTCCAGCGACCGTTGACTGGAGAAATAGCGGTTACACCTATCACAATATGCCATCTTTCCCGGGTCTCAGCGCAACTGGAGGACGGAAAGACAGAGATGGCGGGGTTCCCCTTGACGCCGAGTTTTATGCTGCGATACGCTAAGACGGATCTTGCCGCCGCCATGAGGACCGGGATTCTGTGATCTAACACACGAGGTTCATGTCAAGAAAAGTGACTCCCCGAACAAAACAGGTTGACTCCTTCTGGCTTCTGCGATGGAGCCTGGTAGAATGGAAGCAGACATTACGTGCGGCGCCATTTACCGTGTCGGCGATTCACGGGAAACTATCAGCAAGTGTTCCAACGTCCGCCCAGTCTGGTGACGTATGAACCTTCCACAGTAGGCCTGATATTATAGGATTAGCTAGAGCTGAGCTATAATTCACTCTGGATATCTCCCCACTCACCGGCACCATAGTGCGCGCCCGTTCAAACGTTTACCATTGAATGCGTTCCTATCTTATGCCCAACTGATATCAGCGATTCCCAGCTGCCAATGAGCAATGATTATCTGCACGGATCTTCCATTATTCTCAAATGGCCTGGACCATCTTCCTAGCGCTTATGCGCTAACGCTCCAGTCATCCCTCATGCCGCTCGTCGGTCTGCCCACGTCTCGCGCAAGGAAGGACCTGACAGCCTGCGTCGGAAATATACATCCGATCCTTGATACATGGATGCACGGATGCCATTCCCGCGTTCTGAGGGCTGAGGGGTGACGCACTCGAAAAGCGTGAGCAATTAGGCCGTCGGCGGCAGCTCGGGGAAGAAGACGAGGAAGCACACGGCGATGACGAGCGTGAGGATGCCCATATCTATGACTAGCAACTGCCACGATTCAATTGGTGTCTTGGGCCCACGGAGACAAAGCGGGGAGGATGTGACTTGTGAACGCGCCTGTGCCATTCATCGTGACTCCGCGCCAGCAGCGTCGGGAAATTGGAGTGGACCTACCAAGACGGTCAAACACCGAGACACATACTTACTACTAACATCCTGGGGCGTCTACTCTCCTCATGTAGAATACGATAATGGTGACCAAGCCTTTGTGCATGTCCGCCTGCCGAGGATGAAACCACATGCAAAGACGCCTCCAGCATTCTCGCAAGCTGCACAGAGCGCCATGCACTAGACGAAAATGTCAAGGTCGTGCGTTAGACGGGTATAAGTGTTACTACGCAAGAAAAGACCCGCGCACCTCATCAGTTTGTCGCCTCGGGGTACCACTGCTGAGTGCTGAGCGGATACTAGAAGGGCAGATAGACAAAGAGCGGTCCTCTTTCGGTTTGGAGCATATCAGAGCGAGACCGTGATACCTACAGTAATTACCATTGCTCTTGTCTCAGCATGCTTGCCCAGAACGAGTGCTGTTCCAGCATCAACCTTTTCGACGGTGAGGACACCCACAGACAGTGACGTTTCATCGTTCGAGCCAGAGAATGCCAAGGAACTCATCTCGACAGTCTTCAGCACTCAGTGTATGTTCTTTGACTCAGCAGCAATCACAGAAGAGTTGTCGTCAGTCAATGTCGAAAGTAGTTTCTTTACATGTACAAAAGCGAGAAGAGCAGTGCGATCTTCGCTCAAAATTGATGCAGTCTTGATGGTTGAATATTTTGTCACGCGACGTTGTCGCGATGTGTCACAGCCTGTCACGTCAGTGACGCTTCCCCTAGTGGCGTCCGCGACTGCGGCAGCCTCAATTCTGTGCTTGTGAGGTATCTACTTAGTCTGAGGTTTACTTCCAAACGCAAGGTGAGCTATACATATACACCACAGTATGCTGAAGGTTCCTGTGCGTAGCAGATAACAAGGTCGAGTCTCTTTAGTGATATGTGTACACAGTCAAGGATCCAGATGGCATCGACAACAAGAGTAAGGACGTTTGTGGCGAGCGGATACCAGTACAAGTACAAGAATGAGACTTCTCGACGGTGAGACTTCCACTTAACGAATCGCATCAACGCACAACAGAACTCGAGAACAGCGTGCGCTCAGAGGTTGAGGCACTTCATTTTTCCCGACAAATCCCCCAGATAATCCTGCATCTTCGCGTTAAACCTCCGTATTCCGCATCGCCCACTCTCCACGTGCTTGCAGAGCCCGCTGAGTGTCTTGAACTCCCTCCCACAGCCAAAGTACCCTGTCGGGCACCGATACATCTGAGCCTCGTGTGCCGGACTCGCGAGGTGCTGGTTGAGCCAATCCAACTTGTTGAACTCGCGATGGCACAGGAAGCACTCGTATCGGTCCCCGTTCCATGATCGCTCCGTCGCCAACGTCGTCACCACCGGTGGTGGTTGGGACTCACTCTCGACATAACCGATCATGCGCTCGGGGATTGTGACGATGTGCTCTGTGTCGTATTTCGCCACGGCATAGTTGACCTGCTCGCGTGTGATGCGTGATGAGCACGCGCCGGACTCCAGGTGGTTGACCAGCGCAGCGCCGCTCGCGAACCTTTTGCGGCACTTCTTGCCCGGGCAAGGCACCTTCCGCTCGGCGAGGCGCTTCTTGCCCAGGCAAGGCAGAGTCTGTTCGGCGTAGTGGATGGAGCCGAGGTGGTCTCGAAGGCTGGTCTTGTCGCCGAAAAAGCAGCGGCAGTCTCCACAGTACCAATGCTGCTCCTGGCAATGCCGGTGTAGAGCTTGCACAGAGTTGAAGGTCTGTCACCGGTGGATCATCAGTTTCCGACAATATCCTTTGAACGCATACCTTGTCACATGCGACACACAGGCTGTGCCAATCTCGGTAATGCTCCAAGAGACTATCCTTACTATAGAAGTGCTCGTCACACTCCTGACAGTAGTTGTGTCTTGGGCTCTTGAACCAATGCAACACGAGGTTATTCCATGTTGTGAAGCTGACGTTACAATCGTTGCAGACATTGTGTACCCTCGAATTCTCCAGATGGTGCGCGAGTGCGCGATGGCTGGGGAAGTCGTGGTCACACCAGTCGCAATATGCCATGAAGCTTGGGATGATTCTGTTCGACTGGATGAAGAAATGGTGAAATGGCAAGACCTCTCACGACGGTTCTTATATAGCGATGGGAGATCGAGACGTGGACCTTGCCGCAGCCACGAGGACACGAGTATGGTGATGACACTAGTAACATAGGGTCAGGTTGATACGGTTCACCAAGTAACTTCCCGGAGAACTTGTGTGAGCTTCTACTTTCATTCGTCTTCCCATAAACAGGTCAGTTACATCATTGATTGTTTGCCCGTGATGTCGTTCTTCTCCGAGATTGGCCTTCGAGCACTTCTGACAACGTCGTTCCTAATTACATGAATAGATAAGTGCATGGCTTGCCGCTCTTGGCTCTTGGCCTTTCTTCCCGCATTCGTCTCTGCGTGACAGACACAATATTGGACAAGAGCTGGGCATCGTTTTGGCTCTGTCATCCGGATATCATAGGAAATAGTGGTCTCGAGACTAGTCCAATAGTATCACCGAGCATGATCATTGGCGTTTTTGATATATCTCAGCCCGTCGACGACTCTGCGTGAGGACCTGACTTAATATAATTTGACCACTTGTCCACTCCGGATGTCTACGCGAAGGCTCAAGATGAGATGGATCGTGTGATTGGGAACGACAGGCTACCTACTCTTGCAGATAGACAATCATATCCTTACCTGGAGTGTGTCCTGAGGCATACCTAGGACCTCGATGATCGGGATTCACGCTCAGGCTGTATCTTTTTAGATGGAGCTGTCCGGTGCCCATTGGTCAGCTGCATGACACTCTGGAGGGTTAATTCACCTTGACGCAGTCTACATGTGTACCTCATGCTACCAACGAAGAGAATGAGTATCAAGGATTCTGGACCCCTAAGGGTACTACTGTCATGCCCAATCTTTGGTCAGCATGCCGCAGACTGTGTTTGATCATATGGTTACCTATGCGTATAGGGTCATGCTGCACGACCCCGAGATCTGGTCCGAGCCGGAAACGTTCCGCCCTGAGCGCTTTGAAGGGCTCTGACCCGCGGAACATTGTGTTTGGCTACGGTCGAAGGCTAGTCCCCTTCTTGGCTTCTCTGATGCCGTTGCACTACCGAGATGCACTCGGTATTTGTCCAGGTCGCAGGTTTTCTGACATCAGCATGTGGGTTGCGATGGCAGGCATCATAGCAACTCTAAATATCGGGAAGGCGGAAGACGCCATGGGTAACAAGTTCACGCCTCCTGGAACGTTTACGTCTGGTACAGTAAGGTGCGTGATGTCTCCATTTTGATAACCCGCACTTCGATGCCTTTCCCTAGACATCCTCATCAGCTTGAATGCTCCGTCCAGGCGCGACGCAAGGGAGCGGCGGTGCTCGTAGCGAAGGCCGTGTCGATACTTCTAGCATGAGAATTGCACATAGATTACAGCAATGAGTCAAGAACTGAAAGCTAGCCTGGCTAGGACTGTATGCGAGCATTTCGTTTTGCAATAGCAGGTTGAAGGCTTGTTGTTTGGCTACTGCACATGCAGATTGGCTGATTGCGAACAATATGGGAACAGCGCAATTTTCACACCGATACCGCATACCTTGATAATTGTCAATGTTATGTAGGAGTCCCGCCCTTCCCTCGGTGGTGGACCGCGTATTGATGGGAGCGTGCGGTGTAGTGCTATAAGTACAGTACATTCGCACTCGCGAGCTGTCACAGTCACGGGTATGCGTGATTCGAATAATCTCGCTTGGCACTCGCACGCTGATGAATATCTCTAGACCAAAATTCTGTCTACGGCAAGGCTATGGAGGACTATGGTTAACAGTTGACGATACGACTTCAATCACCGGGCTACATGGCCATATTTAAGAGACCTCATGGCATTTCGGCGCCCGGTGCGACACCTGTAGACTTCATTCCGATCTCTGAGATGCCAGTCTGCTCTAACTCTTATCCGTTACCTTACCTGCCTTCGACGAAGTGAAGTACATCCCAAGTTGGCTTCCAGACGCGAAGTTCAAATTGAGGGCGCTGGAGACGAAGAAGATCGTGAAATCAGCATCAAATAGAACATATGAAATAGCATCAAGAGTGGCCGTGTGTTTTCTTGTGTGGTGCACAATCTGTACGGGAAGCTGACGAACAATGGTAGGCCAGAGAGAGCAGCAAGCCGTCAGTTGCAGCGTCTGTTATCAAGCAGTACGCAGCGAAGGGGATACTTGATACCGAAGGACCAGAAATCAGGATGTTCGGGGCTACTGTATACGGAGGTATGTGACTTCTCGCCTCGAACCGTAGTTGTACATGTACCAACACACACTTCTCTAGCTGGTTCAGGCATGGTGATCGGGAATGACAGGCTCCCTACTGTCGCAGACAGGGAGTCACTGCCGTATCTCGAATGCGTCCTGAAGGAAGCATACCGGTACGCAGGTCTTGCATCGATTGTAAAGCTAGTATTGATGGCAGTCTGTCGCAGCAGGTGCTGTCCCGTCCCCTTAGGTAAGGGCCAGGCACAACTCGTTGTCCAGCAAGCTTATCAGACCCATCCTCAGATATACCTCATGGGACCAACGAAGACGATGAATATTGCGAGTACTGGATCCCAAAGGGCACCACCGCGATAACCAATTTGTGGTGAGCAGGCCACATGCAAACGCAATTGGCAAGCATCTGTTCACCTGGACGCTCCCAAGTTCATGTTGCACGACCCCGACATCTCGACTGACCCAGCGATCTTCCGTCCCGAGCGCTTTGAGGGGCTCACAATGGAGGAGACGGATCGCACTGATCCGCGGCAGATCGTCTTCGGGCACGGTCGCAGGTCCGTCTCAGCATCTACCCCAGTAGATATCCGTAGGTGCAACACTAACAACTGCGCAGAGTCTGTCCAGGCCGCAGGTTCGCGGATGTCAGCGTCTATATCGCGATGGCGAACATCATAGCAACTCTGGACGTCGGGAAAGCGAAGGACGCCTTTGGTGACGATATCATGCCCCCAGGGATGTTCACATCTGGTCTCATTAGGTGCGCAGCGTCCTTTGCCTTCGTGTTCTGACGTCTGCTGCGTGCGCTAGACATCCCCATAAATACGCATGTCCGGTCAAGCCGCGTTCTGGCCGGGCTATGGAACATGCTGCAAGTGCGATGGCGGAATTGTCGGCATGTGTTAGGATTGGATGGGTGCCATCCGGACGGCTATCTTGCATATCCTCCTTATCGCTGCACTGCAAAAGTTCACCTTTACAACCTGGGTCGTTTGCCCCGCTTCTAGGTTTGTGAACCTCAATCTGAGTCAGGATAGACACAATCTAGGAGGCTGCGGCGCGTCTATAAGCCGTAGGTTCCACTCAAATGCACCCAAAGGAGAGCAGAATTATTCTAACCCAGGTGCTGAACAGACTGAATCAGTACACGAAGTCAGCTGGGTAGAGCCTCGATCAAATAACAGAATGGTGTCTTTGTTGTGAGATTCGAAGGCCACAAGGCGTCATGGCGGCTCTGCCCTGGCTCGTGCCATGGAGCGTGTTGCGTATCTGCTGAGCCCTTGTCATTTAGTTGTCGGAGAGCTGGAGTTCTAACTCTTCTCAGCATACGTGATCGTGCAAGTGCTTTACCAGTAACTGAATCAAATTGAGTCCCTTTGCAAGGGTGAAGCAATGAGTCGGGCTGCACAACAACACCTATACCCACTTCTTCCCACGGAACTGGTCGACATGATACTACCCTCGAACTGCAGATGTGGAGAATGTGGGTAAAAGACGCTCTACCTCAGACCAACGCACCCGTTCTACATCATTGCCATTCTCGACGTAACAATACGAGATGATGCGCCGTGCGTTTGGGAAGAGCTTCGCAAGAAACGCGGCGATGGGCGCAGGCTTACCCAACAGCCTTGAGTGCCCCAGATTGATCAATTTGATCCTTCTATTGCACGCGCAACCCACCGAACTTGACAACAGCTCCTCCACTTTGGACGTGTCAACATCGATACACAGCGCCTCCAGGTTGGGACAATGCTGTACGAGACTCGCGACGCCGTCTAGCGTAGCTGACGTCCCACGTAATGGTTGCAACCCGTGCCCGCGGATCCAGAGTCGCCGCAAGGACGGCCACGCGTGTGCCATGTCACGCAGGTCAGCGTCCGAGAAAGTGGCACCCGTGTCAATGACGATCTCGAGGACTATGAGGTGGTGGAAGCCATAGAGATGCCGGATCGCTTCCGCATCAAAGGGCCCGGAATACACGCGGGGTCTGCTAATGTTGCTGTTGAGCCGAATGGCCCGGAGAGCGGTCGGGGAGCAGTGGTCGTGAATGACGTGGAAGAAATTCTCAAGATCTGAAGGCCCGGCGCCCTCCGTCGTCAGGGAGATGCCGCACAGTGTTGGGTAGCTTGCCGCCTGGAGAACCCGCGTGCATGTGGAGGCGACCCTGGACCGCAGAGTAAGGTATCTCAGAGCTGCAAAAGTACAGATCCTTTTGGGATGCTGGGCCACATCATCGCGAACGGGTTGCTCTGCGATGACGGCGATGTTTAGATAGGAATCGTGGGTGTCCAGCCAAATCTCATCGAGACAGGGGAGCTGAGAAAGCGCCTCGAAGACGTCGAGGGGAAGTGGCACGAGTGCCGTGTACTTGAAGTATTGAAGGGCACTCAGGTGCGTGAACGGACCAGCTCGAGCGAATCTCTTGTCCAAGTTTAATAAGCTGCTCGACCGCAGCTCGAGCCTGTGCAGTACGGTGGACAACGCGAGAAAATGAGATGTCAGGTCGAAGGTGGTTGTGGCCGTATGAGCTGAAATCGTCAACGACATCAAGCTGGCGCCTGCGTTGCGAATGAGGTGGCTTAGCTGCAGATGTTTTGACATACCATCATCGTCCCATTGGAGTGTTTGAAGACGTGGAAGTAGAGGTTGAGATTTCAAAGAGACAAGGGTATTGTAGACCTCGCCCGTCAGCAAGCAATATCTCCCGCTCCTCCTTCTACCATTGACCCTTGTCGGTATGGTCCAGGTCCAGGTGTTGGAGTACTTGAGCACGCACACACGAGATGCATAGTAGTCAAACCGGACCCAGTCTTCAGCTTGGAGGGCCTTATTGAGCTTCTGCAGAGGTGCATGACAATAAAGGCGATGTTGACGGGGAGACGTACAACTCACGAATGTGAATCGGTCAGTGTGCCACCTGTGGAATGGAACCTCTTCCCACGCATCCTGCGGAAGACACCTCACCAATTCATTGAAGCCCGCTTGGAAGTACCACAGCGCATCGAGTGCTGGGTCATGGAAGAGACGACATGTCCTAGCGAGTGCTGCCAGAGCCGTGCAACCATCTGGTAAACCTGGGGGCTCGCCAAAACCTCGCCCATCGCGGACATGCTTCACAATTAACAGCGTGATTTCCGGGATAAGTAATGAGTGGTGCATATTTATTTCATCAGGTTGGCACTTGTGTAATCTTGGTTAGAGTGCCCATACAACACACGCATCCGAAAGCTCACCAGCTGACAGTAACAAGACCAGGGCTCTGGATGAATGAACGTCGTCGTCTTCTTGTCATCGACCTGCCACCTCACTGCCACCGGCGATAAATCCATTTTCGGGTAAGCAGTGTTTTGCAAATTCTATCATATATGTACAGTCTTGGATGTCTCCTTGAGACAGTGAAATATATTTTCATCCCAGGCACGTACCCCAGTAACAATACACAATTTCACGACTGGGCTGCAACAAGCGTGTCTTGAACGTTGAACGTTGAACCCCTGGCCGGAGTTGAATACGTTAGATACCATCGGGGTTAAACCTCATTTGGAGTTATACTGGATATAACCCTTGTATCAAACCCTCAGGTGAGTTTGACCCCGTACACTAGACGACGCGATGCTTTAGTCGACACGCTTCCCATTGCGCCCGCGTGTGAGAGAGAGCGATGTATTTCGTCACAGCGAGACCATAGCCAAGTACATGGAACGAGTGCCTACAGGAAGCAACGTCCACACCGAGCATCATGCCAGGCCAACCACAGCCTTCAAGTCACCTACAGACACCCATCTCCGAAGATAGGGCTCTGGTAGGCGACTGAGAGGACTGCTAGGGGAACGGGATGGCAGCGGTTTCGAGCCTGCAAAAGCTTCTGTCAGGGGGCTACTGCTACCCCGACCGCTCGCCCTTCTGGTGTCGTTTAGGACAGCTCCCACCTAATCCTACCAGCAGGAGTAAGTGCAGGAAGCCATGACCTCAGTTTCATTTTTTGCGCATATGTCATAGGTTCGCTTTGTCTGTGATGCTGGACACCCTCTATGGACACATTGTAACCTCGGAGGAGGACGAGTACGTCAAGCTCATGGAGAGCATGACTGATATCACCGTGACTCTCACAACGGCAGGCTCGGGGCTTGTGGACTTCATTCCAATTTGTAAGATACCACTCCCGTTCTACTTCCAAATCGCTCATTTTCTTCACCTGGACGAAGTGAAACACCTCCCGATATGGTTTCAGGGATGGACTTCAAAAGACGGGCGCTAGACGCAAGGAAGGTTGTCAAAGCAGCATCGAGCAAAACATATGCTGCAGCATTAAGGGTAGCTGTATGCGGTGCTTTGAAATGCACAATTGCATGAGTGACCGCAAAACTGTAGGCTGGCAGTGAGGACAAATCGTCAATCATACCATCTCTTGTCAAGGAGTACAAGGAGAAGGGGATCCTCGATTCCGAGAACCCGGAACTCATTATGTTTGGCGCCACGGTATACATGGGTTTGCATTCCTCTTGTTTGCTTTGTGCCACCTTATATGCTCATGCACACTGTTGCAGCGGGTGCAGACATGGTAAAGCACCTCAGGACTTCCCCCGATCGCCACCTGACTTCTCATCCAGACCAAATGTCTCTTGTCTAGTTTCATTCTCGCCATGGTGCTTAATCCGTGAAAAGAGCAATGTCGCTCAGTAGGTATGTATCACCCAGTTTGTCACTGACGGCGACTGGAAACATGCCTATGTAGGTCCGATGAACGGACTGATCCCAAGCATCACAAAGCAGTATCATCGTTGACGCCCAGGTAGAAAGCACAAGGATCCTCACACTGCTCATCACCTACCTCCGTTCGTTGAACTCCTCATTTTACAAACTTCACCCGAGTCAGGACAATAATGCAGGGCTGGTTTGGAATCAGGAGCAGGTCTGGCAGCTGTGAGTTCTGCTCAGACGCGCCTTAAGTCCGAGTCGCACTGAGTCATTGGCGGAGGTGCTAGATAGATAACGCGAAGTCAGCCTGAGCGCGCGGATCTGGGAGCAATTGGATTTATTTAGCGCATGCGCATCTATGTCGCGAGCTCCAAGGTTTTTGCTACTGAATTTGCGAAGTCTGAGGTCAGTTGTCTGTGCTGCAATAGAAGACATCCTGAATGAGCGTATTCATCCGATGCTAGCTTGTTTCTCATTTCCGATCAGAGTGTCTATGTGACCGTTGCGAGATTCGAAGGCCACCCTAGGCGTCATGGCGCCACATATATCTATACCAGGTCACGCCTTGGACCGCATCGCCGAGCGAATCCACAACCTCTGGACAGTCAGCCAGTCATATTCCCGACTGCAATCATGGGTAGCTTTTACAATGGCGAGGTCGCAGTTGTTGTTGCCCTCCTTGTTGTCGTGATCTATTGGGTGCAGAATGGTCTTCGTGGTCGACGCCTACCTCCTGGTCCCCGGCCACTCCCGCTCATCGGAAATGCCCACCAAATGCCACACGGATATGCAGTGAAAACCTTCGCGCAGTGGAGAGATACCTATGGTATGCATTATTTCCATCCCAGAATCGTGACGTATTGAACCAGCTCTAGGCGATATGATCTTCGTGCGGATATTCAACACGCCTGCGTTGATCATTAACTCGGCCATGATCGCACATGATTTACTCGTGAAGCGAGGCATAAAATACGCGGACAGGGCACATTCAACATTACTGATTGATCTGTGTGTCATCTACTGCGTTCCATCTATTACCTGCCCCATTGATTCATTTAGGGTGGGCTGGGAGAACGATTTCGCGCTTTGGCCGTATGGCAAGCTATTTCTCAAACACCGACGCTGGATATACCCGCTCAGCTCACAAGACTCACTGGCGGGGTTCATGTCTATCCGACAACGCGAGTCATACATTCTTATATCTCGACTATTCCGTGATCCTGAACGCTTCGACTCGCACATCCGTCGGTGAGTGTAACCCATATGTCTGTCCAGTGATTGAATTTCACTTTTGATATATATGTCATAGTTTCACTGCGTCTATTATGCTGGAGACCGTCTATGGATACGTTGTAACTTCAGGGGAGGACGAGTATGTCGAGCTCATGGAAAGCATGGCTGATGCTTCCATGAGCCTTGCGACGCCAGGATCGGCGCCTGTGGACTTCGTCCCGATCCGTGAGATTCGATTTGCTTGCTCCCTCTGGTTCGTTGGCTTGATGTTGTCAATGAAGTGAAGCACCTCCCAGCATGGCTCCCGGGGATAAGCTTTCAAAGACGGGCGCTGGAGGCGAGGAAGGTCGTGGAAACAGCAACGAGTAAGATGTATGCTGAAGCCTTGACAGTAGCTGTAAGCAGTACTTCGAAGTCCATTATTACTTGAGCGACTGAGGAAAAATAGGTCAGCGGTGGAGCTAAGCTGTCGATCATACCATCCCTTATCAAGGAGTACAAAGAGAAGGGTGTTCTTGATGCCGAACGCGCCGAACTCATGATGTTCGGGGCTGCAATATATGCGGGTATGTTTTCATCTTGTCTGCCTTCTATTGGCCGTATGTTCATACACACTGTTCCAGGGGGCTCAGATACGGTAAAGCACCTCGGGACTTCTCTTAGTCTTTGCCTGACCTCTCGTCCAGTTTTATCCTCACCATGGTGCTTAACCCGGATGTTTTCGAGAAGGCGCAGAGGGAGATGGATCAGGTCGTCGGGAGTGACCGGCTGCCCACTGTTATGGACAGGGAGTCGTTGCCATATCTTGAAAATATTCTGAAGGAGGTACTCCGGTGCGCAAACACATGTTGGCCACCGAGTCTTATATTGACAGCCATGTAGCTGGAGCTGCCCTGTGCCCTTGGGTCAGCGTCGTCTGTTCATATCCGGAACTCATGCTGACCAGGGCCTTAGGTTTACCTCATGCGAGTAGCGAAGACGACGTGTATGGAGGATATTTCATTCCGAAAGGCACCACGGTCATCGCCAATCTATGGTGGGCCACTAGACACGAGAGTGCCAGTTCGGAATCATTTGTTCACTTGTGCACAGGTTCATGCTCCACGATCCCGATATCTGGCCAGAGCCTGAGTCCTTCCGTCCCGAACGCTTCGAGGGACTTACAGACCAGGAAAGGGAGCGCACTGATCCCAGGCAGGTCGTGTTCGGGTATGGCCAAAGGTCAGTCATGATAGTACTCGCGCGTCGGGCACAAGTGTTGAGCGCGGGGACTGCACAGGATCTGTCCTGGGGCCCGATTCGCGGACCTCAGCATCTGGTTTGTGATGGCGAACATGATAGCAACATTGAAATTCGGGAAGGCAAGGGATGCTTCTGGGAGCGAGATTACGCCGCCAGCGACGTTTACGTACGGCATGGCAAGGTATATGAGATGCTTACAGTAGGGACTTCTTGCTGTGACACCTGTTGCATGTGCCAGACATCCTCACAATTTTACATGTTCGATCAAGCCACGATCTGCACTGGCTATGGAACACATAGCGAGCGCGACGGTGGCACGGTCGACATGAACTGGGCTGGGTCATACCAATACTAAAACGCGATCCATAGAGATACAAGAGTGCTGTATAACCTAGCTTGCGCTCAGACTACTGGCTTGAACCGTACACGGCTTTCTGCATTTCGATTCATGAATCCTAGAGATGATTTTACCGTTTCCCTGCCCAAAATGACAAGTTTCTGCGAATCTGCCGCTACCTCTCTTACTTCAAAGGTCTTTTCCGACCTTCTTTCCTTCGCCTGTCGGCTGCCTGCTCATGAACAGGGAGTAGGTTCGTCGACTGTGTGCTCAGAGAATCCAGCAGGTTGCTCGAACATTACTCGTATTCAATGACTCGCCGTTGTCCCCCTACTACCACCGCTACCAGTTCATCCTGCGTCCATAATACCATTCCTAATCAGCTGCACGCTCTTCTCGAACCTTAGGCCTCTGTGATTCATACGGAAGTCGCCAGGATGTTCACGTCTCTCAATCCGGTGAGGAGCAGGGACCCTTACAGAATGAAACCCGACGCAAGCGTCGTGGGTGGTACGGCTACCCGCCCTGCACCATCCAGTAATGTTCATCATCGCCAGCCACATGCTGGTGGTGTCGCCGGGGAAGTGGGCAGGGCAGATCACAGTGGCACGACGGCAGGCGAAGAGCCAGTCCATGTAAACGGCGATCGCGACAGAAGGATGAACGAACCGTCGTCCGAATCCAAAGATGAGCTTTCGTGGATCTCACAGCTCAGGGGCCCGTATTGCGCTTCAGGATCCATGTGGCCATGCTCGTCCCGCGTCATTGCCTTGCCTGTGATTGAGTTATCCGTACGCCGCATCGCGTGCCCCGGCGTGCACTTCGAAACGGTCACCGACCACACTTCCCCCGCCGAACTCGACCACACCGCTCGACGATGCTGCCTATCTCCGCACCACGGGCCGGATAGATACTTGACTGGGCACGGTCTCCAACAGACTTTCATATCCCTTCCTGAACTCGAAGGAACACACCAGGGTATGTTCCGCACTCTGTACCCGACAGGGGCCGCAGTAAGTGCAGCCCAGCGTCGAGCGGCTTCAACCGAAGTTGTTGAGCTTCGGACGACGCAGCGACACACATCCGTTGCCCGACCCGACCCGTAATATTACCGACTTACTTCGACGAGATCTCTCCAGGATTAAGCACAGCGGACGAGGGAAAACGGATGCACGCACGACACTGAAGGCCGACTCGGACGGCACGATCTAAGGGTTCGTACGTGCTTCCGCCCATTCGGCTCCACGTATGCCCCGCCCCGCGCGTGGATCCCTTCAGTTCTGTGGAAAGTGCACGGGGGCGCTAGTACCATCGAGGACCGAGGGCTTTTGGGCGTGCCGACTTCTGATTGTCTTGATTCCTCAACCGCCCGGCGATGTATCCGTTCTGGTGCGCATTCGTCCTCGGACGTATCTCTCGCAAACAACGCATGTATGCGCGTCGTGAACTCATTTTGGACCCTGCCAGAGGTGCTTAGTCACTGTCACAGCACAACACGTCGCATGATGATGATGTTCAAGCCCAAGTCTATGTGCACGTACCACCATCGACCTCGTCGCTTCCCGATGGTTCGCTGCCTCAGCAACGCGTGCGACACAACCCGGCATGATGTCGCCCGACGCATTTGCGTGCGTTACGCGGCATGCATTATGTACATCGCAAGCAGGCAATCGTTTGTCGTTCAATGACAGTCTAGTAGGACTCAATCATCAATAAACAATCGGGGCGCGGTGACGCAAGGTCGCGATCGTAAAAAGGATTTGTGTACTTGCTGCGAAGTCAGGATCCGGCAACGGATGCATGCAGCTGCGTCATCCGAAGCTCAACAAGCCACTCGACGCTGAGTTGCACTTCAAACAGAAGAAACTATACACGCAGATGAGTTGTCAATACAATATTGTATACCTGAACTGGAGGGACTCGGCACCATCCAGACTGCAGGATTTGGTATTACTAGGGATTGTGATGCATTACAAGCATAATGGTCAAGTTGCTCAGATTTTGAGATTAGCAGCCCGTCCAGATATCCATGCCGCTGGATAGGATCAGCTCTCGCGCCCTCTCCGAACGAGGCCGTATATCACACATGAACGGCGCCGGTTGGCTGTACGTCCCTGAGGTCAGTATGCATCGCACAGGAGCTCATCATGGCTCACTGAACGGTTCCCGACAAGAAGACTGGTGTAGGTGTGATCTCCTCGCCCTGTGCATCGCGTGCCTTGCGGATATCCAACGTCGCGAGTATGCAGGCGGTCACGAGCCACACGTTAGCATCCGCCAGAAGTCGGCCGGGACAGATCCTTGGGATATGGTCGTCCTTGAGAAGTCTGTGCAAGACACAGGCAGCGGCAGCACACGCACCTCCTTCCGAAGCCGAATATCAACTTCCGCGGGTCCATGTGATCGACGGCCGCATCTCCGGTGTCGAGGAAGCGCTCAGGACGGAAAACGTCTGGGTCTGGATACATCGCAGGGTCCCGGCACATCGCCCTGCGATGAATATAAATTGCAAATGTGGCAAGCGATCAGAGGGGTACATACGCTATGTTTGCGATCACAGTAGCGCCCTGCGGAATATAGTAGCCACGATAGATGTCGGCCTCAGTCGATCGATGCGGAATACCTAGAAACGGCTATCAGCTGTTTGACAGACGAGCCATTGAGGCGGTGACACACCGAGAGGGATAATAGGGTAAGTCCTAGAGGAGTATGTGCAACGGCAGACAGAGTGAGCGCGAAGCGGACGCACCGGTAGACCTCCTTGATGATGCAGTCGATGTACGGCAGCGACGCTCTGTCCGCGAGGTCCGGCAGGCGCACGTCGCCGACGAGGCAATCGATGTCTTCCTGAGCTTTCTTGATGACCTCAGGATTGAGGGTCATAGCGAGGATGAATCCAGACAGTGCTGCGGACGTCTGACACCAACGCTGATCAGCGCACCGTAGCTCGACCACGCATTATCACTGTACCGTGTCTGTCCCAGCTAGAGGACACACTCAGACGTCATAGATACCCCGCAACAGAGCGCACGCACCGGCATACAGTGTGCCCGCGGCACTTTTGACCTCGCGCTCGTCCTCCGCTGTCAACTGCCCTTCCCGGGCGCACTCGTCAATCAATGCCTTGGTGAACGAAGGTCTCGCCGTGCCAGCAGCCTGTACACGGGTCAGTCTCTGTCCAAGCCATCGATCACGGGGACCGACCACTTCCGCTTTCACTCTGTCGTGGGGGACATCCTCCATGGCACGTATTAACGCCCGGGTTCCCGCGGCAGCACGTTTGAATCCTGCCCCGGGAATCCACGCTGGAATGTGCATCACTGTGCAATATATATCAGCATGGTCAGCGTTTCCAATCACAAAATAAAGTCCTCACACGAAGGGATGAGATCGACTAGCGCACCGCCCACACTGCTTCCTCGGAGAGTCTGCGCCATGGCGTTTTCCACTGCACGAACGTGCTTGTCATCCAGCGAGGTAATGGTGTGTCCGTATCCGATCCCCGTCATCATCGCTGCCGAGAACCTAAAACACCTTTTATCAGCGCAGAACGAAAGCGTGCAGGAACCCAGCGAATTACCTCCTCAATGGGGTAAAGAAATCCTCCGGGTCCTGCACAAGGGCTTGCAACACCTTCTGCGCTTCGCGACGCTGAAGAGGCAGATAGCCGTCCAGGGATGCTCTGGCCAGCAGCGCAGACTGGAACCACTTGCGGTTGCGTCGCCATGACTCGCCGTAGTCGCGCCACCCCAAGGCCTTCCATTCAAGCCTGAAGGCAGACACGGTCAGTGCGGTATTTAAGCTTCTTTCGCGACGGGGAACTACGTACAGCTCGTTGAAAAAAGCGAGACGAGGCCGTCCAGAATATTTCGCACCCCGTTTCTCCAACAGATCGAAGGCGGCCTCAGCGGAGTTGAGGATGACAACTGGCTGCCGGAGGAACCTGACATATACGATGTCTCCTGCCACGGGTCCCACTCCACCTTCAGCAGACGTTACACGAGATACCCTACTGCGGCTCACCATACCGAGACGCCCATCGCAAGAGGGTTAGGTGCTGGTCGGTCGCGGGCAGCTGATGGAGGTTCCCCAATAGCGGAAGTGGCTTGGGGCCAGGCGGTATCCCGAGGCCACGTTCGTGGCGAATCCACACAGCAAGGATCCAGGATAAGATGACTCCCAGCAAAACATACGCTGGGGTGAGTGGTATAAAGCCTGACATGCACTGCTACGACGACGTGAAGATGAGTATGCGCGGCTGGTGTGCGTCTTCAATGCCGATCTGGACGAAATATATGGCTTGGAGGTGAACTCACATAGAGCTGTCGGGTCCCCCTGACAAGTGGTTGGGCAGTATACAGAATGTTTTCGATGGTGAATCCGTGATCTGTTGCGCAAAGCGGTCTTTATACTCTACAGGGGGGTATCGTTGAGACAGCGCCGGCTACGTCAATACAGGACGCACAGGCCCATGACGTTCGGGCTTCAAGCTGAACCAGAACCCGAGTAATGGGTATTGCTGGAGGACTGATGAATGCATCTGCTCCGGTGAGAAGTAAAGTTTGACCTTGACATCTGGCATGGGAAGGCATCCTCAAGCTGATCATTTGTATCCCCATCAACTCAGAGCTCGATGGCGAAGGCTGTGCCATACCAACTAGTGGGCGTAATACCGATGCTGACCTGTATATACGCGCACGTACCTAACGCCAAAGGAGAGTACGTCAGCGTCCGGTCAAGTCGAGGAGGGGAGCGGTATCAATTTGAACCTCGCGACTTAGACAGCAGCCTCTAAGCCGCTCAAGGTAGTACTGCGACGCTATGATCTAGACTAACATATCTCACTTGGATCCATCTCCGGTCTCATTACTCTGGACATTTGGCCACAAGCAACACAACAGCGCAGCGATCGAGGCCGGCAGCACGCCAAATCTCGTACGGCTGACGAGAATTGGCTCAGGTGCCTTTCCTGAGTGTGCTCGTGTTTCCAAGTGAGGATGTTCCTTGGCTACGGAGACAGGTCAGTGATCACATATACAGTATGTACCACTTTCGAGACAGTCGCTGCTCACCTTGCAATTCCCCATCAAAAGGCAGGGATAAATATTCGCGTCGGTTTTCTCCACGTAATATGCAGTTTGTGAATGAGAAGGTTCATACAGTCAACACGCGCAATCGCAAGCTCCCGCTGTCTGCTAGGAACCGCCTGGGGAAGATCCAGACAATGTCGTTCCAGCCGTCGAGTGCTGAGTAGTCCTCGCTTGATGTGCCGCTAGCTCCAAGTCCGACAGGTGAAAATAGCGAGCAGAGCTCTGTAGAAAGTAGAAAGAAGGTATCAGAATGCGATCTCTGTGCTCATTGACGAGGGGCACGCCCGCAGCCTGCTTAAACACAAAGCCAGAATATATGTTCTGGAACTCGGAGGAAATACCGTGATGCACTACAGCTTTGCGTCGCACATGGCGGACGATGTATGCACCGGAGCACTTGTGCGCAAGGAAACTTGCACACGAAGCGACGTTCAGACTGATCACTTCCGGGTAGGGATACCGGGTGCGTTGAGAGAGTGTACTTTCATTCCCCAACCGCTCTGGCGCGCAGTTGTCATCATGGAGGTCCCTCATGAGCGATCTCCGGGTGTGCGTGGTGCCACAAAAAAACAGAGCACAGAGCTCGAGACCACAACAACGGTTAAAAGACGTAGGGCATGGAACGGCCGCGAGCGTCTATCACGTCTCAGTAGTCGCCAACTCGGGCGCGGCGAGGATTCCATCTTGCGCGTCCTCGGATGAAATGGTACTAGTCTCTGGAGTAGGGTGCGGTGACTTAGAACTCGGCGCCTGCTTAACGGTTAATTAGCAGGCCCCCTCAAGGCTGGGCTGTTTAACAGGGGTAATTTACGGTAATTTACAGCGATATAGCAGTGCACTGTTAGTTACTAGTTCACCAATCAATGTTTTTTCACTCGAGCGTTGCCGGCTGCATTTGCTTTGTGTACTGTGACGAAAGTACTGTTGGGTCCGGTACGTGGACTAAACATCCGCTCGAGTTCTCAATTAACAGCAAAATCGACGCCTTCCTCCTGTAACTTATCATATACTGTATCGGGCCGGGATCCCAGCCACCCTCCTCGGCCATCCAGTGCATAGCTCTCCATCCTCTGTGTCTTTTTGCATGAGGCTTGTGCAGTCATGCACCTCTCAACCTTATCTATCTACTGGTCTACTTATTGTGGGATTAGGACAAAACCCTCGCCTGTTATACTCGACTGCCTGAGTAGGCTAACCCGGCCGAGATCCCGGCCGAACATAGTATATGGTCGGTCCAATGGTACCTTTTGAAGGCATAGCTTGATTTGTTTGAAATCAGGCTGCACATCATAACACAGTGCAGTGTGAGGGTCTGGCTACAGATTCCAAAGCTGTGTACATACAGATCCTAGGTGGCAGAATCCTGGAGCCAGCATTGTCATTTACCCTAATTTACCCCTCATCACCCCCATGTAATTTACCAGTCATTTACTGTGTTAATTAGCAAGTGTTAATTTGCAGTGCCTAATTCACCGCACCCTACTCTGGAGCGGGATGCTCGCCACGAGGCCTATTGACCGGTACAGGTGAGCTTAGAGCACATGAGCAGGGGGCCTGCGAAGTACTTAATATCGGGTGAGTCGAGTACCGTGGCCGTGCCGTCAGAGTGCCCCGTACTCGATGCCTCCAGTTCTCAAGCGTCGTCATGGGGATCTCGCCGAGAGTCATCTCCCCGCCTCGCCTTCGCCCTCTGACTCTGACTACAAGTCCTCGTTGCCGGTCAGCTCGTATGGCGGAGGCGCACCGCGCAGTGCAGAATCCTGTCGGCGGGCTTCATTACATAATAAGAACCCGCAGGAGGGAATACGCACGCACGCCTGGGTGCTCGTCTGAGGGGAGGAACGCCAGAAAAGCCGGCGCAGCGCCACTCATGCACGGGCACCACTCTATCCCAATGAACGACGCGTGACGACGTGCACGCTCGTCCTCGTCCTGCCGAGCAGGGGGACCTCATAGTCTGGAGAGCGGGGAGAGGAACATAGGTATCGGGTCCGATGCCGTCACGGTAGGGCAGTGTGTACGAGAATACAACTTCAGTTTTCCACACTCTCTCCCTCTCTCTCTCGTCTGAGACTCATATTCGCCTCGCGTTTTATCGACCCCGTATCCCGGACGTTAGGACGACACTCCGGTCGGACGTGCCCACTGCCCTCGGAAATATCTCGATTCGAGATCCAGTTTCGACTTTCGGCGCTCCGAGCGGCGGGCTGATGGATTCTAAGATATGGACAGTCAGTCCCTCAGTCCGAATAGTGAATAGAGGACTAAGTGTATTGAATATGTACCTAAGATATGGACAGTCAGTCCTGTAGGTACATTAGTAAGTATGAGCTAATGTAGAGTGAGTGAGTTTGCTTACCCTCAGTCCGAATAGTGAATAGAGGACTGAGGGAAGACGATGCGCAGAGTGAGCGATGTAACATATGAACTGGCGTCTAATGCCGTATTAGTAATGACTGTAAGGAGCAAACCATAGTCTATCTACTGTAGGTGTAACGAGGCTTGATTGTATCTACAACACGGGCGACTCGACTTGCACCCCGTTCGACAGACGCGACCTCGTGTTCTTCCCCTTCATCGATCTCGCCAACTTTCTCGCACCACTGCACCTGCCAGTCTCCTCGCGACTGACCGCCCGTCGAACTCCCCGAAGAGTCGTGCACGGTTCTCGCCCGAACCCGACGACAGCGGTGCCACACAGAAGATGGACGCATGCGACATACAGCACTAGTACAACTCACGTTCACGGGGGACTCAGACCCGTACCAGTCCACGAGGCTTGTGTTCGACTTGACGTCGTTCCCACTGACGCCACTCTGCGGCGGCATTGGTCTGCTTCTGCACCTGCGATGCAGAGGGGCAAATCATGCGGCCTGTGGTGCAACTGAAGGTTGACAGCGACAGCAGACATGCAACTGTGCGTTGGGGCACTCGATTGGTCTAACAGCCGTCCTTGTGGCGGGCGGGTTTTAGCCATGGCGTACCTTTGGGGAGTGGTGCTGCCGCTATGGTCAGTTCTAAAGACATTATGGAAGAAAGGCCACA
Source organism: Fomitopsis pulvina (assembly GCA_964035675.1). NCBI lineage: Eukaryota > Fungi > Basidiomycota > Agaricomycetes > Polyporales > Fomitopsidaceae > Fomitopsis > Fomitopsis pulvina. The sequence continues at coordinate 2,008,319 of OZ037965.1, read as the reverse complement.
CTCTACTCCGATAGGCTCCGCTTGTCTTTCCTTGGGCGGATGGTCGGATGGGACCGTCGCGCTGCTCCCATGCGGCCCGCGCTGGCGCGAGAGCCGTCGTCTGTATGCGCCCGTGCTCGGCAGCCGCGCAGGTATCGTTGCGTGCGAGCCCATCATGAACGTTCAGATCCCCCGTGTCCTGGCACGTCTTTCCAAGTTCCGTAATCCTGGATACGACCAGATCGTGGAAGCGGTTACACAGTGCGTTTCTCTGCTAGCCTCGTCGGTTGCGGCTGAGCTGATGGGTGCGCGATCTGCAAGACGGTGGCGGGAACGACATTGATGATACTGTATGGCTACGACCCTCGTGGGAAGAACGACCCCCTCGTCGAAGCTGTCAAAATCGCTATGACCGAGTTCTCCGCCGGTCTGCTACCTGGCACACGCCTGGTCGATGCACTTTCCATATGCAAGTCTTCACGGGCCGTGTTACGAGTTCACTGAACTAACTCGTGTCCCAGTGAAGCATCTCCTGGTGTGGCTCACAGGATCTACTGGAACACTGTCACACCAGGTGGAAGGAGGACTTTGAAAGGCTGCTCAACGGACCCTACGAGTTTGCCAAACACAACTGGGTGAAGATCTCCTCGCGGGGGCCATCATATATGAACGTTGATGTCTAGACTACATCTAGGCGAGAGGATATAGCGTGCCCTCGTTCGATGCTATGGGTCTTGGAGACTCGCCTTCCCAAGAGCGCGAAGCACGTATCAGAGATGCGGCTTGTGCTGCCTACGTTGGTGCGTAATGATCACTTGCCACATACGAATCTTCACAAAGAAATTCGGACGGTACAGGCGCAAGCGACAGCGTCGGTACTCTCCTCTCGGTAACGGACGCATGAGCTGACACAACCCCGGAACACAGACTGTCTCTGCCGTAATGACATTCTGTCTCGCAATGTCAGTCTATCCAGAGATATCCAGAAGAAAGCACACGATGAGATTGGCCGCGTCGTGAGCTGCCACTCCTCCAGGACCTGCCGAAGCTACCCTACATCCACGCGCTCATCCTGGAGGTACTCCGGTGGAACCCACCTCTTCCATTAGGTTCGTCTCATGATGCACAACGATGACCTAGCTCGGTTGACGATCTGGTGTGACAGGTATGGTGCACCGACTAGAGCAAGATGACGTCCACAATGGTTATCTCCTCCGCGAAGGGACATTCGTCGTTGCGAACATTTAGTCAGCGTCTGCAGTCACACAGTTCACTGCGCGCAGGATCTGAGTGCTCATTCATATCTTGCATCAGGCAAATGCTGCATGATCCTGACACCTATGCTGACCCGTTCACATTCAATCCCGCGAGGCACATTGCAACTGGGCAACAGGCTGCAGAGATGGACCCGCGTGAGGTTGTCTGGGGATTCGGCCGGTGGTGAGTTGTGCACGCAGTCTCCTGTTGCCATCGTACCCAATTCTTACCTATTCTTGCGTAGCTCATGCCCAGGTCTCTAGCTGCCGTTCACTTTTTCCCGCTCGCTCACGATGTGTGCCTACAGGGCTGTACCTTGGTGAGACGTGCCTCTCCCTTCGTATCCTGATGCTGCTTTCCACTTACACAATCTCGGCGCCTGTGACACATGGGGCGAGAGCCGCACTGAATGTTGAGTATACCACTGGGATGGTCAGGTGTGCTGCCAGCCTTTTGATATCCCTCGTCACGGCCGCTGACAAGGAGCCCGCAGCCACCCTAAGCCATTCCCGTGTACTATGACTACCCAAGGCGGAGGCGCTCGTGCATGCCATCTCTCTTCCCACCTGACTGATTAGTGACACATAGTCCTACCTGTGGCCGAGCACACGACAACCGATCTCTCGCTGATACCGGATGTACTATTAGGTGTTAGATGCTCCTACTCATGTACTTGAATACCATGGAAGGCACATCACAACACATCACAACAGCAGGAATAACGCATACCTTTAGTGTTTTCTCTTCAGTTATACCAACGGGTTACGGCGTAATGCAATTCAAGAAAAGGAGGGAATACATGCATCGGAGTTGACAATGCGAGAACATTTCATAGCTCAACTGGAGGGACTCGACACCGTCAAGACGGCGAAACTTGGTGTCATTCCTGATTGTGATGTGGTATTCATTTGTCACAAGTATAATGTTCGATCTGCTTGGTTGCTTGGACTAGCAGCCGGTTAAGATGTTCGCGTCGCTCGATAGGATCAGCTCCCGCGCCTTCTCTGAACGAGGCCGTATATCACACATGAATGGCGCCGGTTGGCTGTACGTCCTCGAGGTCAGCCGTACGTATTGCACTGGGGTTAATCACGGCTCACTTTACCGTTCCAGACAAGAAGACTGGTGTAGGCGTGATCTCCTCGCCCTGTGCGTCGCGTGCCTTGCGGATATCCAGCGTTGCGAGAATACAGGCGGCCACGAGCCACACGTCAGCATCCGCCAAGAGCCGGCCCGGACAGATCCTTGAGATGCGGCCTCTTGAGAAATTTAGTGCGAGACACAGGCATCAGTACACGCACCTCCTTCCGAATCCAAATATCAACTTCCGCGGGTCCATGTCATCAACAGCCGCATCTCCGGTGTCAAGGAAGCGCTCAGGACGGAAAACGTCCGGGTCTGAATACATCGCCGGATCCCGGCACATCGCCCTGCAGCGAGCATGAATTCCGAATGTGACATGTAATCATAGGGATACACACGCTATGTTTGCAATCACAGTAGCGCCCTGCGGAATGTGGTAGCCACGATAGATGTCGGCCTCAGTCGATCGATGCGGAAGACCTTGAAACGACTTTCAGTTATTTCGCAGACGAGCCGTTGAGGCGGTGACGCACCAAGAGGGACGATAGGGTAAGTCCTGGAGGAGTATGTGCAACAGCAGATACTGTGAGCATAGAACAGACGCACCGGTAGACCTCCTTGATGATGCAGTCGATGTACGGCAGCGACGCTCTATCCTCGAGGTCCGGCAGGCGTGCATCACCTACTAGGCGATCAATCTCTTCCTGAGCCTTCTTGATGACCTCAGGATTGAGGGTCATAGCGAGGATGAACACAGACAGCGCTGCGAACGTCTGACACCAATGCTCGTCAACGCGCCGTAGGTCGACCATGCACCTATTACTGTACCGTATCTGTCCCACCTAGAAGAAATATTTAGATGTCATGAATACACTGCAACAGAGCACACGCACCGGCATATAGCGAGCCCACAGCACTTTTAACCTCGCGCTCGTCCCCCGCTGTCAGATGCCCTCCCCGAGTGCTCTCACTCATCAATGTCTTGGTGAATGAAGGTCTCGCTCTGCCAGCAGCCTGCACACTGGTCAGTTTCGGTATAGATCATTGATTATGAGAGACCGACCACTTCCGTCTTCACTCTGTCGTGAGGAACATCCTCCATAGCACGTATCAATGCCCGGGTTCCCGCGGCAGCACGTTTGAATCCTGCGCCAGGTATCCATGTTGGAATGTGCATTACTGTACAGTAGCTATGAGTATGGTGGGTGTTTGAAATAATTGAATAATGTCCTCACACGAAGGAATGAAATCGACTAGTGCACCACCCGCACTGCTTCCACGGAGAGTCTGTGACATGGCATTTTCGACTGCGCAAATGTGCGCGTCATCCAGCGAGGTAATAGAATATCCGTACCCGATCTCCGTCATCAGCGCTGCCGAGAACCTGGAACCACCCTTTATCAGTACAGAACGAGATTGTCCAGAGATTCAGCCAATAACCTCCTCAGCGGGGTAAAGAAATCCTCTGGGTCCTGCACAAGGGCTCGCAAGACCCTGTGTGCCTCGCGATGCTGGAGAGTCCGGTAGCTGTCCAGGGATGCTCTGGCCAGCAGCGCCGACTGGAACCACTTGCGGTTGCGTCGCCATGACTCGCCGTAGTCGCGCCACCCCAAGGCCTTCCATTCAATCCTGAAAGCCAACACAGTCAGCGCGGTATTAGAGCTTCTTTCGTGGCGAAGAACCACATACAGCTCGTTGAAAAAAGCGAAACGAGGCCGTCCAGAATATTTCGCTCCCCGTTTCTCTAGCAGATCAAAGGCAGCCTTAGCGGAATTGAGGACGACGACTGGCTGCCGGAGAAACTTGACGTATACAATGTCCCCTAACACGGGACCCACTTCATCTTCAGTAGATGTTGCATGAGATTACCTACTGTGACTCACCGTACTGAGAAGCCCATCGCAAGAAGGTTAGGTGCTGGTCAGTTGCGGGAAGCTGATGGAGGTTCCCCAATAGCGGAAGTGGCTTGGGCCCAGGAGGTGTACCGGGGCCGCGCTCGTGGCGAAACCACACAGCAAGTACCCAGGACAGAATGATCCCCAGCAAGACATATGCCGTGGTGAGTGGTGTGAAGCTTGACATGCACTGCTACGATGAGGTGAAGACGAGAGTGCGCAGCTGGTGTTTCTTCAATGCCGATCTGCACGGAAGATGTGGCATGGAGGCGAACTCACAGAGCTGTCGGACCCCACTGAACAGTGGTCGGGTAATACGTTGAGTATGTTCGATGGTGAATCCGGGATTTGTGTGCGAAGCTGTCTTTATAGTTGAGTGACCTCTACATCGGGAGAGACAGCACGTTTACAGTCACCAATACAGGAAGCACGAGCTCATCGCTTTAGAACTTCGAACTAGACTAGAACCCAAGGAACGGACGTTTCACGGAGGACTAATGAATGCATTTGCTTCGGTCGGTGAGAGATAAAGTTTGAACCTTGTTATTGCGCATGGGAAGGTGTCCTCACGATGTACAAGGTCATTGATCATTTAACGCCGCACCCTTGGAGTTCGCAAGGAACATGCAATTTGGACGGCTTATTTGCATCCGCGCCTCCAGCGCCATCGGTCACCCAGCCGTCGTCATCTTTCCAGCGATGGCCGTACCTTGCTGCCCTCTAACCATTACAATCATTAATCAATTCTGAGTTCGATGGTCAAGGCTGCATCATACCAGCTAGTGGGCATAATTTAATGCTTACCTACATCTACGTACACACACGTACCAGCAAAAGGGGAGTACATCGGCGCCAGATCAATGTCGCAGTGTTGACGATATAGATTTGAGCGTCCCGACAAACACACCGGCCCCCCAGGCAGCCTCTAAGCTGCTCAAGGTAGTACCCTGATGCTCTGATCTGGACTGGCATATCTCATCTGGATTCTTTTCGGGTCTAATCAGTCTGGATGTTTGGCTCCATGAAATACACGGTTCGCTGCAAGCAACACAATAGCACGATGGTCGAGGCCGGCACGCCGAGTCTCGTACCGCTGGCGAGAGTTAGCTCCGGAGTCTTTCCTGAGCGCGCCCGTATTGCCAGATGAAGACACTGCCCACCTATGGAGTCATGTCAATACCTAATCACCCGTATGCATCACTCTCGAGGCAACCCAGCCAAAAGGCAAGGGTAGACATACGGATTGAATTTCTCCACGTAGTACACAGTTTGTGAATGCGAAGGTTCATAAACACGTGCAACCACAAACTCGTGCCATCTGGGGAAGATCTGGACGAGGTCGTTCAAGACGCTGAGTGGTGAGTAGTAGAAAAGGGCGCTCACTCGATGTGCCGCTTGCTTCAGGTTCATCAGACGAACATATCGAGCAGAAATCTGTAAAAGGTGTCAGAACGCAATTTCTGCGTTCGTTAATAAGGGACACGCCCTCAACCTTATCAATCAAGTAGTCAACCGCTTGAAAACTTGTGAGAACATGTGTTCTGGAACTTGGAAGAAATGCGGTGGCAGACCGCAGCTTCCTGTCGAGGAGCGTGTCCGAGAATGCAGTCACTCGCACACTGTGACGGATTATGTATGCACTGGAGCACGGTATCCGGAAATCGGGTGTAAGGTCCATTGAAGTCATGTAATGATGTTCAGTTGGTACGGTCTTTCCGCGGGGTAGAGATACCAGATACGAGAGTGTATACATATTGGCTAGAGGCTTAACCTTCCTTCATTTTCCCAACCACGTCCAGGCACAGTTGTGATCGCGAGGCTTTCTCCTAGCAATTTCCGGACTTGCATTATGCCACAAAAATGGACTAGAGAGCTCGAGACTATCGTTCATAAAGCTAAGAGCTTGGAGCGAAGACTTGAGCATCACAGTGGAGTCATTAGCAAAAAGGCGGGTCAATTGCGTCGCGTGCACTATATTCCTATATATAGTAGGCGACCGCGCATGTCATGTGCTGCCAACAAGTATGCCGATAATGAATACCTTCGCAATACTTACAGGAGTGGGGTGGCTCAATATATTTAGTTTCATATAGCGAGCCATCAGAATCAGAGCCATAACAACAAGGGGCGGCATAATGGAGTTAGAGAGAAACTAGGAATAAGCTGAAAATTCAGCCCGCGGTACTCTGCCCGACGGCGGTTAAGATCCCGGCCGGCACAGTACCGTCTTCTTTCTCTCTCTAGTCAGCCGGAGCGCTGGCTGGGTTGGGATGTTCCTAGGTACAGTATTCTTGAATCTCACACGTCTTATCAAGTACCGACAGTGCAGTGACTTGAATAGCTTCCATACTCGTTATCGCCTCGCCCTCTTTCCCATAGCTCGCTGCGACGTTGGGCGTTCCTGCAAGCAAGCCGACGCTATGAGGAATTTACCCGCGATACCTCGTAGGAACGGGACGCAGGGCCCCGGACGTGCCACGTAACTTAACGCCCACTGCAAGCAGTGGTACGCAGCGACGCAGTTTGGATGCCGTCCTCCAAGAGCTGAGATACACCGTATCTCAAATACTTGAGGAGCGTCGGGGTAATTCACTCTTCGTATCATTGGCTCCAATATCAAGAGGCCAGGCCAGCCGTGAATGAGGACACATCTATCCTACGTCGCTCACATGGAGCCAACCCTGTCATACGTGACAAAAGCCTTTTTGAATGGGACATGGAGATCCGTTCAGCGTCTCCGCAGGCTTCCCTCGTTCAGCCGTCGACGATCGTGCTCCTCTCCTGGGAGCCATCCACCATGAACGCACAAGACTCCGTCGAGAAGGCCTCCCTCGGTTCCAAGGACGAGAAGAACGTCCTCAACCACGTTGCGCTCGTTACCGACGAGGTTGATACTGGTGCGGCACTCGTCGCGGGTAACCATGTCGACATCAGCCCTGAGGAGAACCTCCGAATCCGACGGAAGGTCGACTGGCACCTTATGCCGCTGATGTGTGTCCTTTACTGGATTCAATTCATGGATAAGACGACGCTCGGAAGCGCGGCCATCCTCGGAATTGAGATTGCGACGCACCTCACGACAAACCAGTATGACTGGCTTGGGACGATCTTTTACCTGGCTTATCTCGCCTTCGAGTATCCCCAGAATCTCGCTTTGCAACGATTCCCTGTCGGTAAATGGATGAGGTGTGCCCACAGTCTCTTCTCACTCCGTGCCTTCCGTACTCATGCGCCCCCGTACAGCTTAAATATCTTCGTATGGGGTGTCGCACTCTGCGCTCACGCCGCTTGCAAGAACTTTGGTGGCCTCTTTGCGTGTCGGTTCGTGCTGGGCATATGCGAGGGCTCCATCACCGCCGGCTTCATGATCGTCACAAGCATGTTCTACACGCGGAAGGAACAGACGCTACGTGTAGGATACTGGTGTATGTCCTTTCATTTGACGTTGTCTGGAGGCGGAACATGATTGATTGACGTGGGTCGCCGCCCAGTCTTGATGAATGGCACAGGTATGCTCATCCTCCCTGGCCATATTTCGATGCGGATCGACTGATCGAGCCACTCTCTGCCAGCGCAGATCGTCATCGGGTTCATCTCCTTTGGGACCCTGTACGCCCACACCGGCAGCTTCGAACCATGGCAGTGGTTGGTCATCATCACCGGCATCCTCACCCTCATTACCGCCGTGTGCTTCTTTCTTTTCTTCCCCGACTCACCGACAAATGCGTGGTTCCTCACGCAGGAGGAGCGAGTCATCGCCGTGCACCGCATCCAGGCGAACCAGACTGGCGTCGAGAACAAGCGCTTCAAGCGCGAGCAGTTCATCGAGGCCCTCACGGACCCGAAGACGTGGCTCTTCGCGCTCTTCTCCGCATTCGACAACGTGCCAAACTCGCTGACGAACCAGCAGCAGCTCATCATCTCAGGCTTCGGGTTCTCGACGCTGCAGACGACGCTCCTGGCGATGGTGAATGGGTTCGTGGAGATCACGACGATCTTCACGGGCGTGAATCTGGCGGCGCGGCTGCCCAACTCACGGGCGTACGTCGGGATAATATACTACCTGCCCACGATGCTGGGCATCATGCTCGTCAACTTGCTGCCGTGGAGCAATAAGATCGGGCTGCTGTTTGGGCAGTGGATGACGGGTGCGCATCTCGTGTGTGTGCGTGACGTGCTTCGAGGCCTGACGTACGCTCGACAGGCATTAGTGTGACGGGCTTCGTCCTCGCGCTTTCGTGGCTCACGAACGTCACTGCAGGACACACCAAGAAGGTCACCGTCAACGCCATCTTGCTCGTCGCGTACTGCGTTGGGAACGCCGCCGGGCCGTTCATGTGGCAGGCACAATATAGGCCCAGGTAAGTCACGGCATCGTAGACTGCACCTTTGCCCCTGCATTGTTTCCTCGCCTCACTCCTTCTGCCTGTCGAGGTACTGATCTTGATCCTTACGCTCTTGCAGGAACCACATCCCCTGGCTGATCATCGGCATCTGTTACGCCGCGTGCATAGCGCTCCTGCTCAGCATCCGCGTCCTGCTCGCGCGCGAGAACCGCCGGCGCGATGCTGGGCCGCGCGACACGACGTACGACAACGTGTACATCGAGGTCGCCCTTCCCAATGGGACGCGCGTCGAACGCAAAGTAGACAAGGAATACCTCGACCTGACGGACATCCAGAACCGCGACTTCCGGTACGTATTGTGAGCTGCAGGCGCATCGCCGGGTGGAGGCGCACTGTGGTGCGCAAGGGAGTTGATGTGACGTCTGCGTGTATGCGCTGATGCTACTGCGTTTGTGGTGCGGAGGAATACTGAATCCAATGACACATCGACCATAGTGGTATGATACGGCACGTGCTGATATTGCGCAGTTTGTGCAAGTCTCAATACCCCCATGTTCTTGAACGGGACCGTATCGGGAATGCACATACCGACCTATGCACCTAACCACGGCCATCGGTATTGTGCCGCATGGCTATAGTTTTTATGGCCCATGCACGACCGCCTACAAATGTCAAACCTACGGGTACAGCACAACCAAATGCAGACACCTGCTATCAGGGTCAGTGTTGGGTTATGTTGAGGCCAAGCAGGTTAAGAGGGCTAGAGTTTATGTATTCAACGCAAAGGCCTCTCGGCGCGTGGATTGACGGAGCACTTCGTGCAAAGCCCCGTCCATCACTACTGCCAATACTGCAGTCGAAACTTCGACATGCGAGCCGACCTTCAGGAGCACTACCAGGACGACCATTACTATTGTCCAGACTGCAACCGGGTGAGCATCATTGTTTATCGATGAACTGAAGTCGGGCAGCTCGAGTGACCAGCAGGGAGCTGGGATTAAGTAGGACGTTATTACCGCTGCGCTGGCCACCATTGCTAACGACAATTCGTCAGGTGTTCGTCAACGCCGTGGGCCTGCACGGGCAGTCACACCACTATTGCGCGGACTGCAGGCGCATTTTTGCATCCGCCTCCAACCTCGCGAGCCATCTCCGTTCCTCAGTTCACCAGCCCAAGAACGTCCGGTGCTCCGGGAACGGCTGCGGGCGCACGTTCACCTCTGTCGCGGGCCTCATGCTCCACCTCGAGTCCGGCACCTGCCCGTCGCGCATCACGCGCGACGGCGTCAACCGCCTTGTTGCACAGTACGACACCGGCAACCTCATCACGAACCCCGCGAGGATGATTCAGTACCGCGACGGCGCGTGCGCGTCGAGCGTGACGACGTGGGCGACGGAGCTCGCGTGGAACGGCAAGAGCTACGAGTGCTACGTGTGCCACAGGGAGTTCGGCACGCTCCAGAGGCTGAGACCAGCACCCCGGCAGCCCAGCGCATGAGGCCAAGCTCTATCGGTGCCCCCGCAGGCTCGAGGCCTGCGGGAGCGAGTTCAGGACGCTCAGCACGTTTTGTCAGCATGTGGAGAGCGAGCAGTGCGGGATCAAGAGATTCAACAACACCATACAGAGCTACGTTGGGGGGCTGACGAGTGCGATAAACCGGCTTACATTCTAGACGTACTACCGGGGATTCGTTCATCGACTCATAATCGCGTATCTTGGTGGCAACTTCTTCGCTCAGCCTGTCAAGCCTGTTGAACGTCAGTCAGTAGCAGCCTGTCCCAGCCTTTCTTCTTTTGCTATTCCTTTTCACCAGCCTTTGCTCTCAATAGAAATGGTCTCTTAACGTACGCCCTCGTAGATGGCGCTACTATCATAGATTATTGCGTGTTCTGGGTCCAGTTTTCAACTCATCATACTGTAATGTACAGTGGCCACAAGCCGCCGGGTAAACCTATATACGTGCATATGATGTGAATGAACGCCACGTTGGTTCACAAACATGCAGGGAACTCTCCATGTACCACAATGATTCCGAGAACGGGTCGGGAAGTCCTTGATGCATGGGTAGCAGATATTGTGCGCGCCGGAGTTCCACTGGTGCTGATGGAATACATGCGCACTCCCGAAGTAGCGTTCGCAGTATGTCATTCTGCTAGTCAATGTGTTCTCGGACGCTACACATGAAGTGGTGAGTGGGCGACAAAGTCAAGACTCGAGTCTTTGTCCTCCCGACCAGCCTGAGCGTTACGGTAACCGCCCGGTCACGGTCGCGATAGGTCACATGTCACATGACCATGACCACTGACCATTACAACGCTGCCAGGCTGGAGAGAATCGGATATGCACGCCGCGCCCTAGCCCAATTGTGTACATAATCAAGTCAGATCGTAAGCTAAAGGCGTACTATATGGCAGAACAAGAGAACGTCATTGATGTGTACAGGGATGAGGAAAGCATCGTGAACGATAGCAAGGATGAAAACGAGTCAAGTTGGGATACAGATACAGATGTAACTCTCGCAGACTGGCTCCGATCCGGTAAATGGTTTCTCAATACACGTCGTTGATAACGACACCCGGCGGCAGCAACCCACCAAAGCCTCTCACAACGCGAGACGCTTCATCTTGCTCGTCAAGTCTCCCAAATAGTTCTGCATCTTCCCGTTGAACCTCCTAATTCCGCATTTCTCACTCTCCACGTGCTTGCACAGCCCGCTGAGCGTCTTGAACTCCTTCCCGCATCCGGAGTACCCCTTCGGGCACTGATACAAGTCGGCCTCATGCGCCGGACTCGCAAGGTGCTGGTTGAGCCTGTCCAGCGCGGCGAACCCGCGATGGCACAGGAAGCACTCGTACTCATCTCCGTTCCATGAGAGCGACGTCGCCCACGTCGCAACCGTGCGAGCACCCCAGGACCCGCTCTCAGTGTACCCGATCATGCGCGCGGGGTTCGTGATGATGTGCTTCGTGTCGTACTTGGCGGCGATGCGATTGACCATCTCGCGCGTGACGCATGACGGGCACGCGCCAGACTCGAGGTGGTTCACGAGCGCAGCGCCGCTCACGAACATCTTGTGACACTTCTTGCCCGGGCACGGCACCGTCTGTCCGGCGTGGAGGGTGGAACGGAGGTGGTTACGGAGTGCGTTCTCGTCGCTGAAAATGCGGCGACAGTCCGCGCAGTACCAGTGCACCTGCTCCAAGTGCAGGTCCAGGCCTTGCTGAGAGTTGAACACCTGTGGCGGACCTCAGCTGCAAATGTCCACGATGTTCGTCGGGAAAGCGTACCTCCTCGCAGTCTGAACACCGATAGTGCTCATCTTCGTAGTGCTCTAAAAGTTCGTCCTCGTCATCGAAGTGCTCGTCGCAGTGCCTGCAGTAATCATGCCTCGGGCTGTCCACCCAGTGCTGCACGAGGGTGTTCCAGGTCGCAAAGTCCTTGTCGCAGTCATCACACTGGTAGTGTGCGCTCGAATCCTCGCGGTGCTGCTCCAGCGACCGTTGACTAGAGAAATAGCGGTTACACCGATCACAATATGCCATCTTTCCCTGGGTCAGCACTGCTGGAGGACGGAAAGACAGGACGACGGAACCCCTTTCACGTCGAGTCTTATACTGCGCTACGCGAAGACGGATCTTGCCGCCGCCATGAGGACTGGGATTCCATGATGCAATTTAACACACATGATGATCAAAGGCAAGACCGATTGATAATTCAAAGTGAGTCCCCGAACAAAATACGTTGACTCACTGGCTTCCTGCTTCTACTGCTGATGCCACGCGCCAGGTATACCTGGTCCGCGAAGACATGATGCGTGCGACGCAGTCTGGCAGAATGGAAGCACTACCAACGAGGCATCGTTTCCATAAGGTGGAGTGGAAAGCCAACCTGAGTTAGGTTCAGACAGTCACAGTTCGTTGGTACCATAAGAAGGCCATCCACTGTGTCGGCGATCTAGAGCGACTCAGGGAAAACTATCAGCAATAAGTGTTTCAGCCCCCGCCCCAGTCTGGCGACGTATGGGTCTTCCAAAATAGGCCTATCATTATGGGATTAGCTGCAATTTATCTCTGAACAGGTCCCACTCACTGACTAAGGCACTCCTATTATATTCACAACTGATGTAAGTGGTTTCCAATCCCCAACGAGCAATGATCATCTGCATCGAGCTTCCATTCTCAGATGGCCGTTGGACCAGGGAAGAAGACGAAGAAGCACACAACGATGTATGCCTGTATCGATGACACCAAAGAGACCAGCGGATATTTGGCCAGGATTTGGTCTCAAATTGTGACCATTGAGACTGGATTTCGGACCGCCCAATAGGGTTACCAAAAAAGGAAGATTTGAATTGAAAACAGGAGAATATTTACCTAGTGAATATCCGGCCACAATGGTCACAATTTGAGACCGGATTCCGGCCGGATATTCGCCAGTCTGACATCAACTCATGTCTCCAGTGTGACTAGCCACTATCACGATCCGAGGCTATGGTGTCTTTGGGCCAGCGGAGAGAAAGTCGGTCAAGGATACAGTGGGGAGGATGTGACTTACGAACGTGCTTGTTGCTGTTAATCCAGACTGAGTGCAAGTGACGTTCCAGGAAACTAGACTGAGCCTACCAAGGTGGTCAAACACGGAGACATAGATTGCCAACATGCTGAAGTGCATTTTCTCCCACGTAGAACACGCCAATGGTGACCAAGCCTACACGCATGGTAAGGATGAATCCACATGCGAGGACGGCTCCAACGTTCTCACCGCAGCTGCGCGAAGCGTGGCGCTGGACTAAAGTATCAAGGCTGTGCGTTAGACGGATATAAGTATTACTCCGCAAGAAGAGACCGCGCGCACCTCATCTATTTGTCGCCGCTCAGCGGATACTCGAGGCAAGGCAGATAGACAGAGCAGCCCTTTTTCGGCTTGGAGCATATCATAGTGAGACCGTGATAGCTACTTATGGAAATAACAATTGCTCTTGTCTCGGAATGCTTGCCCAGAACGAGTGCGATCTGCGCTGGCTATGGAACACATATCGGCATGAGCTGCTATCATATACCTGGACCTCTAAAGAACAGGACTGTCTCAAACTACCTACACATACGCCGGCACAACAATGTCTAGTATAAAGTCATACGCATGAGAATCCATCCGCGTGCCATGGACACAACTGTGGATTTTGAATTGAAATCGTAGTGTGAACAGAAACTAAGGAAACTAAACAACCAAGTAGCAAACGAGAAAATGAGATGATGCTGGATGGCTAATACGCTTCGGAACGCGACCCGGCCGCGTGGCTTGCGCCATCTTGTGGGTATAGTAGTAGACCGTCACTACGATGAACAGTGGTGAGTTTTTCTTTGCTACAGTATCGCTACAGTAGCCGGCTCGGAACGAGCCTAGCAGTGGATATTGAGACACTGGCCCAGGCTTCTATTTGAGGTCTGCCTAGGAGAGACAAGGGTTATCGCTGGCGCCCAGCTCGAAAGCGCAAAGATCCTCATAGGCTGAAAGCATGGTTATGCCTGTGCGGAGTGTCGACATATCGCCGCCCGTCGCCTACCACTCAGGTCCGTTCGTTAAGTTTACTGGGTTCACACCGAGTGAGGTCGGTAATACAGGCCCTCTCTCGTGGGTTTGGCACCTGCAAGTTGGACCATTTATCAGTGGCTCATTGGCCGAGGCGATGGATAACGCGAAGTGGGTCGATAACGACAGAATTCGGATATAGTCAATGGTTCTCCCTACTGGATTCGGGAAGTCCGAGGTCGGCTGGTCTGAATACATTCCGGTGCGTCTGTCGCGAGTTTTTGAAGACCACTCTGGGCTCCATGATGGCGCTGTATATATGTGCTGGCTCACGCCCCGAAACGTATCACCTACTAGGCAACGCAACTTGTGGATAATCTGAATCATGGCTAGCTATGACAACAAAGAAGTCGCCGTCGGCATCCTCCTCCTTCTGGTTGCGATCCATTGGATGCGGAATGGTCTGCGAGGTCGACGCCTGCCTCCCGGTCCCCGACCACTTCCGCTCATTGGAAACGCCCACCAAATGCCGTATGCATATGCAGAAAAAACATTCGCGCAGTGGAGAGATACCTACGGTGTGCTTTGTTTCCATCCCAAGTTTGTGACCTATTGAACAAGCTGTAGGCGAAATGATATTTGTGCGGATATTCAACACACCTGCGTTGATCATTAACTCGGCCGCAGCTGCACACGATTTGCTCGTACAGCGAGGCACAAAATATGCAGACAGGGCGCATTCGACGTTATTGTATGAACTGTATGTCTTCTTTTGTGCTCTATCTGTTATCTGGTACATATTGATTTATTCAGGGTCGGTTGGGAAAACGACTTTGGACTTTTCCCATATGGCAAGCAGCTACTCAAACACCGACGCTGGATATACTCGCCACTCAATTCGCAAGGCTCACTGGCGAAGTTCATGTCTATCCGGCAACGCGAAATATATATTCTTATTTCTGGACTGTTGCGCGATCATGAACACCTTGATTCACACATCCGTCGGTGAGTGTAGCGCATACATCCTACCATGCATGTTTTCTCAGTTTGATTTGGTGTACATATACCATAGGTTCGCTTCGTCAGTGATGCTGGAAACCCTCTATGGACACACTGTGACTTCGGAGGAGGATGAGTACATCGAGCTCATGGAAAGCATGACTGACATCACCGCAACCCTCGCAACGCCAGGCTCGGCAGTTGTGGACTTCATTCCGACCTGTGAGACTCCATTCCCGTGTTCTCTGCAACTTGCATGTCTTATTGATATGAACGAAGTGAAACACCTCCCGGCCTGGCTACCAGGGATGGACTTCAAAAGACGGGCGCTGGACGCTAGGACGATCGTCAAGGCGGCATCGAGTAAAACATATGCTGCAGCGCTGAGAGTAGCTGTAAGTAGTACTATGAAAGTGCACCATTACATGAGTGACCGCGGAGACGCAGGCTGGCAACGAGGAAACGCCGTCAATCATACCATCTCTTGTCAAGGAGTACAAGGAGAAGGGAATTCTTGACGCCGAGAATGCGGAACTTATGATGTTCGGGGCCACGGTATACATGGGTTTGCACTCCTCTTACTCGCTTTGTGCTACCTCGTATGCTCATGCACACTTTTGCAGCGGGTGCAGATACGGTAAAGCACCTCAGAACTTCTCCCGATTCCTACTCAACTTATTGTCCAGACCAAATGTGTTTTGTCTAGCTTCATTCTCGCCATGGTGCTTAACCCAGCTGTCTACGAGAAGGCGCAGAGAGAGATGGATCACGTTGTCGGGAGTGACCGGCTCCCTACTGTCACCGATAGGGAGTCGCTACCTTATCTAGAATGCATATTGAAAGAGGTGCTCCGGTGCGCAACATATTCTTGGTCATTGAGTCCTTGCGTCCTAATGATTTGGATGCAGCTGGAGTTGCCCTGCACCCTTGGGTGAGCTCGTCATGTCTCGCATGTGGGACTCACGCTGACTTGAGGCCTAGGGGTGCCTCACGCAACCAACGAAGATGATGTATATGGAGGATTTTTCATTCCGAAGGGTACCACAGTCATTGCAAATATATGGTGATTGTGAACAAAGGTAGTGCCTGTGATTATATGTTCACTTGCGCACAGGTTAATGCTCCACGACCCCGATATCTGGC
The DNA here is from genome assembly GCA_964035675.1 of Fomitopsis pulvina. Classification (NCBI taxonomy): domain Eukaryota; kingdom Fungi; phylum Basidiomycota; class Agaricomycetes; order Polyporales; family Fomitopsidaceae; genus Fomitopsis; species Fomitopsis pulvina. Next base: position 1,992,087 of record OZ037965.1, on the reverse strand, counting down.
CGGAGCCCGAGTCCTTCCGCCCCGAGCGGTTTGAGGGACTTACAGATAAGGAAAGGGAACGCACCGACCCCAGAAAAATCGTGTTCGGGCATGGCCGAAGGTCAGTCCCATAGTTGTATTTGCCCCCAGTGTATAGGGGCAGGTGCTCACCAACAACTGGCTAGAATCTGCCCTGGGGCTCGATTCGCCGACCTTGGGGCCTGGCTTGTGATGGCGAACATCATAGCAACACTGGAAATAGGAAAGGCAAGAGATGCTTCTGGGAACGAGATTACACCGCTGGCAACGTTCACAGACGGCATGGTCAGGTATGTGGGATGCTCACGCACACTAGGGACTTTTTGTTGTGACACCTGTGCTAGACATCCTCACAAGTTCACATGGTTCGTCAAGCCACGGTCTCCACTGGCTATGGGACATACAACGAGCACGATGGCGATGCCATCAGCATGAGATGGGGCTGATGAGTACTATGATATGCCCGGCCCTCTGAAGAGACCTGTATTTGGGCCTGTACGCCTTGTCACTACAGCCACAATCCATCCGCATGCTATGAATACGATTGTGCATTCAAAATCACAGTTGTACTTAGTATGAAGAGAAAAAGATGCTGCTCAGTACCACCCAGGCATCGTGGCGAACGTGAGGAGTGATGCCATTGAGCTTGAATCTTTCTTCACCAACTAGGTTTGATGAACGGACTGAGGCAAGGCGTCACAGAGCACTGAGGCTAGTGTTATCATTGGCGCCGAGCTCCAAAGCCGATGATCCTCGGGCTCACGCTGCTCATCACCGTCTGCCACCCAGGTAAGTTCGTTTAACTCCCCACGTTTACTGCTTACTGAATTCACGCCGAGTCAGGACATTAGTACAGGCCTGGTTTGGAATCTGCAGCGGTCTGGCAGGTGCGAGTTCTGCTCAGACGCGCCTTTTGAAGTCGCACTGAGTCATTGGCCGAGGTACTAGATAACGCGAAGTCAGCCGGTCAGGGTGGCAATTGGAGTCCTTACATACAGTCAGCGCATCTCTGTCGCGAGCTCCAAGGTTCTCCCTAACACTGGATTCTCGAAGTCCGAAGTCAGCTGGTCTGTGTTGCAATGCGAGAAACCCTTCTTCCGTGTCGATTACAGTCAGCCGCGCGGGCATCCGATATTTGCTACCTTGTTTCTTGTTTCCGATCGCGAGATCCGAAGGCCACAATAGGCGTCATGGCGGCACATATATCTATGCCAGCTCATGTCTCGGACTGCATCGCCGAGCAAATCCACTAGTCAACGCAGCCTGTAACGCAGCCTGTGGACAGCCAGGCAATCACATTCTCAACTGCAGTCATGGATAGCTTTTACAACGGCGAGATCGCAGTTGCTGTCGCCCTCGTTGTTATTGTGATTTATTGGATGCAGAATGACCCACGAAGTGGACGCCTGCCTCCTGGTCCCCGGCCACTCCCGCTCATTGGAAATGCCCACCAAATGCCATACGAATATGCAGAACAGGTCTTCGCACTATGGAGACATACATATGGTATGCATGATTTACATTTCAGGGCTATGGCCCATTGAAAAAGCTGTAGGCGACATGATCTTCGTGCGGATATTCAACACGCCTGCGTTGGTCATCAACTCGGCCGTGGTCGCCCACGATTTACTCGTAAAGCGAGGTACCAAATACGCGGACAGGGCGCACTCGACATTGTTTATTGATTTGTATGTTTTCTACTGTGTTATATCTATTGCCTGCCACATGCCGACACTGATTCGTTCAGGTTAGGCATGGAAAACGACATCGGGCTTATCCCGTACGGCAGGCAGTTGCTCAAACACAGACGCTGGGTATACTCGCCGCTCAATTCGCAAGCATCACTGGCGAGGTTCATGTCTATTCAACAACGCGAGTCATACATTCTCATCTCTGGGCTGATCCGTGATCCTGAACATTTCGACTCGCACATCCGTCGGTGAGTGAAGCGCATGCGTGGACCGACCATGGATTTTATTTTCGACCAGATCTCACTTTTGATGTACATATGCCACAGGTTCACTGCGTCTGTGATGCTGGATACTCTCTATGGATACACTGTAACGTCAGAAGACGACGAGTACATTGAGCTCATGGAGAGCGTGACTGACACTACCGTGGCCCTTGCGGCGCCAGGCTCGGCACCCGTAGACTTCATTCCAATCTGTGAGATGCCGGCCAAACCCTCTCTGATATGTTAGTCTTATTGATCTCATTGAAGTGATGCACCTCCCGGCGTGGCTCCCAGGGGTGGACTTCAAAAGACGAGCGCTGAGGGCGAGGAAGGAAATTAAGGCAGCAACGAATAAAATGTATGCTGAGGCATCGAGAATAGCTGTAAGTGATACCTCGAAGTTGGCAGTTGCATCAGGGACTGAGAAAAGCTAGGCCAGCGGCGAAGCCGGACCATCAATCATACCATCTCTTATCAAGCAGTACAAGGAGAAAGGAGTTCTCGACACCGAGGATCCGGAACTCATGATGTTTGGAGCCGCAGTATACATGGGTATGAATTCTTCTTGTTTGCCTCCCGCTGGCCATACGCTCATTCACAATGTTGCAGCGGGCTCAGACACGGTAAAGCACCTCGGGACTTCTCCTAGTCTCTACCTGACCTTTTGCCCAGACCAAATGTGTCTTGGTCAGTTTCATCCTTGCGATGGTACTTAACCCGGATGTCTACGCAAAGGCGCAGACAGAGATGGATCATGTCGTCGGGAGTGACCGGCTGCCCACTGTTATGGACAGGGAGTCGCTACCGTATCTCGAAAGCATTCTGAAGGAGGTGCTCCGGTGCGTAGATACATGTTAGTCACTGAGTTCTGTGTTGACTGTCATCTAGCTGGAGCGTCCCAGTGCCCTTGGGTCGGCATCGCCTGTGTTGTACGTAGAGCTCATGCTGACTAAGGCCTTAGGTTTACCTCATGCAACTAACGAAGACGATGTGTACGGAGGATTTTTCATTCCGAAAGGCACGACGGTCATGGTCAATCTATGGTGGGTCAATAAGAACGGAAGTACTATTATGTGAGCATTTGTTCAGTTGTGCATAGGTTTATGCTGCACGACCCCGATATCTGGCCAGAGCCGGAGTCCTTCCGTCCCGAGCGATTTGAGGGGCTTACAGATGAGGAAATGGAGCGCACCGACCCCAGGCAGCTCGTATTTGGACATGGTCGAAGGTCAGTCCCATAGTATTCGCGTGCCACGCACAGGTGCTGATCGCGAGAACTGCATAGAATCTGCCCCGGGGCCCGATTTGTGGACGTCAGCATCTGGCTTGTGATGGCGAACATAATAGCGACGCTGGAAATTGCAAAGGCAAGGGATGCTTCTGGGAAAACGGTCACACCGCCAGCGACGTTCACGGATGGCACGGTCAGGTATGTGAAATGCTTACACTCGGGACTTCATGTTGTGACGCCTGTTGCGTGTGCTGCTAGACATCCTCACAAGTTCACATGTTCGATCAAGCCGCGGTCTGAACTGGCTATCGAACACATAACAAGCGCGATGGCGACGCTGTCTGCATGAGCTGAGATTGGACGAGTGCTATAGGCCTGCCAGCACGTTGGATGATATCTACATATATACCGTATGCTATGAACATACTTGTATTCGGAAGTGTAATTGCAGTGCGATCCCGAGGAGAAACAGAGAGAATTAGGAAGAAACGAGAGACGAGATGTAAGTATGTATTCGGAACTGAAGACTGTTATTTGGCAGTACCACTCGGTCACGTGGCTTGCACCATACAGATGGCGTAGTCAGACCCCGCCGTGGCGAAACTGGCATGAAGCACAGAACTCAATATTGCCTGAGCTTTGTCAAACCTGTTTAGATGTTCGCTGCCGTCAACCGCCTCCGTCTTACACTGTTCTCCTTTGGCTCCACTTTCAGCTCGCCCGCTCTTCAGAACAACCGAACCGCCAATCTCGCAACGATGTCAGGTAACTGGGGTCACCGCTCAGGAAATAGAAACGCCTTGTTGACACTTCCTCAAAGGCGGAGCATCGGAGGTCGCGACCTTTGCGGCTGGCTGCTTCTGGGGCGTCGAACATATCTTTTTGAAGCACTACCCCATCGCGCAGAATAAGGGTATCCTCAAGACCGCCGTCGGCTACACAGGCGGTAAGGAGGAAGCCAGGAACCCCGATTATAGGACAGTGTGCACCGGGGTGACAGACCATGCGGAGTCTCTGCGGATAGAATTCGACCCTGGCGTCGTTAGCTATGACGAGCTTGTCGGTGTGTACTATATCGATGCCCTTACTGGATGTAATTTAAACTTGGTTGCTCCGCCTGCACAGAGTTCTTCTACCGGACACACGACCCCACGACAATGAATAGGCAGGGTAAGGACACAGGAACCCGTACGTGCGACTGTTGCCTCAAAGTACGAACTCAAATCTGATATCTGTACCGCGGGTTCGTGCAGAGTACCGCTCAGCAATATTTTACCACTCTCCAGAACAACTCAAGATTGCCAAGCGTGTGACGGAGGAGGTACAGAAGAAGCATTTTGACCCCATCGGTGCGTTTCGTGTGTTCTTTTGCTTCTCTCAACATGCTCACTTATGCTACGCTTTTGCTATTCCTCAGGCGAAAGGATCGTTACCCAGATCGTGCCTGCCGGTCCCTGGTACGACGCGGAGGAGTACCACCAGGAATACCTGCACAAGAACCCGTCCGGATATCAGTGTCCGAACCACCGCCTGCATTGGTGACCGCCTTACCCGATCAGAGGCGCAAGTAGAGAGCGCAGAGGGAATTGAAGGGAGGTCGAGGCGTGTGCACGATGATATTGTGTCCTACATTGTTATCCTTACATCTGTGTATCACTTCAGAGCTGCGCCTTATTTACTTGTATCCTTCCGCATAGCCGCACATCATCGTCAGCGCCGGAACCAAACCTGGACGCAAGGCAAGATTATGGACGAAGATGGAGGCCAACAGGTTGGTGGGGCGAACCGTGCCCGACGGCGCGTTCTCGAATCACCGACTCGGCGATTTCTATCTATACCAAAGTGTTACACGCACAATCATGGTTGCATTCGGTGAATTGATACAATCCTGAAACATCACCCCATTAACATGACAATAGACAACTCAGAATAGATCCTGCCGTGCTGGAACCGAGGTACGGGACACAGAGCACTGCGAGTGTTCCTTCGAGGCTACGCGACGTTATAATTCGAGACATGAACATCAGCGCAGATGGGCGCAGTCCCTCGCTGATGAGCACCATCTGTCTCAAGGAAGCTTTACTGGTAGAGAGACAAAGCATGACCGCCCATATTCAGAGCCAAGCAATCACACATTGACTGTCGAACATGGTGCGAATACCTCTGCGCACAGCCCCCGCCTCCTCCTGCCCCACGCTTGACAGATGATCAACGACATTCTTCCATTCTATAGGGAGTTGCGCGGACGCCCGGGCACAAGGCACAGCAGAGCATGTGAGGCGATGTGCATTGTTTGGTGCATACACATGCTCTCTTATATGGTTATGTCTTGTAGGTTGTCCGCACTCCATCAACGAGCTTTTGAGACTTCTGAGCAAGCGCAGCTGATGGTTCTCCTGAGATGACACAGGACCATAAGCGCATGTTGTTGGTTACTTGGCTGCTATAAAGATGCCCCTGGCTTAGATGGTGTCTTGCCCCCAACATGTCGATGAACGCTCTAGAACAAGAGATTATCACTAGAATGGAGAAAACGTATGCCCAGTTGTTTTTTTCCTTCTGGTCGATTACTTAAAAGGTATTGCTCATAGGGCCGTTATATCGTACTGCTCAGAAGCAGCAGCAGCAGCAGGTGCAGTCTCCTCTTCTGCTCCCTAGCCGCTGTTTTGTCTAACTCCCCTTCAGCCTTGTTGATTTACGATTATGCACTCACATTTAACGAGGAGGTTAGGTGTGTATGGCGATGCAAAAAACAAGGGCTCGCCTTCCTCTTCCTCTTCAACCGGCTGTACATGGTCGCATTGTGCGCAGTCCTCATCACATCTCTTACACCGTCAAAGGTATGCTCCACCTTTCGATCCCCTGGCTCTACTGAATCACTGTTAGTGGTCGAAGTACCTCTCTGCATGTCTTCTCGCACGCTCGACCTCACATATTACTGATGCAGCTGTGGACTATACAAGTTTCTTACCACCCAGTGTCTCACTCATCTCGTTCATACTCTGGGCTGGTACGTCCACGGTTGTTTAGGCAGGGCATAGCATCCGAGCGAACATCATTCTCCACCGCAGCCATATCTCCGCTTCGCGTATACGCCGTTAGCAGCCGTAACCTACTACTCGCCGCTTTCACCGCACGCTTGGGGTTGGTACCTGTTGTGACGAATGGGGTTTGATTATTTAGATCATGCGCCTCGACTACACTGACGTCGTCGAGTACCAAAGGCTTCATTCTTCCTGACCAGATATGATGCCGAACTTGTGGCAAACGCAATCATGTGTGTAAAGCATACCAGGATTACGCAAGACATGGCATACCGGTGAGGTCGACACGTTCTTCATGGCAACCTTGGAAGTAGTAACCTGATCATCTCCCCCGTCCTTGATAAAAGACGTACGGAAATTATCCTGTAGACAGCATCCTATAATTCTGATTTCTTCCTGGACAGTATTGATCTCCACAAGGACATGCGCCATCGCGTGTGGGGTCCTAGTAGTACTTGTGAGTGTGTACTATCTTCCCAAGAGCCCCCGACGATCCCGGAGTAATGCAACCGGAAAATCCTTGACAACAGTGCTGCTGAGAGATGGTAAGCAGTTCGCATTCCACATACTGCGATACATGATGTAAGATAGTGCTTAGGGACCTTGTACTCCATGTGCGGGCGAGCATTGCCCTTCCTTGACCGGGACTGACTGTGCTCTGAAATTCAAAGAATGGAACTGCTCTTGAACATTGCACAAATCGTCATGTACTTCGTCGCAGTAAGTCCCCTGGAACTATCGCTGTCAACGTCCCAACTCATTAATATGTATAGCCTCGCTTTGATTCCATCCCGACCTTCCTGGCATCGTCTGTGACATCTATCACTCTGCGAGGAAACTTGCTAACTTACCTGTTCAGGATAACGTCCATCCTACTTCCCAGATTTTTACTGAACTGAGGGCGATATCGCTAAATGCTCGGTGGTATCCCGACTCGGGGCTCGAGGAGGCTTCTTTTGGCCCTACGCACGGCGGGCAAACGTCGCCCAACCTGTCTACTGTCTTCCATCCTACCATCGCGCCTTCCGATGCCGATCTCGCGTCGGAAGTAGGTCCCCCTGATGACCTTCAGGACGCCGCGCAGGGACCGCGCAATGACGGGCGAGGAGAAGGAGTGTAGATTGCGATCGTGTCCGGAAGTTGGCGGGTCTCGACTCATAACATGAGTATGTGAGGCTACTTATATTTACTTGCGTATCTCCGGGTGACTTCTCGTCGGTGCCTCTGCGTTATTGCCTAGATATTCTACTCTGCCGATGCTAGCTGATGGACAGTGAACGCCGCGCTCCTGAGGTGTCGGAGCAGGGGCAGGCGACACTACTGATTGCAAGAGCTGGACGGCTATTTTCACGATTGCCCGCATCGGACGCCGCTGTGTGTACTACATGGACTAGAACCATTCTCATTCATGCCTCCTCACACCACACGAGCGTCATCTAGACAAAAGCAGCATGAGTATAACCTGTGTAGGAACATACACATCATCTTGCAATACGCCCATCCCATCCCATCAGAACCCAAAGTACGAAATGCATGGCGAGGCACACATGCGCCCATTTTACAGCTGCGCCTCCATCCACAGGCCATACACACCCGGCCACACCTCCCGGATCCCACCTACAAAAAGTCGCTCGGGTGCCTCCACTCCGCGTCCTCGCACGCGTAGCCCTCGAGCCACTCCCGCACGTTCCAGTGGCCCCGCGCCTCGGGCCACGCCTGCAGCTTCACGCGCGCCTCGAGCCGGTCGACGGTGTAGTAGTCCTCGTCCACGCGGACGACGCGCACGGAGGGGAAGCCCGCCTCCACCACGGCCGCGACGTCCTGCACGTCGAACTGCGAGAGCCCGATGAAGCGCAGGCCGGGCGGGAGGCCCGGGCGCATTTGCTGTGGAGGACGCGAGCGACGGGACGACAGTCAGCACGGCCAGCTCCGAGTGCACAAAGGGCAGCATGCGGCGTACCGAGACGAAGCCGAGCGCGTCCGTCGACGGCTCGGCCTCCAGCGACAGCGCGGCGACGCCCCGGGGCACGAGCCACATGGCCACGGCCGCCGCCACGTCCTTGGGCAGCGTCGCGGTCAGGCTCTGCAGCGCGGTCAAGCCCGGCAGGACGCCCCACACGCCCGCGTCGTACCCCAGGCGCTTCTGGGCCCAGTTCGCACTCGGCACCGACAGCACGAGCGTCTTCAGGCTCCTGCGGTCGCGCAGGAACTCCGAGACCGCGGGGAAGAGGTCATTGTCGTTGACGCTGTACCCGAGCAGGCTGAACTCGAGGTGCCGGAGGAAGGGCAGCGCCCGCGACGCGGCTCCTTCGCGGAATTGGCTGGAGGCGTTGCAGTTCAGCACGCATTGTAGCCGAAGAGACTCGAGCTGGTGGCCGTTCGAGAAGATGTCGGAGAAGGCGCGCGACTCCGGGGGGAAGACACCGAGGAAGTCGAGGTGGGTCAGATTGCGAATGGAGAGGGAGTCAGAGGGGAACGTCCAGTGCTGGTTGTGCAGGAAAATGGAGTGGATCGAGTTCTTGTTTTGACCCAAGAAATCCAAAACGTCTGTGGGGCTGCCGCCCGTCGACACATACGAGAACTGTGTGATATGTCGAAATCGCGGAAACTGTAACTCGGCAGCCACGTCCAGCGGCCTGCGTGGGGTCAGCGCAAGTGCAGACATCGGCTTTGGGACGTACATGAGAGACAGCCCCCGCAATCGATGATTCGCCGCCTCCAGAATGCGTAGGAAGGACAGCATCTCGCGCCATCGCATGGAACAGTGTACATTCTTCAAGCTCAGTAATTTCGGCAGTGCGTTTGAAAGCATACCTGCCCCGCTCCATGTAAGATCTCTCCGGAGGCACCGAGATCCGCTCACACTCACCGGTCTGAAAGGTCATTGGAGAGACATCCCGCCCTTGATAAAACACCCTCAACGTCTTGATGTGCTTCGCAAACTCCTTGTCGACGATGACACGAGTCAAGATATCGGCGCTTCGCTGTGACTGCCGCTTATCGGATACTTGTTGGCTTGTGAGACGCGAGGTGCCGGTTTTTTGCGCGGGATGCTCACCAAAATAGAGATCGATTTTTTGGAAAAGGAGCTCGCTTGCGATGCGCGACAAGACGTGAGGGACGAAGAGGAGGCTCTTTAGGTCACGGCGAGGAAGCCAGAGGGCGATTTCGCGCCATATTTCATTTGAGAAGCCCGGCGTCGTATGAGGCTGCACTAGCGACTGGGAGCCGACGTGATCGTCCATCGTCAGTGTGTGCCCCATCAACGGATATCGCGAAGGTTACATGGAGGAGGAAAGGACAATGACGCACCTTGCCCGGATTTGCGACATGGTGCACCATAAGAGCCTTTGCTTCTGGGTGCTCAGGGTCGATGGCTATCACAGCCTGGAGGTCTGAAAGAGAGGGCGGGGGTGGGGTGGTCAGACGGAGACGCCGCCTGGAATGAGCGAGGTCGAAGCAGACCTTGGCGGGCGCCGACGTGCAGTCCAGCCGCGAGTCTAGCCTTAGCGCGCATCAAGCGAGCCTTTGCGGCATTGGCGGAAGAGAGTCTGGCGAGCGATAGGCAGGACTGGACCGCATTCTCGATGAGGAATCTAGAGCTGCAGGGCAGACGTCCGAGATATCAGCGGGGGCGCACTACAAATTGCAGACACACATATACCGACCGGTCCAGCTGAAGGTGGCCCATGGCATACAGGAGCACGTCAGCCTTTTGCTCGTCTGGGAGGCTTGCGGTGACATCGCGGATGCACGCATCCAGAATCTTGGGGTTGAAGACGCTCATATTCCACGCCGCGCGTCTTTTGAGGGGAAGTGAAGCGGGAGCGGTAGTAGTCGAGGATCAAGAGGGTGCGATGGTCAATGGCCTGAACAGCGACGAACTATATCGTTCTGCTGTGTGAGCCAACTGGGGATGTACCACGCCGGGTGAACGTCGGGTGACTGTGAGCGACGATCTGGCAACGGTTATCTGCGTTGCAATCCTTGCGCGCACCCGCTTCTCTGCGTGCAGTGAGCTCAGTGTCAGAGTGTGGTGGCGGCATGGGTGATCAAGAGGCGACATACTTGGGATGGAGGGAGGCCGCTTGTGGCCCGAGGAGAGGGAGCGTCGTGTTTGCGTCCCACATGTATAAGGCCAGACTCGGTCCACCTGGTCTCCGTGAGGACCCTCGCAGTCGGTGGCGTGACCACTTCTCCTGCCAGCGTCTCTCGTTGACCAAGCAACCGAATGGCCGATACTCCCTTCACCAACAAGTGTAAGCCGCTTGGACATCGACTCGACTGTATGCCAGATTGTTGGTCTGTACACCAAGTACTGGCAAAGATTATTATTCCCCGTCCTGCCAGTACCGCGCCAGCCACTCGGTATGGGTTGGTAATGCGTTCCTGAGCCGCAGCGTCGACGAGGAAACCGGCGGCCGTAATCAAAACCTCACTCACGTACGGGCATCCCGGTTCCACCTTGAGCAGACCCTATGGGTTTTATGTAAGTTGTCTTGCCTTAGTCAATGAAAACGATAACACCCTGCCAGCCCGTTCTAGGTATTACCGGCATGGGGTCCAGCAGACGACGCTGCAGTAGGATATCCAACGCACCAAGCCGAATGAATTTATCCCGTTGGCTCATCTGTAATCCAACCACCGGTGATATCGATTAACGTCACATTTGGACGTCAGGTCCAGCTGCATGTACGCATCTTACGTATCAGCATCCTTATGTCACAAGACGACCGACCGGTACCAGCGAGGCCACAAACGGATCAGTACACCACCCTACACCCTTGCTGGAGTTAGCAGCCCTCACACACGACAAGGGAACAGTGAGTGCGAAAAATGAGGATATATATGTATGTGTGCCGTGTTGTAGAAACAGAGATTCTAGTTCGTCACCAGTCGAGGATACGGACGCGATTGAGAATGAATGCTATCCGTTTGTCTGTGCACGAGTCAAACGGCAAGATACAAGGATGGTAAGACAGCGATCTATATCGCATACATGATATTCTAACATGCCGAATCTCAAGAAAGGCATTTCTTCACCTGCAAGGAAATCGTGGCCACAGCCGCAGCGCCATAGCAGTATAGGCGCCACCAGCGTCGTGCTCCGCCTGAGTACTTCGGTCCAGCGGCTAAAGGTCGCCTATAGTGACGCCAGAGTGACGCACTGGAACCGCGTCGCCAAACAGGCCCTACGTGCTAATTACACTTGGACTTACCCCTGCATCCTGTGCGGCCTGGTAACAGACTGCCCTCGCCAATCTCCTCATGACCGAGTCGGAGACTGCGCACCGGCTCCATCACGGACAAGGGCCTCGACGAAAGTGCAGTTGAAACCGCTGGTGCAGAAAAGATCTCTGCCATGTCTGCCGGTCCGCCGCCGCAAGACAACAACGAGCCCTTCCACACCCTATTTCAATCATGGGTTAAAGGACCAATAGGAAGGAATGTCCGAACCTCTTTTAACGATCTGAGTGACGAGATCAACGCGGGCACATCAACACTGCAGGACTTCAAGAATGCAATGCTGCTGAACATTGAACGCTCGTGGGCTCTTCCAGGCCAGCTCGCTTGGGAAATACTGGAACCACTCAAAGATAGTGTGTTATGCGATGATTCGTGTCTACTGAGCCTGGTCCAGGAGCGGGATTTCGAGAGATTCGCGCGCAAAGCGTGGGTCCCACTGGTTGAAAGTAAGCTCTGCATTCCTTCTTGTGGCCCGTGGCCGCTGACGTCACCACACTCTAGGAACAGGGGAATTGAAGATGGAACAGTGAGTACACTAGTCCTCGCCAATCTGACCTATCACGAACGAAGAGCAGCGACGATGACTGCTTGACAAAGCACATCGACGCGAGTTTGTGGGTGAAGGCGTTTCATGGATCCTTGATGCGTTGAAGGCACATCAAGAAATGTATAATCCCCGCAAACACTGTGGCAAAGTGGCGGCCGTGTTGCAGAGCAGTGGGACAGGCAAATCACGGACCATGGACGAGGTCGCTGAACATGTGCGTGCTCTATCGCATACTTCTTCGCTGATGGCATATTGTTTCTGTAGCATCTGACGCTGAGCGTCTGCCTTCGGGGGATAAATGAGACGGAGATCGACCCGTATGCGGGCTGGCCTCCAGGCGACAAACCGGTATGTATGATTTCTCTCGCCCGCCCGTTCATCCAACATGTGGCAGATACAAGGCAAGTGTATCTATCGGTTACGACGTCACGAAAGATGAGTGACCTACTTGGCCAGGGTGAGGAGCTCGTTGGGGCTTTTCTCGGAGCACTCCTCTCCGTAGCGGCTGAGAACTTTCACCATCATCCTCGGATCGCATTTCGACATCTGTCTCTCCCAGCGACACTCTCTTTCGGCCCCTTCCACGATCAGGATTTGGCTTGGCCCCGTCAACCTCCCTAGCCTCTATGGGCACTGGACGCGAAGGTCGGCACACTGGAATCCGCCTCTCCCCAACCGGCGTTCTGAAACTACTCACCAAAGGAAGTTTAGATGCACAAAAATGGATTTCTGCCTCTCCCCTGGAGCACAGGCTCCTGCAACCTAGGGACCCTGTGCAAAGCGACAGTCAGGACGCGAGTACAGCTTAGCTTGTAATGGACGCGCACAATCAGCAGACATCCTCGATCGCGAGTTGGAATAACTCAATCTCGACAAGCGAAATGTTCGTAGAAACGCCTGTGCCTGGGCGGCCTTGTGGGAGAAACACATCAATCAACAGCAGCACCGGACCGCCCACTGTGGTCGCCAACGGGTAGAGTTCTAGGGTTCGTGGGGACGAGTTCGCGAGACTTAGGGACAGTACGCGGTAATGGGAATTTTATACACCCAGGAGGTCGCTGGGTGCGGCGCAAGGCTCACGATACCGGACCGCGCGGAGACCGCGAAAGCTCCGCGCGCTCAGGATACACAACAATAATGGAGAACACGAGATATTATGATTTCCAAAGTGAAGTAGTCGCATCAGTCCGTCCAGATCGACCGTCCTACAACACTGCGGGCCATACTCTGACGACCGGCAGTCAGCAGAAGGACATTGTGAAGATATATGGCTACGTGCCTATTTCTAAGGTGGCTTTGGCGGAAATCGAGTTTACTTGAGCTTGGAGAAGAGCCTCGGCGCGACGCAGCCCTGACAGAAGTAAAGTGAGCATACAGTCGCGGGTACGAGCGTTCGAGCATACATCGACGCAGTGCATCATGCTGTTGTTGAGAACCATGTCAGCTTCAGAGTATCGATGAAGGGACCGCACTACAACTCACTGGTCTGCAAGTGTGACACACAAGAAGGATGACACAATAAGCAGAGAGCACGCACAGAAAAACGGCATACGTACAGCTACACGAAAGCCAGGTCAGCACACGACGTCAACCCACCAACAATACAACATTGAATATGAGACAATACGCACAACTCCTCAATACAGTCCTCGTGCTTGAAGCCTTTTCCCGAGTTGACCTTCTCCTCGCAGTGCCTAAAGTGCTCCGTCGCAGGCTTGCACTTAGCCAACTCCTCGCACTCCTCGCGGAGCGCAGGCAGGATCTACAGCCCCCACTCTACTTCAGCATCTCTACCAGCAAGCAAGCCCGGAAGCGCGACGCACGTCCTCGGGCTCTTCCTCTTCCTCCTCCTGCTCCTCCTCCTGGGCTGCTTCCTGTGCGTCCCCTCCCTCTGGGTCGTCGGGTGTCACCTGCTCCTTCTGCTCCTCCTGCTCCTCGCCCTCCTGCGGCGGCGCGTCCGCGTGGGCGACGGGCAGAAACGACGAGAAGAACGACGCAAGGCTCATGGCTCCGTCTGGCAGCAGGCGTAAGGCGTAAGGCGTGAAGCGAAGTTGGGACCAGCGGTGACGATGTTGTCGACGGAAAGAGTCGCGTCAGACGGGCGGCAACGCCCGAGGGCCGACCGCGTGTTGCCGGACCAGGGTGGGCAGGTGTACCAGCCAATCGTGGCACGGCGTTTAGTCGTAGCACTCGGTGATAACTGAGTGGCTCCTCTGAGAAGGTGTACTCAATTCTCGAGTGGAACGGGCACCACGGCGAGACGAAGAGTCGCCCCAGCCGCAGGCCCGGCACACGGATGCTGACATGGATCTGCGTGCCAGTATTGAATGCGTGGGAGGTGTCGCAGTGTCGCTCGCGTTGGCAGAGACGTTCCTTGAGAGAATAACAGCATGTCGCGATGCCCATTGGCATTCTGCGAGGAGATAATGACGGGTGCTACACACATGTCGGGGTGTTGCATCCCATCTCACAAGCGAGCAATTCATCCAAGCTCAAGCACCGTCACCAAGCCCTGCGTCGACGCCAGCGCAACCATGCCCAGCTCCTCCACATAATCCATCGCCGTCCAGTTCCCCCCGCGCGCGGCCTCCCGCACGAATACAGTCCACGACTGCACCCCGCACCTCCACTCTCCGCCCTCCACGCATCCCTCGCGCAGCTGCCCCGCAAACACCGCGCCCGCGAGCACCTCCGCCTCCTGGCCCACCCGCGGGCCCTGCGTCTCCGACGCGTGCACGTCCAGCGTGGTCAGGTCTGCGTTGCGCGCCGGGCGCGGCTGGATCCAGATGGCGGTGCCGTACGGGCCGAGCACGATGTCGGTGCAGCGCAGAAAGCCGCGCACCGAGGGCGACGAGAGCGACGAGTGGACGGGCGGGAAGAGATACGGCGGCGGACGCTTCGTGCGTTCGCTGAGGACGTTTGTAGGAATGTCTCTGGTTTCTTCCGCAGCGCCGACAGGCACAGGGATGCCGCCTTTGTCCGCGAAACTTGGGTTGGGCTCGAATACATAGAGATCGAGTGTGTGCACATCTGACATCCAGGGGTCGTCACTCTCGGCGCGGAGGAGGATCGACAGATAGTTGGTAGAGGGATCGCTTGCTTCGGGCTTGCGCATCTGCACGTTTACACTGACCCCATCGACCCATCCGAAGGAATGGTAGGCGAGTGAATGGCAGGTCGGACACGACTCAGGACGCTGCAGCATAGGTTCCGGAAACAATTCGATGGACCGCGCGCGCACCACCAATATACTTTTGTGGGTGAAGACTACCTGCAGACACCTGTTGTACTAGTGGGGGGGGCACAGCGAGGGCATGTATGAGAGCTAGCCACTATGTCGGGGAAAGGACTCACAGTAGCACTCACCTGGAAGTGCGGGTTGACAGGCTCGTCAGCGCCTTGCAACAAGGCCAAGGCACCCGTCTTCCAGTTCGTGATGACCGTCCTGGATGAGTCGTCGCTGTAGGCAAGTAAATCGCCTCGAAGAGCGATGGGCCGCATCGTCGTATGGATCTTTCCCAGGGATCTGAAGGCACACGACCCGTCTGCTTCTTGTACAAGTGACAGAACCTCTATACAATCACGGCTATTCGCGTCAAGTCAGCGGTGTCCATTTAAAAAGCGAGTCCCTGTAGAGGAACTAGTTGCATACCCTCCACTCACGGATGTCGCGATGAGTCCTTCCGAACCCTCTTCACTATTCACCACCAACCCCGTCACGATCGTGCTGCTGGGGCACCACTCGGCGACTTTCGTCGCACGACGAGCATCTTCCGATTTTCCGTCTGCTGCAACATCCCAGCACGCGATGACCGACCAGATCCCCTTCGATAGCGTAGCGATTCTCCGCCCGTCGTGGCCAGGCAGGAAGCGCACCTCCGAGACACCCGTACCAGAACTCGCGGGGAAATCGACCGTCCTCCGAGGGCGCGTGGAGAGTGTCCGCCAGAACCTCCCGATACGTATGGCGCGTCTCACAGCATGTTCAAGCTCTGCAGCATGCATACCCACCAGCTTCCGATGGGGAAAGGGGAATCCAGCTTCGAGCACGTCGAGCGAATATGCATTGCGCCAGACGACGCGGGTGTTCGAAAATTCATACATGCCCCTGCATGTCTGGCGATCCCATGTTATCCTTGCGAACGTCTTGACAAAGAAGTCTGCGCGAGACACACCTGCCTCATCACCAGGATGGTGTGAACGGGCAGAAAGCTGAATATATGGATGAGGGTGTCATCGTCGAGTTCGGCGAGTCGCATGCCGGATGCGTTCCCTCCATTCATCGATGTATGTATGATCGCAAGTTTGCTTAGCACGAAAATGTGCAGGAGGCTGCACAGACCACCGTGGCTCGGTTGGATTTCAAGTTGCCACTGGAAGTAAGACCGCGGGAGAGCACGTGCAGGGTCGTGGGAGTTCCCACGCTGGGCCTGTTAAATTCCGCTGCTGGCCGTTTTTTCGTCTTCAAATCCTTCCACGATCAATAACGCCCATGACGAGACCTCAGGCAGCGAGATGAGCACGACCGTCTTCGGATGTGTCGGCGTTGACATCGCTCGTTCGGCACCCTACCTTGTTACCACCTTCGAAGGGACGGGCTATATTGATCTGAGGGCGTTCTTGTGGTGGAGGATTTTTTGCCACTTGTTGGTGGTTGTGTTTAATGTATATGTATTGACCTTTTTGTAATCAACCAATGTGTTAATGTACGGTGCTCGTCAGCTCAAATGACAGGGTTGCATTATCGCGATCGTAAGGTTGTATTCATACTGGCACCGTAACTGTACTATACTCGTATCAGGCCCAGCAATCTGCAAAGCACGCAGGTTCGTTGCTCAAGATTCCTGGACAACTGGTGTTTCATGCTGTGCATCGAAGAGACTTAACTAGCAGTCACCGTCGCAGTCGCCGCACTAACGTCTCGCAGCTGTCTGGAATGTCGTGTTGCAGGTCTCGCGTATACCGTACCTAACAGATGACGCTTCGCGTTTAGATTATTACAACATACGTGCCAGTCGGATGTAAGTACGTGTGACGGGGTCATCTAAACAACGGTCCACGTTCCGATCGCATTATGGTTGCAGACGGTCGCGTGCTGTTTCAGTCGCACGACGTTCCTAAGTAGTAGCAAATAAAAATTGAGGGTGCGCCCAGAACCAAATGTCTGTCAAACACTAGTACCATGTCACAGTGGATTGTCGTGCTCAGAGCTTAAACAGCTCGCAACTTGCCGAGTTCGCAGGTAACCAACTGCGTCTGTCAGTGGCCGCGAACGATGACGCCTGGATAGTCACGGATCGCTCTGGGCACAGATTGAGTAGTGACGACGAGGGCAGAGGGTAGGCTGTCGTAGCCTTGACCAAGCCTAACACGGAAGGTCAAAATGTATCCCCAATGCCAGTTGAGCTCATAATCAGCTTACGGGTACACTCAGCCGCTAGACCGGATTTGACAGAACTCGCCCAATTCAAGCCCAGAATCGGGACAGTGGACGCACGGATAAGTCAGGGCCGCAAGGACACGAGGCAGCAGAGGAGGCAACTGACCGCACACGGGATTTTCGTAGGGAGGAACGTGTACCCCAGCCAGGTACAGTGTACTGGAAGATTTCGGGGGTAAATCTGCGTGGGGCCTAAACTCTTTCGTCCTAGTGACCCTGAGAGCAGCAGCCGCATGGCTCAGTGGGTATCTAGAACTCTGGTCAGGAACTCTTTAGCCTTTGTACTTGAAAACTGTCAATTGAAAGTGAGCACCGAGCCTCATGGCGGTCTCGGCGCGGGCTGACCCACACTACGGCACTTGGGGAGAATACTGCCCGATCTGCTAACCAGGTCAGACATTAACAGGAATGGTCAAGCACACGGCAGGACTTCTCGCAAACTTATCACGGGAAGATGTAGAGCAGGAGATGCCCGTGCCAGAAGCCTCTGCATACGGGTATACGTGTTTCGTACCAATTTTACACACCAAAATGTCTATGACACGCAAGGCGATTTGATAGATGTCGGTTATCTGCAGACGTAATGGGCCTATTGGCATTGAAACCATAACCAAGGTCCTGAAACTCGGAGAAGGACCAACGCGGCGGTATACGGCACGATAACGGAGGAAGTCGAAGTCGAAGCGAGACTCAACAGCATGACGCACTAGACGAACGTATGACTAGCAAAGTGGACTTGCGTAGCGGCGGTGTACGGCAACTTGGAGCGGCGTTATGGCTTGCTACCCTTCATATGGACATCACAACATTTCCCCTGGCAGATTAGCACTTGGGGGTACCCACACTCGAGAAGAGGGTGTAACATGTCTCCGACCCGTGCTTATTCTTGAATGGACGCATGAGGTGCTCGTCATTTACACAAGGCTCGGCCTCCAATGCGCTGTGGAGTGTGGAAGTCAATTGGCAAGGTCGAATGTGAACAAGTAGCGTACTGATGTAGATTCTTTTGATCCGAGCTGATGCAGACGCTGCAACTGAGAAAGAGAATTGTAAGAGCATGATGGCGAGACTATCTGGCACGAGTATCAGTAGCGCATCAGTAACATCAGAAAATACGACAGAGGGGAGTCAGCATGTGGCTTCTACTCACCACTTGCATGAAGATCTGCGTCGCATAATTCTAGCAATCGAATGCTCGAGTCAGCGTCTTTTCTGCAAATATGCCTATTGAGCCACTGCAGAACAACGCCGTGGTGTCATTGTTTCCTAATGAACCCTAGGACACACTGGTAGCGTCTACATAGAGCTTCGCCCTCAGTGACATTAAATGGATTCATCGTCAACTAATGAACCAGCAAAAGTGTTGCAAGTTCTGGAACATGCGTTGAGAGGCTCAACCGTTGAGATCGAAGTGGGAACTCGATCAACTGGTTCGGCAACTTCCGCGTTGTCGAGAATAGGCACTACGGTGACATAGTACGGGCTACTTCAGAGTTGTACTCACTTAGCTAGGGCTCCTCGGCTTCCCATGCTCACAGGCCGCAAGTGAGAAACAGGGCACAAAAACCAGCAAACCGCTTCAGATTCTAGCAGAGAACTTATGGATAATAAAGGCTTACATGGTAAGTCAGCCACTGTGACTTCTGACGGACAGACAGGCAAGGCCTTCCGTCATGTCGGACCCGTGGGCATAAGATCTTATAAACTGGGGCACCATACAGATGAATTCAAACAATCAATATGGTCGCCACCGCTTTTTGACTACTCAAGAACCCCATCGCTCGTTCAGAAAACTGATATACAACAGGACGATGACATGCCATACAATTTTGCTCGAAGCGCCAAATGGTATGCTCGCACGGCACACGAGACGCGTAGAACTCGCACTCACAGTCTTGTCTTATGCCGCGCTCTCAGGTGCCCCGATGGTGCAGCCACGCTTGCTCAGTGCGAGGACCGGACCTTTCACATTTGGAATCCGTGCGTTACACTGGGTTCCTCAAGTACCGATAGGAGAGAGCTGACGCAGTGGGTGTACTCGAGAAGGCTCGCAACGGCTCGGAACTCTACCGATAGTGCGGTCGTAACACAGCCAATCCCATCTCAATCCCGGACCTTCCAACAACAGGGTCCCATATTGGACTATGCCTGGTACCCGTCGGCGAGCGTCAGCAACCCGGCGGCCTTCTGTTTCCTTGCCTCCGTCCGTGAATGTCCTGTGAAGCTGCTGGACGCCAGCGACGGTAGGGTGGGTTCGTTTCAACAATCACTTTTTGCATCGCTGGCTGACGTTACTGATTACAACCTGATTCTCCAGCTTCGGGCTTCCTATCGCATCGTTGATCACAGAGAACGTCAAATTGCACCTCATAGTGTGTCTTTCAACGCAACCTTCGACAGGTTATTGCCTTGTCTATTACTTCGACTCCCTGTATTGCGTATTGAACTAGATGGCCCGCTGCAGAATATACGGTGGCTTCGAAGACGCAATAGAAGTCTTCGACGTGCAGCGGCCCGGCGAGGGTTCGCGTTTACATGTAACACCGTCCAAAAAGAGCAAGGATGGATTGAAGGGTAAGCTACTACCTGACTCGTTCGCGGCTGCTACCATAGACACCGTCTAGGCATTGTGTCCTCATTAGCGTTCTCTGCCGATGCCGCCTCAAGAGTCTATGCAGCAGGCTCGCTGAGTCCTGCAACACCGTCTTCTTCCAACATTGCTGTCTTCTCCGAAACTACTGGAGAAGTGCCCATGATGTTTGTG
The DNA here is from genome assembly GCA_964035675.1 of Fomitopsis pulvina. Classification (NCBI taxonomy): domain Eukaryota; kingdom Fungi; phylum Basidiomycota; class Agaricomycetes; order Polyporales; family Fomitopsidaceae; genus Fomitopsis; species Fomitopsis pulvina. The sequence continues at coordinate 1,971,842 of OZ037965.1, read as the reverse complement.
GGAGCCGAAAACGAATCTCTTGGAGGATCATATGGAATCCGAGATAGTGTCATGCAGGTAGTTCTATGACAACCTTCCTCCGAGCCGCATCTGCTAAGTGAGGTTTCCCGTTAGCTGATGTTCAACCCGACCCGTCCATATCTTCTATACGCATCTTTCAGACGTTATAGGACTATCTACACATGGGATCTAAGAAGCGATGTCAGCAAACCTGTGTACGCGTTTGACAGGGAAGCAAGTAGGTCCGGCGGATACGCGAAGGAAGTCATCAGTTCGACGGCCACCAACCAGAAGCTCCGGTTTGATGTGGATATCGGTGGCCAGTTGTTAGGTATGGGTGACCAAGTGAGCGCATGTGCGTCTCGTGGCGGATCCGGTCTCACGCACGAGTCTCCAGCACGGGACCATAACGCTATTTGACGCGATCTCAGGTAGCGGAAATGATGTTTCGCACCCGTCGGAGTCAGAAGTAAGCACGCTACGACCGGCCCCAGTTCTACAATACAAGGCCCACAGGGGTGAGGAGTCTTTTACTCAGTTGGCTTCTCCCATCGCGTATTTTGACTATGTGCTGTGAATCTGCAGATGCGATTGGCTCGGTCGGCTTCCATCCGTTCCGCCCTCTCCTGTTGTCCGTTTCTGGATCGAGACACTTCGATGTCAAATACTCCGCAAGCGAGTGTGGTTCCGAGTCCTCCACTTCGAACTCAGAGTCTGATGAAGAAGAGGCTGGCGGAAACTACCTTGTTAATCAAAACCAAAGTGGCGTGGTGAAGCTTAACCGCAGAGGCCCCAAACCTACCACCTTCGATGCATCAACCAAGCTTTGGGGCTTTGAGACGCGTGCTAAGGATATGTATGGCACAGACAGCAGCACTGCACATTAACCACGCGCCTTGCCGGATCACCACTCGTATGTCATAAGAACACAGATATCGTAATGTCGACCTTCCACTAACGATAAGGTGACGAATCTGAATAGTAATAGAAGGAGATTGATCTTCGGGATGCGCAAGCCGAGAAGCCAAATACCGTGGAGCAACGGTATCAATCGAACTGCTGCACACTCGCGTGGATTAGATCTTCCGCTACCTTCGATCGTGGTCTGAACCCGCATTTAAAGGGTAGCGGGTAACTGTCACCCTCTAATCAGAAATGTGCGCCATATTGTAACTATAACACTCACGTAACGAGACCCGTGGTGAATTTTCCCGACGGCTCGATCGGCTTGCCTTCCTCATCCAGAGGCTTGTGAATCTCGAGTGTGGACAAGATTGAAGCGATTGAAATCCATAACGATGCGTGTGCCAAGTACCTCCCGGGGCATATCCGTCTTCCAAACCCGAAGGCGGGAAGCTCACCGTCTTTCATGTCGTTATTCAATGTTCCGTCCGGGTGAAGCCATCTCTCAGGGCAGAACGTGTCCGGATCGGGAAAACGCTTCTCGTCGTGTAGCATGGCCCTGTGGAAGATTTGTCTCAGCTCGTCACAAGAACAAGCATATATACTCACCATCCATTCCCGACAACAATTGCACCCGCAGGAAGTCGATATCCCCTGTACTCATCTTCATGTGTCAAGCGATGAGGGACGGCTTACGGGTGGGTTAGTTGAGCCGTAACAAGGTTGGTGGGGAACATCGTACCTAAAGGTGTGACTGGCCGCCACCTGCACATGACATCAGTCGACTCTACATACGCGGGCAGCAGGTGACGTACCTTAACACCTCGCGTAAGATACCTGATATATACGGCAGGGAACACTCGTCTGAAAACTCAGGAAGGCGATCACTACCGACAACGCGATCTAACTCATCCTGGGCCCTGCGTTGGACCCTAGGATATGTGAGCATAGCGAGGAAGAACGACCCGAGGGCAGAGACGGTCTATCACCAACCGTCAATATAGGCTAGACTGATTCCGATAGCAGCGCACCGTATCAGAACCACCTACGCCACATTAGCTAGGTGAATAATCGAAATGCGCATTACGTACCGGTATAAGCAGCCGCGGCCACCCCGCTATATAACTGTTCCAGATGAGTGCTGTCATCACTTTCATCCAGCGCTCCTAATAAGGAGAGTATCATAGAAGGTGAGGCAATGCCGTCGGCCTATCAGCGAAATTGGTTAATGCACAAAAACTCGATAGATGTAGCATACTATGGCTTTCTTTACTGCCCTGAAGGGCACTTCGACCATGGCGGTCGTCGACTTTTTCCATTCCATAGCCTTGCGCTGGAACTCAGCTCCCGGAAACCAAGCCGGGACATATTTTACTATGACGATACAGACATCAGATGATACGTAAATGCATAGTCTTGACACGACTCACACACTGGGAGAGAATCGACCAGGAACGACCCAGCGTTGCCAGCCATGGCCATGGCGTGAAGCGCGCGTTCCGCTGTGGCTACGTATGGGTCGTCTTCTGGCTGCACCTCTAAGCCGTATGTAACTCCAATGATCAGCGAGCCCGCCATGCTGGGAGGGGTGGTTCGTTAGATCGTAGTCACCAACGGTTGGTCAAGAGCACTTACTGGCGAAGGTGACTCATAAAGTCATCAGGAGTATTCAGCAGGCGACTGAGGAGGATCCTGGCCCCTTTTACCGCCTTGGGCCTATGCTGCAAAGCAGCCGCCGGGTGGAAGTACTGGTGGAATACTCTACGTCGTTCTCTCCACTTGTCGCCATAGCCCATAAAAACGAAATGCCAATCGCATCCGACACTGTCAAGAGAGTCAACAAGATACTATAGAATGTAGAATAGAACAAACAGATCATTCAACATCGTCATCTGTGGTCTGATTGTTCGAGTAAGCACATGCCATCCACCGTGAATTGAGCAGCAGCAGACCTATCAGAGTACAGAGCAGACTTGCGCTCGAAGAGCTCATGCGCCGCCTCGACTGTGTTCACGACAACCACAGGAGTACCGCATAGGCTGAGGTAGATCACGTCCGAATCTGGACGGCGCTCAGTTATGCAAGGCACGATGTAAACCTCCCCAACCTACCGAAGTCACGCGACCACTGCTGGTACGCCAGCCATTCGCGGCTTTTTGGAACGTCATATATATTCCCAAGAAGAGGCAAACCCTTTGGACCCGGAGGTAGTGGTCGCCTTCGACGAAGAGCGAAGGCAGCTAGCGCAATGGCACCAACGAGGAGCAGGGACAGTTCTGAGGATAGGAGAGCCATCAAAGGCGGAACACTCTGGCAGAACGCCGCGAATGGAGGGGTCTTTAAATATTCTCAAGTGTCCCGCTCATTTGCGCGGGACTACTCCGTTCCTGGTAAAAACATACACATGTAGCGTGCATGCCCGGCAGGGAGAAAGCTTATGACAGTGACCATCTGCTTTTAGGAAATGAGTACCGACTATGAATTGAAAGAAGCCTCCGCACACGAGATTTTAGGTAAGGATGCGATCCTCATTTCGTGAGATTAACGCATTGACTTCTCGTTACTATTGGCGATCGTGGCATGTAGACATCGGAAGGGAGACGCCCAGGGTATATTCCCTGCTAGTGGATCCGTCTTCTTGATTTCCGGTACTTACGAAGAGGTCCCCGCGACTGCCAAAACCAATATTGAGATAAGATACCTGATGTCTCCAGATGCTGTCGCATGTCTCCCGTAGTGAAATGCCGAGTGTGAGAGGAGCGCTCAGGTCAATGTGTGAATCCTCGGCAGCTTCCTCTCAACACAAGCGCCGGCCATAACTCGAGCAAACCTCGGAAGGTTCTGGTAGTACAGATGGATATGGGTCATCTACAATGGACTAGAGTTGGCGGGCCTTTTTAGCGTCATCTTCACCCGACCCCGCTGCGTGTTCTTGTCCTTCTCGACCTCTATGTCGACAACTACCTTGTCGAAGACAGCTATGGTAGTCTTGACTTCCGGGGATCCAAAGAGAACAGTAATCGTGTACGCTTCAGGATCAAATTCCGTCCCCTGCTTGAAAGTTACGAGTCCTTCTATGCCTAACCTGTGCGACCCGACAGCATGCTCAGCCAAGGACGACCGAGAAACACGCCAACAAGAGACCCACTTCGATACGTATACCGATAGACCATTCCTGAATGTCCGAATGACGAAGGCCTCCTCAGTAGTCACGTTGTCTTTTCCGCGGGCTTTGAGTGCCAGCCCCACGTAGAACTCTACGCTAGCACGGCCTGCCATCTGGGCCATTCTATGACGGCGGTTCACGATGTCCAAGACCCGCTCTACATGGCCTTTCGAGTGCAATGTCGCGTGCAGAGACGAATACCCAATGGCCGCAGACAGTTGCCTATGCACGAGAACATCTAGACATCGACGATCTTATCAGCACGTGTCACACTAGGGAGGTCCGTCGACTCACCGGCGTACCGCCTGATAGGACTAGTGAAGTGCGTGTAGATTGAACTGGCCAACCCATAATGACCAAACATATCACGCGCAACGCTTCCGGAACAGAAGTACTCCGCAGACAGCATGCAACGGGTAGCCATAATCCTCACCAATGTATTGAAAGCTGTTTCACGGGGGTCCTGGTACCAAGGCACCCTTCAGGGCCACATCAAAATGACGAGAATGGAAGGACCTGACCGTGCACTTGTCCAGCGAACTTGCGAGAGCACCAGAGCTAGACACGTCGAGAGTCAGCCCCTTCCTCTTCTGCAGAATATCTTGCAGCTTCTCGAAATTCGAGCGTGGAGGGGGTAGATGCCGTCTGTGCGAGATCAGCACCACAACACGAATGAGCTATGGGAAAGACGAACCTGAGAACAGCCGTCTGTGGGAAGGCTTCTTGGATCTTGCGTGCTACGCTGATGTTCGCGAGTAGCATGAATTCCTCGACCAAGCTATTGGTTTCGCGCAGCTCCTTCTGCTCGACATCGATGGGATCGGACGACTCAGAGCTCTCTAACTGGATCTTGACCTCTGGCGACGCAAGGTTCAGGGCCCCAGCAGTCATTCTCGCTGCTTTCAGCTTGTGTGCCAAAGAGTTCAGAAGCCTGATGCTTTTCGTTAAGTCATCGTCGAAACCCCTGCGGCGAAGAGGGTTTGACTTCAGTGAGAATGCAATAGCGAATTTCAGAAGTCTCACGGATCGTCCTTGCGAATCTGGGCTTCCTCATATGTAAACGCATTTTTTGAAGCAATGACCGATTTGGTAAAACGGACATAGACAATCTCAGCGTCTGGCGTCAGCTCCTACATTGTGGCAATGAAACCTGCGTGAGGACGCTGCGATCTTAGCCAAAGTCGGTATATTAGGCGCTCACCCAGATCACGGAGAATGCCAGTCGCTCCACATGCGGGCGGAGAGAACAGAGATTTGTCCCAAGAAGAGCCGGTAACATGTCTATCCGCTTGTCGACCAAGTATACAGTAGTGCCACGCAAGGCGGCCTCACTGTCCATGGGGTTGTCCGGGAGAACGAAATGCGAGACGTCGGCGATATCTTGGGGTTTTCCAAAGATGTTTCCCAAGAGATGAGAAACGGGAGATCGGGCAGTCAGAGAAGTATAGGAGTAACTCACGAACGCCGGCTTCAATATTACCGTTGGGCAGGATCCGTGCGTGGAGTGCGTCATCGATGTCCTGGCAGCCTAAAGCGACATGTTGGTAATCGTCCTCGAAGACAGCAGAAGAATAGATCCAACCTGGAGGATCTATACTGCAGATGAGTAGGTTCCGCAAGTCCTCTCTGTCTTTCCAAATTGGACTATCAACGGTCTTTGGTGGCACAACCCAGTTGTTGCCTTCCGGGGGCAGACAGTCGAGAATCGCCTTCCCAAATGGCCTGTATGGGATGTCAAACTCAAGTAGTAAACTTTCCTGCTCGGCCTCTTTGCTCTCGACTTTCCCCAAGGCACGCACGAAATGCCCCTCGGGATAACGAGACGTTGTGTCCCAGCGATCTATTGTCACGAGGATCTTTTGGCCTAATAAGGATGGTGCCTGGCGCGTACGCAAGCGGATACGGGGAAGCACCCTCGACACGGGAGTGGCAAAGACGGTCTGTTGAGAAAGAGACGTTGAACTTGATGACGTCAGGGACGTGCTATCAATATGGCAGACATATCTGCCAGCGACGGCTTCTCAACAGATATAGGGCAATGAATAGAGACCAGACTCACGACCTCCAATTACGCTTCACAATCCCAACAACCCTGCCCGTAGGTTGCCTTGCCCTAGCCTGTCGCTGCGCTAGCTCAGCCTGTAAGACTTCGCGCTCCGCCATGGTTCCCTCATCATCGCTTTCCTCTTCTGATACGTCCGCATCGTCGTTCTTCAGGGTTGCTGGGAAGGAAATCAACAATTGAACAACATATAGTTATATGCGACGTACTCTCTTGATCGACGACGTCGTCGGCTGGCGCCTTCCATTCCTTCTCGTCAAAAACCTCGACAGCCACAATATCACCCTGAACTGCACGATTCATGTTCTCTCGGCCTATCAGAAGGATCGGCTTGTCGAACGCAGCCACTGGGATGTTGCCCTGTTGAGACCATGTTTAGGCTGCCTGGAACATGTCAAACTTTGACATACCTCGAGGTAGTTGTATTGATTAGCGTTGAAGTGCCCTTGGTGTAACTGCCCTGACTTGACTCCTGCGACTAGGGTAGCCATCGGCAGATACTACGTAGACAAATTCAATAGCACTTCTCCATGTGGTACGACCAAAATAACCTCTGGATACAGCGCTTGGCGAGCCGCAGCAGCCGTTGTGGGCTCGACATCGTCCGACTCAGGAGTAGATAGTAAATCGAGGAGCTTGCCAGAGTCCTTTAGGCCTTCAACATATTTGCGTACTAGATTCCCATTAATCGTCGCGCAGAAGATCCAGACAGGCGCAAATCGACATACCCGGTAGACAACTCAGCCCTTCTTTTTCCGCCTTCTGACGGTTGCCAACGTCTTCCGACAGGAGCACCACTGTCGGCAAGGGCCGAGAACCCTGCCCTCTGACTGGAGGGTGCATAAGCGAGACATGAGAAGTATACCACGCAGTTGCCGTGCGAATGCCTGGGTGGCAATGATCAGTGCAGGACACTCCCAACAGAACGAGCATACCTCGGTCATTCCGATCGTTTGGCAATTCGCCGTCCTCACGGATGACGGCAGTCTCACTGCACGCAATCAAGTTACTCTGACTGGACTGAACTCGCGGAACTCGGGGGTGCTCACGATCTGTATTCGTTATAAAAAACCCATATGCGTTTGTGTTCGGCCCGTATAAGCGCTTTCACGCGATTGTAGAGCGGAAGAGACCGATGTCGCACTTCTTCCACTACTGTTTGGAGGAGTATCATGGGTGGGTTGAAGGCCTCCGATTCCATGAGGTCCATCTGAACACATAACGTGAGATCTGTTACAAATTGCAGGAGGACTCATAGCACTGAGAACTATCCATCCTAGCGTTGCCTAGATCCGGCGTCTAAGGAACGGGCGCCATATACACGGCGGAAAGAAGGAGCGATCTTACTAACCTGCGCAAGGAACACGTTGGTGTCGGGCAAGAGAAAGTGGCCATTTCGAAATTGATCATGCTCGAGCGAACCCTCTGAGGGTAAATTGAAGTCCCTAGTGTCATCACAGACACCGCAACCAGTGATACCGCACCCTACATCGTCGCGCAGGTAGCGTTCGCGCAAAACTGAATACAAGGTGAGATATATTGCCTCGCAACAAGTGGTCGAACCGACCTTTGATGATCTTGCCTCGAGCTGTTTTCTTAAAGAACTTGCGCTGCGTGACCACAGCTTCCATCCTTGGGCGCTTTTGGATTGTGATTTCAACCATCCCGAGCTGAAACCTGACAGTATAAAAGACAACTTATGCAGTCAAGCGACGGACAAAGCGGTGGAAGAACAAGCGAAGTAGCGCAGGTCTCCGCAGGATCCCATGTGTGCTTGCCATAATGGGACTGGGGCGCGGCTCTTTCCGGGACTTGGTACATCTGTTCTCCTTCACTGAACTCTGAGCTCTCGCAACTTCCTGCCCGGTCCAAAGCGTACCAAGACTACGACCGAACAAGCAGCTTCTTGAAATCTTCTCTGATTGAAATCTGGCCCGTCGGAACCGCCCGTTCGCGCTACTTGCCGGCCTCCTCGATGCAAGTCCCCTGATAGTAACACAGCACACTATCTCATACTGCATCAGGTTGGTCCCCGACATTCCTGATGCATTATGAGCCATTATGCATCGGTGTGAGCGCCCATTCCTGTATCCACCTCTCTTGATGCAGTACGAGCTCTTATGCATTATGAGCTGATGCATTATGCCCAGGTGTACTGTATGTATCAACTAATAGCCCCCACACGTGACATACATATACGTATGCCGCCCATGAATGATGCCATATTGAACGTGACTATTCCGCACGTATATCAGGATTCAGAATCGACCCAGTGGCTTCATGGTCGTGCGTTCATCATGAGAGTGTTGTATCCTTGTATCATAGCTCATCTGAGGTGTCTTCTCCAGATACTCGCTTGCATTAGGATTCATCACGCACGTTTCTCTCCTGCTGACCTGTCTTCCATGAGTTCTCAGATTGTCCGGCGGCCCTAGCATTACGCTCCATATAGCGACCGCAGAATGGGCGTCCAATACGTCTTTGCCCTGCTCTCGACGATGGTGAACCAGTGGGGGAAGCGCTGCCTAGGCCTCATACTGCAAATCCCCGCCCAGATCGCCTTGGCGCAGTCCGAAATTCCGACGGTTCCAACCTACGATGGTATCTGCTCTGCCACCGGAGTGTACAATACATCATTCACTCCGGCGATCCTCCCTTGGAACACCTATAACTACTGCAATGCCCCCCACGTCAATGCGGCACATTATGAAGTACCAAGACATGCCCCCGGTGCGACATTGGTATATCTTAACATGGTAATCCGCCATCACAAGGTGAACGGGCTTCGCGTTAAGCATCCGCATGTTGAGGGAGCTCATATCACAAATGATGTGTTGCAGAGAACGCCGGACAACTTATATCCCGAAGAAGGACAACTGAATCAGGAGCCATGGAATTGCTCCAACTTCATCCAGTTCAATCACGGTGGCGGGACAACCCACATCTTCCATGAGACATACAGCCCGCCTTGGCATCCCTTCCTAGTACAGATGTGGAATGGAACATGCGATGAAGGGCAACTTACATACGAAGGGCTCCAAGATGCCATTCAGCACGGAAAGGTGTGTATTTTCTTGGTTTTCTCAGCAATTTATCAGCATGCTAATAATGGCTAATGCGTGTGTAGGACTTCTGGTCAGTTTACGCGCAATCGCTTGGGTTTCTAGACGCGGTCAATCAACGGGATATTTTCATTCGCACGTCTGTCGCGGACCGGACGTACCAGGTGGCTGGCGGACTTCTAACGGGGATGGACCCTGCCATGGCTACGAAAACATTCCCGGTCCTGACCCAGCCCTCTGCGGTTCGCGCGTATTTACTACTCTCATCAAGTCGCATCCTTGCTCACGTGGGTGTCTGTCAGATTGATTCCATTGTTCCAGACTATTCGTGCCCAACCGCGAATAACATCCGTGATGCATATCAATCCGTGCCCGCATGGAACGACCACCTCGAGGAGAATGCGGATTTGCAGGATCAGCTATGCACCATGCTGGGAGTTAGCGGAAACACAGCCTGGACTTCCTGGTGTGGGTGTACATTTCCTGTGACGTTGAACCGCCGAACCCTGAGCTTATCTCTGCCCAATGTCGGCATCCCCTTGCCGTACATCTGATATATCTAACGGGAACAGACGACCATTTCTTTGACACGTTCAGCTCGCGGACCTGCCATGGCCACCCTCTGCCATGTAACGCTTCAGGTGCATGCGTTTCAGTGGAAGATGCCGCTCGCGTATTCGCCATTGGGGACTGGGAGTACAAGTGCGCTCCACACCTCATGCCTCGGTTTCTCGTTCTGACACCGTGGATCCCTCCTAGCTACATTTGGAACACGGCGGAGAACGCCACGACGTATTGCCAGCTCACATTCGGTACGCCGTTCCCAAACTCTCGACGGAAGATCTCTGGGCTGAATCTTGCAACTCCATGATAACCGGCGACATCCGAGCAGGTGTGTTTTTCATGGAGCTGGCGCAGAATTTCAAGTTGTTCCGCTCCGGAGAAGACCCGCACAAGCTGAGACTGTATGTTGGACACGATGGGTCGATGATCCGACTTGCTTCTCTGCTTGGAATTGGGAAGGCCGCCCCTCTGCGATGGCCCGCATTGGGCTCGGAAATCATCATGGAGGTCCGCATCAGCCTGCGGGTAAAGCCACCGGCGAAAGCTTACTGAATCCCTTTGCTCAGGTGTGGCAGACGACTGTGGGAGAACACTATGTGAGGGTTATGCACGAAGGAACACCCGTCCCGGGAGAGCTGGAGTGGATTGGACTAGACGACTTCATCAATATGCTCGAAGCGAGTATACCCGCGAACATATTCGCAGCCTGCATGGGATCCTGATTCCACATGACGTGCGGGCGACGACGGAGTTGTCGCGGTTTTTCTTCGCCTTGACGTATGTCGCTGTATTATTGGACACGACCCATGGGATCCCGGGGACGCATCGGGCGATGGGTTTTCTGCGTTTGGATCCGATTAGCTCAAGCTTTCGATTTTCTGCAGCAGTGCTTGGTAGTTCTTTGGGGTGGCAAAGGAACGCAGGAGAACGCGGCCCTCGAGGGCACGCACGCTCCTGGGATCAGATATATACTTTCCCCAGGACAGACTCCGTTGTCGCTCCCCGTCTTATGCGCGTCTCTGCAGTTCTCGCTGACCATGATGAAGAGAGGGATACAACGTTCTCTTAACGGTTCCAGGTCAGCCATGTCCCTGCCTTGGATCCTGAACATGGCCATGTTGTAAATTATTAACAGAGATATGAAGCACTGTTCGGTTCCGTCATTTGTATTCAGATTCATGCCGAGGTTGGACGTGGTATAATCAGCCAAGGGCCGGCGGCGTGTTCAAATTATGGACATATCCCGGCAAGATTAAGTCCACCATATGGGCGCCTAGTTAGCCACGCGGCGTCGCATGCTATCGCGCCAACCCAACGGTGGGGACTAGTTTCGGCCGAGCTTCGGACTGGATGGTGGATGCTAGAATAGGGAGAATTAATGTACTGACTGAGACTGAGGGAAACCCTAGAAAGACCACAGAATCAAGGGGTCAGACGCCAGTTTAGTCAGCTCTTTTGCTGTCTTCGGTGTTTCCGAGTGGGTGGTCGCGTTTCCACTTCCCCCTCGCCATCGACGTACTGGAAGGTGTCGGTAAATTGATAGTGTAGGACATATACCCACATGCTGAAGGTTCAGGTTAGCGTGGACGGTATCATCTGTCAGAATATCATGTATGGTGACCATAGGACAGTAAGTACCTAGATCGCCGTCCTACCATCTTGTACCTTACCGTTTGATTCGTGCAGAGACAAACGGAAAGCATCCATTCTCACCTTCGTTCGTATCCCCGACCAGCGACAAACTCAAGTCTCTGATTCTACAACATCATCGAACACGTACCCGTGGCTTGGTTATTAGTTGATCCATGGGTGGCAACTTCATAGGACAACGTAGCTGCGGACTGAATGATGCCTTTCCCCAAGTGGTGATCGTCGTCTAGATGGGCAAAAGTATGCCCTTCCAGGTAGTAGTTTCCAGATAGATAACACAGTACGCTGTCTCTGACGGGCCCTCAGTCATACCACTTCTCCCTGAGTCGTTTCCTCTTCACCATAGGTCTCGTGATGACAATGGCAAGGGCCAGCCCAGCGATTGTCAGCACGAGCTGCGCCTTGTTGAAGTTCTCACTGAGCACGTCGAAGGTGTTCGAAGGTGCTATCCGCGTGAAGAAGAGATCGTGCCCGAATGCGAAGACGAGAGAGGTGGACTCGAGCAGCGCGGGGAATGTGACGATGCGCTTCGTACCCACCACCTAGACGACATAAGCACGGCTTTCGTATGTAGGTGATGTGCTCACATCGTAGTTGTGCGATAGCACCCGTTTCGGGTCGTCTGGAAGCACTGGGTCATATTGAATCAGCCACTCCTCCATCTCCTGGTTCGTCGGCTTGCGCGTGGGTCGCCGAGGGTCAAGGTATCGTCTAGGCAGAGACTGGATCTGACTGTTTTCGTTCGCCACTAGAGAAGCATGATCGTCATCGCAATACGGACGCTCGAGTGTTGTGGCAAACATACCTATGATATCCTTAATCGTGATGCCATAAGTCGTCGACGTTGTGGTCATAGCGTTGATACCCCGAGGAAGAATGTAGGCTTGCTCCAGTACAGTCAGGGCAGTGGTCGCATTCGAGAATGAGCTAAGGTCCGAACTGTGCGGGCACGTCAAATCACTAGGACATACGAATACGAGTATGATGAAACTTGCCTCTTTGTCTTCCCGTCGATGCCAGAGCCTTCGTATAGCTCCACGGAGACGATGTGGTGACCTTTCGTCGACTGGGAACCTGACGCATCTCCATCATACCATTGATACACCAGCCAGTTTTCGGTGAGCGACACCTTCACGTCGCATGTTCCCTCCTGAGACGGCAGCGCGACATGGTACACGACCGTCCCCTTACTCCCATCGACTAGGTGCAAAGAGCACTTCGGTGAAGTCGCGACTGTAGACGCGGTCACGACTGCCATGAGGTTAGGGTTCAGGTACTTGTACAGAGTCGTGCGGTCGCCGAGCACTTTGCCGAGGGAAGCAACGGGTTCATGCGCTGACCGTGGGGTGACGGACACGATGTCCTCGCCGGGCGGGAAGTTGAGTGTCCAGGTGACGTCCGCGACATGTCTTCCGGTTAACTCTATTTCTGGCGAAATCCTGTGTCCTGTCAGACGGCGTTGTCCTGGCGCGCCGGTGCGCAAGGGAATGTGAATGGACGGCGAAAGCTGATGGAAGGCTTCCTTGTTCCCTGGTGTATCAGGGTACAGGTGGACCTGCCACGGCTAAATAAGCTTCGAGCTCACATGCCACGAGTCCAGAGCATCGACAAACCTGCACGAACTCGTCCAGCAAGACAAGGAATTTGTGCGCGCCGTCACGGACCATGTATGCCTCTATTATTGGCCCCGAAATGATATCAAGTCCTTGCAGGACATCACCCGGCGGCGACACGCTTCTCATGTCTCCTCCTGTCAGCGCATCCACATGGAACAGGACCGTATCCACCAGACCCTGCAGCCACTTCAAGCATCAGCATCGCGCGTCTCAGAGCACACGACCCTAGACACGTACGTTGCTCGCCTTCCTCTGCGTGACCAACACCACCTGTGGTGTGTCTCCATCGTTCACCGTCCGGATGACAAAGAGCTTCACAGGGATGACCTGCCCACCGATCTCGGCAGCCCACCCAAGGCCGACCACGCGACTCCAGAGCACTGCTCCGTTCGCAGAGTCGATGCCGTAAATCATCCCGTGCGACGTGGCCGCCACGATCACCTTGCGAAAGCCGAACGGGTCGCGTGCGAGCGGCTCCGACACGCTCGCGACCGGCGCAACGGAAGAAGACACCGAGGCGTAAGAGCCCATCACGAAGCGCCGCGCAAAGTTAACGGCGTATTGAGGGAAGTTCTGCATACATGTCAGCAAGGCCGTCCAGACCAGTCGTACGTTGGCGTACCTGGACGTCGGATAGTTGTCGGACGAGGCGATCCCCGAACGTCTCTTCTTCCTCTCCCACATGCGACATGATGGTCTTCCTTTCGGGCAGCTCGACAAGCTCGGCCACTGTAACATCTGCTAAGCCTTCCTCACGGCTCCATTGCAGCTTGTCATGCTGCCATAGTTGCACGGCGCCTGTGCTGGTGGTGAGCAAGAGGCGGGTGACAATCGTGTTACCTTCAGGATTGGCGGCTTCCACAGCGACCTACAACGTGTCAAGATCATACAGCTCGTAAACCTTTGACAGCACCTACATGAGAAATTACGCCATGTGCGTTGGTTTGGAAGGGCAATGTGTACCCCAAGGCTAACCCTTTGCCATCGGCAAGATCTGGTGCGAAGATGTGGGCTGCCGCTTGCTGTCGAAATAGCTCATTATCAACTCCTAAATGATTCATGGATGCCCACCCACCTTGTAAATGTGAGACCAATATACACGAGCAACATAGGGATTACCCTCCCCGTCGAGTCCGCCTGCGTACTTGGATGCAGTGTGTTTTGGAGAATTGGCCTGCGCATGATTGACGATTAGCTGGGCAAAATAAGCAACATTGAACTCACAGAGTCTGCGAACTCCCACGTCTGCTTGAAACCTTCTGGGACGGACTGGATCACCAGCGCAGTGCCATCCTCCTTAAACGCTACGAACTGGCCATACTCCGACAGGCCCACGTCCAAGATGCTTTTGTACGCCGATCCCTTTAGCGCCATCGGCTTTTCCTTCAGCTCTGGAGTCAGGGCGAAGTAGCGGACTGAGCCGCCCTCGATCCAAACAACGCGGGGGAAGACGCCAGGATCTCTGACATCGTGAAGTTCAAAGAAGTCTGTGAGACCGTCGGATATGCTCGAGGCAATGTGCCCAGACGTGACTAACTCGCCGGTCGTGGCTGAAAGACCTGTAATATGGACAGTGTAGGATGCAAATGACTTAGCGAGGCCTACGATGTACACGGTGGTAGGCGTCGTTATGATCTTGGAATAGACGACGAGAGAACTAGCGAGTTAAGTTAGACTACCGAACGAATAGCGTCTCCGGTGCTACTCACGATTGATCCGGAGATGTCCAGCCCCATTTCACTTCGCCCTTCTTCGCGTCAATGCGGCGTAGAATATGCGCATTAGAGAGAACGTAGACATCGCCAGTAGGGTCGAAGGCTATCGCGGTTCCCAATGTTTCGGGGTCAAGCATGCGGCCGAACTCTGGTTTATGCAATCGTCTCTCGGCAAGAAGATGGCCATTGGAAGCATCTAGGACTCTGAGCGTTGCTCCGCCCGCGCCTGACACAGCGGCAACGACTACCAAAAAATGTTAGCACGGCGACAGACACATTTGGGAATTCCCTGATCCCTGACAGTGAAATGAGGCCCTGTAGTCTAAGAGGTAACTCCGCGGACTTCTACCCATCTTCCATCGACCAGTATCCAAAGCGCACTAATACTATGAACGGATCTGTCACCTCGCCTTGTGCACGGGTTCCCAGGTAGCCTGCACGACGTCTGACTAGAGACATAACGATTGTACGATTTGCAAAACCCAACTTCTGGACACCAAGCCCGAGGTCATCTCCGTACGGTAGAGTGACTATGACAGCTGCTGCATCGCGGCCAGGGAGGCAAACACAAGTCTGCTTGACTCTCGGAGACCCATCTCCGTGACAACCTGTACGGCAGTCGCGCAAGTAAAGCATAAGGGAAGACTCACCACTTTCGCGTTGCTTGTAGCCGATAACATGTTCGTTGTCATCAAATACATACCTCCACGCTACACTTAGTGAGGTCCATGGTATGCTCGTTAAGGGCGTATGAATGACTGTACATACCTATCGCGCCGTCCACTGGGTCCAGTGCAGCCAGGATATTACCCCTCGTTGCGGTTAGCAGCAAGCTCCGCGTGTGGTTATTCGAGCTGCCGACTTTGTGAAACTTGGGAGCCGTCGGAAGTGCGTCGAATAATGGTACGCCGACGAGAGGTTTGTGCCAGTCGACTATTCCGATCTCGGACGCGTGGATTGCCCAGGTGCTGATGACCCATATGACAGCCGAGCAGAATCGGACTAAGCGCATGATTGCTCGTTAGCGTTCGTCGTCGTAGACAGAACTCGCGAGCGGTGACAATGTCAGTGACACTGTGCTCGAGTCTCGAACAACGAAATCTTGAGTGGCACTGTCAGGCCAACTTTTACACTCCGAAAGGCACTGCTTGCCTAAGCCGGGCCCTAAGGTACAAAGCCCGCTCAGCAGTCAACTGACCAGCTCTTTGCAGCTGTTTACATATTGCTAGGCCGCTCCATCTCGAAACACATATAGGCGGACTTCCAACGGGCCCCAAATCTTATGACTTACCTACCAATATCAAGAAAGAATCATACAACAGAGAAAAAATCTATTTTAGCACAATGCAGTGAGTGCACGGTGACAGAGTCTCTTGTATCATTAGAGGGGATGACATGATAACTGGATGATAACCTACACTTGCATCAAGGCCATCAAGGATTTGTGGACAACCTCTTACAGCAGCCTTTTGAACTACTTCTCTTGTGTCTTGGTATGTCTTGCATAGTTGTCTGAGTGCTCGACAGCTTACACCAGTATGATCTTTGATCTTTTTATCTGGCAGGTGATGATGGAGACTCATATCCAGTAGCATGGATTTCACTTCCTTGGTGATGTAGTGACCCACTGTGAGGATGAAAGGTTGGTGTAGTGCATGCTGCACAGACATACAGACAACTGCATGCCACCTGGAGGATGTATTACTAAGGGATAAGAGGGTTATATACAATGTCTGCTGATATGCCTGGCATTCAGCCAAGCTCCAAAAATGACATATGCCCTTGAACAGCCCTCAGGTTTTGACTTTTTGTTTGAGTGGTCAGTGCCCCTTTGAGCACTGCCTCTACCCTCTGCCACCACTGTGGGCTGAGCCCACCCCTCTGAGCCCAGAAATGAGCAAACCAATACTCTCTGGAAGGCCAATGGTTCCTTCTGACAGTCACACATGCTCAGTGCAAGCTGGAAAAAAGGTTGCAGGCTTGGTTGCTCAGTCACCCAGCTCACACTTGATGGACAAGACATGGACAGATACAATCCAACAGGTGAACTATGGTCTATGATATAGAGCACCACAGAAGGCCATCAGCTTCTGCCTCTTCACCCTCATCACCCAACTTTCCTCACTCTGGAGGAGCTTCCACCCAATTGAATACAAGCTGTGTGGTGATACACTAGCCACCTGGCCATGCCCCAAAAATGACCTTTAAGGCCCTGAGCACACTCTGAAAACAGCACACTGCCCTGAAAATGCTCTAATTTTTTGGCCCTTCGCTCGAGTTTTTGAGCCCTTTTGGCCCCAAGCATTCCTCAAGCATCCCCTGAGCACTTCTAGGACCCATCAGTCCTCAAGCTATAAGACCAGGACCTGAGATCCCCTACTATGCTAGTACTCTCAGGCATCTATGCTCACTGCAATGACCCATGTGGACCTCCCCTTGCATCTGAGACATTGGATGCTGAGACAGCTTGGCAGTGTCTTCCCCAATGTGATAAAACAGGGTACAGACCCCCTGGCCATATGCACACCCTTAGCACCCCTTGGCACCTCTCAAAGGGGTTCCTTCCAAGGCACCATTCCACTCAGACTTGTTGACTTGATTCAGAGGCATGCTGGACTCATAGGTTAGAGCAGCTGTGTCCCTCACATGTATATATACCACACAAAATTTAACTCAATGACCAAAGCAGTTCACCCCTTGAAATCAGCCTTTTAACTTCCCCATTGTTTGCCCAATCTTAGTCAAGCTCACTTGGAGCTCCCCTCATTGTTGCCTCTAGTCATCCCCTTGTCATCATTGCCATACCACTGGCCCCTCATCACAGTCCTTCATTGTAAGTCAAGTATTGTTCACCTTCACAGAGTCCCCCTATGTTTTTGAGCCCTCACTGCTCAATCCCGAGTCCCCTAAAGAAGTCTTCACTCTCTCGAGCATCCTTGATCATCCAGTACACCCCCAATAGCACAAGCACTCTACTGAGCACCTTCAACCATTTGGCGCACCTCAAGTGCACCCCTGATGAGTCCCATATTCTTCTATTGTTCACTTTTGTCCTTCTAGCACACCTTATGTTTTTGAGCATTGTTGCTCTGTTACTCAAGTTTTCGAGCCTGTTTGTTGGTCTTGAAGGCATCTTATGTGTGTAGTGGTCTTGCCCTGACTCTGCACCCTCTCACCTTGATCACCTAGGGTACTCAAGTACCCTTCATTATTGCACCTTTTCTTTTGCTCCAGCTCCACTTTGTGGTGTTCCACTGTAAGGTGTGTGTTTGGGTTTCTGTTAGTGTTTCAAGGTTCCTTTGGTCGCATTAGCAGCAAGCCTCAAGTTCAGGTCCTGGAACAAGATGCCCTCAAACAGTTGGTGATGGATAGACCAGAGGTGAGAGTTCACAGCAACAAGCCCCTCCCTGAGATGAGCTATCTCCAGATGGAGGAGACTGAATGAGTCACAGAACTCAAGCCAGTTTCCCAGAGAACTTCTCCCAGCCATCAGTTAATAATCAGAGAGAGGACAGGAAGCATGATGGGTCCTTGTAGACAACAGGCAGAAGAGGGCCACTGAGGTTGGCAGCCTTCTGTTTAGCCTGGACACATTCAGGAGACCAAGTGATCACTGGGTATGGGATACCAGTCCCTTCTGGTGCTGGAGGAAGCATCTGGAAGGCAGCGTCAAGGTACATGATGGTGTCATTGACCAGAGGGAAGGCATGAGGAGTAGTGTTGCCATGGCTGGGCTAACCGCAAGCCAGCTGGGAAAAGCTGTGGCTGCATGCCAGCTCAGCTCAGCTTATGCAAGTACAGCTGGGCTTGTGATTGGCTGGACTTAAGCCACAGCTTCCAGCCAGCTGAGCCATCATATCCCCTAAGCTGGCTGATGAGGCAGAGGGCTGGACTGGCACCTGTGCTAGGCCTGCCTGGCGAACATCCTGGGGGCAGTGCCCAGGTGTGAGAAACCACACAGGGCATAGAATGTGCCCTGCAGATGTGTTGTCCAGTCCACATGGGTAGGTCTGAGCTCTGGCACAAGTCCTTACTTGAGAACGTGAGGCAGAAGGTGGGCCCACCTGGTGATCATCCTGGGGGTGGCACCCAGGTGTGAGAAACCACATGGGGCACAGAGCATGTCCTGCATATGCATTGTCTAGGTTGTGTAGGTGCTTCTGAGCTCTCACACAAGTCGTTGCTGGAAGACACAAGGCAGAGGGCAGGCCTGGTGCTTGTGCTGAGCCTGCCTGGTGATTGTCCTGGGGGCAGTGCCCAGGTGCAAAAAACCATGTGGGGCACATTCTGTGCCCTGCAGATGTATCACCCACTCCATGTGGGCATTTTTGAGTTGCTGTGCATGTTCTCACTGGAGATCATGAGGTGAGATAGTGGGCCCAGCACCTGTGCTGGGCCTGTGTAGGCGTCAATGCTAGCACAATCAGTGGGGAATGAGGAGAAATGTGAGGTGATCCACTTACCTCGCTCTCACTGTTGATTCACAGCATTGCCACTTTGGACCAGCAGTGCATGTCCTCATTGGAGGACAGGTGGTCACAAATGGTGGGCCAGGCACTTGATGCTGGGCCCACCTGCATGTCCTGGTGGTGGCAACCAGGCACAGGACATTAAATGTGACTGCTATTGAGCAGTCGCAAGTTGGAGGACTGTGGTTGGGTGACTCACAAACTGCAATGAGTAAAGGAGGAGGTAGTGCACCAGGGAAGTCTGATGCCTGCAGTGTGGCTAGAGCCACCTGAGCCAGCCACTTGAAGCCACCAGCTGGCTCCGCAGCAGCCAGCTTATTCTGGGAATGGCTCCAGCTTGCCTGGGCTTAAATTGGCTTGGCTGCCAGCTTAAGTCAGCTTGGAGCTGCAGCTGCAGCAACACTACAGGCCTGAATGATAAAGCAAAAGAGCAAAAACACTCGAAAATGAGAACAGTGATAGAAGGATTGGAACAAGTGTCAGAAGGAATCTGAGACTTATCAAGGGTGTGCTCAAGGTGCACCTAAGGTCCAAGGGTGTTTAAGAGAGCACTGGGGCTGTCAAAGGTGCTCAAGAGGAGCGAGATTGATTGAGGGTGTTCAAGATGGGCAAGAAATATTCGAGGGGCTATGGTCGAGTGTTGAGGACTCAAAAATGTAGGATACACTGCAAAGGTGAACTAGGGTCAAGCATTGAAGGCTCGAAAAAGTAGGAGACTCTGCAAAGATGAATGAGGCAATGAGGGGAGCTCCAAGTGAGCTCTTCTTAGGCTAGAGAAGTTGAGAGTGAAACTTTGGGGGAAACTGTCTCTGATGAATTGGGAAAGTAAGTATAGTATATATACATGAAGTCTACTCTACACTAAAGGTCCAGCATGCCTACAAACAAGTCCGAAGATTATGTAAGCAAGGGAGTCCTCTTCAAGAGGGCCAAAGAGCCTGGGAGAGGGCATCTGAGAGCTATAACATGTTTTACTATGTCAGGGAAGACACCATAAAGTGGACTTTGCTTCTACTGTTGTTGTTGCCAGGGGGTGGTATGCCTCACTATGGTGCTTCTTCCAGTGGGTGTGGTCACCTAGAGTGAACTAGCTCATCTCTGAGATCTCAGGGCCCAATGGGATTGCTCAAAGGGCAATGCATATTAGAAGGGTGTTAGAAGGGTTTGCAAAAACTTGATGGATGCTAGAAGGTCTCAAGGAGCATTCAACAGTCTCGAGGGGTGCTAGAAGGTCATGAGGGGCATTAGAAGGTCTTGGGGGATAGAATCGACCTCTCAAAGGGAGGGCCAAAAGTCGAGGCACATTTGACATGTTTGGGGTGCAATTGTCTTTTTTGGGGCATGGCTGAGGGTCAGGTGTATCAGCATACCTACAATCATGTATATATACCATACCTACTTTCCCTAATACACAGAGAAGCCTACCCCCTGGAGTCAGTCTCTCAGCTCCACCCATCATTTGCCTCAGCTTAGTGCAGTTCACTCAGAACTCCCCTCATTATCTCATTCATCTTTGCAGAGTCCCCCTCATTCTTGAGCCTTTGCTGCTTGACTCCCTCATTTACCTTTCACAAAGCCTATCACCTTCTCAAGCCCTCAACACTCAACCTCAGCCCTTAAAACACTCACCTCACCCCCCTTGAGCACCCTCCAATGTCCCACACACTTTCAAGCAACCTTGAGCAACCTCAAGCACCAGGCACACTTTGAGTGCACCCCTAATAAGTCCTTCATACCTTCGAATGTACTCATTCTCCTTGAAATATACTCGTGCTCCTTCAAATATACTCCTTTGTCCTTGAGTGTATGCACTCCTTCATCTAGCATTTTGGGCCCATTCATTTGTCTCAAAGGCATCCCATGTGTGTCCAGATCTTGTCCTTACTCAGACACCCTTGTACTAGACCACAGTAGGGTACTCAAGTACCCTGATGTCTTAGCACAATCTCACTCAGGCACCACATACCAGTGTTCCACCAGGTTATGTGTGTGTGTTTGAGGTTTCTTTTCCTGTGCTTCAAGGCTCGATTTGTCACATCACTGCTCAAGTCCATATATGTGTGTTTTAGGATGGAGCAGCCTAGCAATATGTAAACAGTTGTGAAACAACCATCTGCTGATCACTTAGGCTCTGTCTAGCAACTCCAGTCAGATGTTGACGACACTAGTTCCTTGCCAGATAGTGAATGCAGGCAGACCAAGGGGTAACATCAGGTACTGTGACCATCTATGCTCTTGAACACCCCTTTATGTTTGGCCTTTTGTTTGAGTGGTTGGCCCTCCTTCAAGCACTGCCCTTGCCCCCTGCCACCATGACTTGTCTCTTATGTGCCTGACATGCCCTTGAACACACTCAAGCATCACTCAAGCATGACAAACTAGTGACCACCATGGTCTGCCCACCATGTGACTTCCATTCCTTTGAACATCCTTCAAACCCATCAAGTACAAATCAGCCCTCGAGTGATGGCATTGGGGCCTGAACTCCCAGAAGAGCTAGGCCATTCCAGGAGACCACTGTTACGGTGCTGCGTGAAAGTGCCAATGACAATAACCTAACCTCTGACAAGGAGGGGTCCAAGTTGTCGAATTCAGATCTAATCACAGTGATGGCCCTTTAGTAGGCATCGAGGTTGCTGCTTACTCAGTTCTACCGAGGGAGTGGTAAAAGAGACTGAGCTTGGGGCTACTCCCAAGCAAATTACACTACTATATATACAGGAACGTGCTCTGCATTGCCCTTAGTGTCCTACAGATCACTGAGGCTAGCTGCCTACATAGCCATACACATCAGTAGCATAGCCCACACCTCTCTCATCCCTGTATCATCCCTCCAGTCCCCTAAGTCCATCAAGGGGGGGTAGGGGAGATGTGTAACTCCGAGTCCCTGTGTTGAGTGTAAGGTTTCAGCCTTACTTCACCGTCATGTGAAGGTTTGGTGTATAGTAACAATAAATAGAAAGATAGGGAATGGAATTTAGAACCAACAGGCATTGAGATGTCAAGTAAAGAATAAAAGATGACATGGCTGTGATGGAAGTGTGATAAATAAAAGGAAGAGAAGTAAAGGAATCTGTAAATTATTATGAGACAAGGGAAAGACAATGGGATATCCCCAAGGTGTGCACAGATGTCTTTGAATGTCCCATCTCAGCATAGTACAGGTTGGGATCGGAGAGTGTCGACTGCCAATTAGTAAGTAAAGGGAAAATGAATGAGTAAGTGAATGAAAGCGATGATGTGGATTTAATGAGTAAAGTAGAGCATACATGTCATATGATGCAATGAATAAGTATCTGTCATCAAGACAATGTCAGTTATGCATGCGGAGTGCCGTTGCCCTCAAAAAGGAAAATGTGGTCCATGCCCAGATGGCCTGAGGTCCGTTGTAACAACCACCCCCAACGTAGTTTGTCATGGACAAGCATGAGGTCATCCATGGAGAGTGCACATTTTCATTTAATGGCAGAGCTATACAGGTGCATGGAGCTGTGGAGTGTACACTGGATGAGGTGTGAAGTGGTCGCTTTGTGCACAGCAGGGAAATGTGTTTTGAGTTCACTTGCAATTCTGCTGAGGTAGTTTTCAACAGAGTGTGGTTCAATGTGATGGGACATGAAGACAACAAAAAAGCTAAGTGTGTCTTCAGTTGGCTCAATGGGCTGACCATGTATTTTGCAGAACTTGAGGTAGCTGTTTAAGGCAGAAGAGTAAGAACTGCATATTAATGGCACTAAGGCATGTCCAAGGGCTACTGCTCACTTGAACACCAGGCACTCAGGAGACCACACCTCCATATGGATTGATGTGATCTCTGAGAAGAATGAATGTTCATTTTTGCACAGCCCCCAGCACATCCTGTGGGGGTGTAAAGGTGGCAAGCTGAATGCCAGATACAAGGGAAGAAACCAGCTCAAAGTTATGGCATGAGAGGGCAGCTACAACCAAATTGTGATGTCCTGGGACCCATTGAACATAAGGCTGGAAGTCATGCTGGAGGAGGAGATTGACAGAGGAATGAAGCACATGATTATATCCTGGGCATGCCTTCAGGGTGTCAAAGATATTGTTAGAGTTTGTATTGTCAGAGAACATGCCAGCCAAGTCCACCATATTCCTGAGCCCTCAATGCTCCACCACAGCCCTTTAAACACATGCCATGGCCCTTCGAATAGCTATCAAATGTAACACCCTAGCCCGAGCACTCCCGAACAACCTTGGGCAAACCAGCACACTTCAAGTGCCCCTCCACTAAGTATCACCTCCTTCTGAACATCCCTTTGCACCCTCAAACATCTTTCCATACCTTCAAATGTCTTTCGGTACCCTCAAACGTCCCTTCATATCTCCAAACAACCTTACACACAGTTCAAACATCTAGCACACTCTTGAACGTTCAGCATGCCTCTTCAAACATCTTTCCTGTTCTTCAAGCATTCACACTCCCAGTCCGGCCTTTCAGGCCCATACCATTGTCTTGAAGGCTTCCTGTGTGAATTGAAAGTCCCGTCCTTACTCAGGGCACCCTTACACTAGACTACAGTAGGGTACTCAAGTACCCTGACCCTCTTTGTGTACTTTTGCCCCAGGCTCCACATACTGGTGTTCCACCTGGTATAGTGTGTGTTAGGGTTTCTTTTCCTGCACTTAGAGGCTCGTTTGGTCACATCATCAGCAGATGACTCAGTCAAGGGAAATAAATCCCAATTCCATGTAAAGAGGCATCTGTGTAGGCAATCTTGTAGGATTCAGATGATGAATCGAGGTCATTGACACACCAGTCATTAGCACACAGAAAATGTATACCCAAGGAATGTGCAACATAGTGAACAAACCAGGACAGTTCATTGACAATGGCTCAATTGATATGCATTCCAGCATGTGGGTTGGTTTTACTGGTGAGCTTTGCATAGACAAATGAAAGGCCTGGCTTCAAGAGTGGGAAAACATTTAAAGCCCAGTTGATGTAACCAGTCAGAGATTGAGACTCCCTGAGAGAGCATCATTGTTGGCCCTTGGAAACATGGCAGAATAGATTGACAAAGTCAATGAGCTTCCTCCATCCTTCAGGTGCAAGTGTAACTATCATGGCATTTGGGTTGACCTCAAACCCAATCACAGTCAGAATGCCTCCACTGACCTGCTTGTGATCCTCATGTGGGATATGGAGTTTGTCTCAAAGGTGCAGCAAGTGGACCTGCTTCTATATACCATGTGAGAGGGAAGCATTAGGACCAGGAGGTCTGAGACATGTTTTACCATGTCAGGGAGTACACCACAGAGTGGACTTAGCTTCTCATGTTATTGT
Organism: Fomitopsis pulvina; assembly: GCA_964035675.1. NCBI lineage: Eukaryota > Fungi > Basidiomycota > Agaricomycetes > Polyporales > Fomitopsidaceae > Fomitopsis > Fomitopsis pulvina. The sequence continues at coordinate 1,947,327 of OZ037965.1, read as the reverse complement.
TACTGTTACATACTCTTCTAAACAAGAGAACAAACCTTCATCCAATGTGGATGGTGATGTGCCTGACGTTCAGCCAAGCTCCGAAAGTCTTCGAGGCCCCTGAATGACCCACTGTTTTCGAACTTTTGCTTGAGCAGTCAGCTCCCCTTCGAGCACCAGCCTTACCCCCAGCCACTGTGAGCCAGCCTTCACGTGCTCATTGAGCCTTCAAGCGCCCCTGAGTGTCACTCAAGCACACTGGACCATCGAATGCCCCCACTTGCACTTGAACATCTTTGGACAGTCTTCGAGCACATCAGAGGCCCATCGACACTCGAACGATGGCATTGGAGTCCAAACTCCCAGGAGAGCTAGTCTGCTCTGGGAGGCTGCCGCCAAAGAAAGAAGCATGGTAGCTAGGTGTACCGTCGCCTGGCAACAACAACAGAGGAAGCCACACCTGCCCTGTGGCATCCTCCCTGACATGGTAAAACACATCTCAGGCCTCCTGGCCCTCCCACTCCATTTTCACACCTTGCGCCCCTCCTGATTTGCTCAAGGGGATCTTCCTGCTTACTTCATCCTCGAGCGCATTTGTAGACACACCCGCCCCCTAAGGTAGTGTATGCATACTTGCAGCATGTATATATACTGTACCTGTCTCCCCCTAAATCACCAGAGAAGTTTCCCCCCCGGAGTCAGTCTCTCAGCTCCCCTATTTTTTGAGTAGCTTAGTTGAGTTTGCCCGGAACTCCCATCATCACCTCATTCTCCTTTGCAGAGTCCCTCTTGTTTTTGTGTCCTCAATGCTCGACCCGCTAGTTCCCCCTTCACCAAGTCCACAGTCCTCCTGAGTCCTCAACACCACCTTACAACCCTTCAAACGTCCTCCAAAACAGGACCCTCCACCCTGAACACCCTCGAATGTCCTCAAATGGGCCATCGTGCCTTTGAGCACACCCTCACTAAGTAGCTCCACTATTGAACCTTTCTCGCACTCTCAAACGTCTTTCCAACATTTTGAGCAACCCATCGTACCTTCGAACAAACTGTCATATCTTCAAACAACCTGACACATGGCTCAAATGCTAAGTGCACTCTTAAACGTTCAACACGCCGCTTCGACAGCCACTCCTGTTCTTCGAGTGTTCATGCTCCTAGCCCGGCCTTTTGGGCCCATCCTGTTGTCTTGAAGGCATCCCATGTGGATCGAGAACCTTGTCCTTACTCAGGGCACCCATACTAGACCACTGAAGGGTACTCAAGTACCCTGACCCTCCTTGCACACTTTCACCCAGGCTCCACATACCGGTGTTCCACCTGGTATAGTGAATGTTAGGGTTTCCTTTCCCCACGCTTCGAGGCTCATTTGGTCGCATCAACAGATGACTATATCCAAGGTCCTTATTACAATGGTGTGGGCCAATCCCACCCCTCCGGGCCCAGAATCAAGCAAATGAACATCTTCCAGAAGACCAACGGCTCCTTCCAGGAGTTGCACAAGCTCTGCTCTTTCTCCGGAAGGGAAAATGCGAGCTGGAAGGAAGGTTGGGCACTCAGTCACTCAGCTGAGCACAAGTTTGAGCTGCCCCTGGTCCTAGCCAACCCTGGCGAGTGGCTTGCATGGGCCCATGGTCTTAGGTGGATGATCGTGCGTCATCCCCTTGTCAGTTCCCCATCTCTGCTCCCTCACACTTTCTTCCACAGTGCATACTTTTCAATTCTTGTGCCTGCACCTCCACGCACAGTGATGTCACTGTCCCCTCCCCTTGCACCTTTGCTCCGGTCAATGATACCATCATGTACCTCGATGCCATCTTCCAAATGCTTCCTCCTGCACTGGAAGGAGCTGGTGTCCCATACCCAGTGATCACCTGGTCTCCCAAACGCATTCAAGCTGAGCAGGAGGCTGCCGACCTCAGTGGTCCTCTTCCCCCTGTCCTCTACGAAGACCTGTCACTCTTTTTGTCTCCCCTCCAGGTGTCAACTGATGGCTGGGAGGAGTTCTCCAGGAAATTGACTTCCACCCGGCACAAGTTCCATGACTCATTCAGTCTCCTCTGTCTGGAGATAGCTCACCTTGGGGAAGGCCTTGTTGCCGTGAACTCTCACCTCCAGTCTGTCCATCACTGGCTTAGTTCAAGGGTGTCTTGTTCCAGGACCCACATTCAGGGCTCACTGCGTGACTTATATTCAATTGAGTGGGAGAGATGGCTCCTCTAGAGTGGGGAGAGTTGGGTGGCAAGGATGAGGAAGCAGAATCTGGTCACCTTCTGCCATGCTCTATTTTGTAGACAATAGTTTGCCGTTGAATTGTAGCTGTCCACGTCTTGCCTGATGGTGAACCATCTCGAGGAGGCGGTAGAACCACAGTGAGTAACTGGTGGTGTATGGGTTTGGTCCACGTGGTTGAGACATCGGGGGAGTGGGGAATGAGAGAGAAAGTTGTGGAGGGGGGAAAAACCAGCAGTTGGGAAGGAGTGGCCTGGGAGGGGTTGGAAGAGAAAGAGGGGACCCAGAAGGGAGAGGAAGAGGTAACGGGAGACGACAGGAAGGGGCTGGAAGAAGAGGAATGGAAGGGAGGTGTAGGCGATGCATGGGAAAGGGGAGAGGGAGGAGGATAAAAACCAGAGGGGAGAAACTGAGAAGAGGGAGCTACCACATAGTTACATCCATGAGTCTGAGTCTGCGCCTCGTGCCCTGAGTAGAGTTTGAGTACTGTGTACTCCCTGGGATATACCACCACTACCATCTATTTTCTTAACCATCCTCCTTGCTTTCCTGCTGCACTTCCTTCCAGAAGAAAACCCCCTGCAATTTTGACATCACGCGCCTTCAATATCAACCCATTGGTTTCTGTCCACCTGCCTACCCCTTCGCTCTCATCAATGTCTGGCAAGTACATTCCCTCCAGTAACGTCTAACACCCGGAAACTTGCAAGCACCACAACAGACCTCAGGCTGTCTGGGCATGGACCACTTTTCCTTTTCAAGAATGACAGCACTCTGCATGTATTACTGACATTGTCTTGATGACAGACACTTATTCATTGCATTATATGACACATATGCTCTACTTTACTCATTAAACCCACATCATCGCTTTCATTCACTTACTCATTTATTTCCTTTTTACTTACTAATCGGCAGTCAACCCTCTCCGATCCCTGACTTGTACTATACTGAGCTGAGATGTTCAAGGACATCTGTGCACACCTTGGGGATATCCCATTGTCTTTCCTTCATCTCACACTACCTTACAGCTTCTTTACTTCTCTTCTTTTATTTGTCACACTTCCATCATGGCCATGTCATCTTATATTCTTCCTTGACATCTCAATGCCTGTCAGTTCTAACTTCCATTCTCCATCATTATACTCATCATTACTATATGCTGAACCTTCACATGATGGCAAAGTAAGGCCAAAACCTTACACTCGATGAAGGGACTGGGAGTTGTGCATCTCCCCTGCCCCCCCCTTGATGGACTTAGGGGATTGGAGGGACAATACAGGGATGAGAGAGGTGTGGGCTATGCTACTGATGTGTATGGCTATGTAGGCAGCTAGCCTCAGTGATCTGTAGGACACTGAGGGCAATGCAGAGCGCATTCCTATATATATAGTAGTGTAGTTTGCTTGGGAGTAGCCCCCCTGTGGCAGCCTTCCTGACATGGTAAAATGTATCTCAGGCCTCCTGGCCCTCTCACTCCATTCCCACACCTCACAATCCACTTGATTTGCTTGAGGGGATCTTTCTGCTGACCTGATTCTCAGGCGCATTCATAGACATGCCCGCACTCTAGAATAGAGTAGGAGTACTGGCACTAGTGTATATATACTGTACCTACTCTCCCTAATAACCAGAAAAGTCTATCCCCCAGAGTCAGTCTCTCAGCTCCACCTGTCATTTGCACAGTATAGCTGAGTTCACTTGGAACTCCCCTCATCATCTCATTCTTCTTTGCAGTGCCCCTCTCATTCTTGAGCTTTGGAAGCTTGACCCCCTCATTCCTCCTTCACCAAGTTTATTGTCTTCCCGAGCCCTCAATGCTCTGCTACCACCCTTTGAATGCACGCCATGGCCCTTCAAGCATCTACCGAATGTAATGCCCTACCCCGAGCAACCTTGAGCAACCCAGTGCACTTTAAGTGCCCCTCTGCTAAGTAACACATCCTTTTGAACATCCCTTCATACCCTTGAATGCCCATTCATGTCCTCAAATGACTTTACACATGTTTGAACACCCCGCACACTCTCGAACATTTGGCACACCTCTTCGAACATCTTTCCTCTTCCTTGAGCATTCACACTCCTCAGTCCGGCCTTTTGGCCCCATTCAGTTGTCTCGAAGGCTTCCCATGTGGATCGAGAGTCCCGTTACTGGTGTTTCACCTGGTATAGTGTGTGTTAGGGTTTCTTTTCCCATGCTTAGAGGCTTGTTTGGTTGCATCAGCATACCTGTGTGATGACCATCTTCTGGGGTCAACACTAGCAGAGATGTATAGTCTTCCAGTTGGAGTATACCTCCAGAGCCTGGCTGTCAGAGTGAAGCTAGGAGTAAGACAAGGTATGATTAACCAGGTTGAGCTTGAGCTCAACCCACTAAGTCTACCAGTATATATACATCTGGGTCAAGAAGCCAGTCCACACAGCCTTGTACAGCCTATCCTACTCACCAGTGTGAATGAGGTAAGGCAATGTATGGTACAGAGATCACATCATGAAGGTAAGGCTATGGAAAGATGGGAGTGGGTGAAGGGTATGGAGCCAGGTCTGAGGAATGGGTACTGTTAGTGACTACCAACAGTGCACAGGCCAAGTCATACCAAATAGACACAGTGTCTGTGAGAACTGAACAAGATAAGTCAAAGAAAAAGATAAGTCCCATTGTAGTGCGCATGAGTAAGCGATTGTAACAGTTGCCAGGAGAGGATATGCTAATTACTAGGCTTCTTCCATCTCTCACTTGACCTCGACAACCTCCTCTTTGTCACACAGTTGTTCACTGGATTTGATGCACTTCTCTGCCTTGGAGAACTTGTCTGGCCAGACAGTGTTGACCTGTGCTCATACTGCACAGTCACGATGTGGCATACTGTACAGTTTGCCAGTGGTGGCTATGGTTTTTGCCTGCCCAACCACAAGGCTGATCCCTTTTTCCACAGCAGTGATGTCCTCATCCTGCCACCTCACCTTGGCCCTAACCCCCTTGACCTCTTTCATGCTTATCTTCACCAACGCGACGCCCGTTTCCCCTTTCGTCCCGAACTCTGGCTCCGAGCCACTGGTGCTCTCCCCACCCGCTCTTGGTTTTTCCATTGTATGCGTCGTTTTTTCCCGCGTGACGTCGCAGGTCACTCGATGCGCTCCGGTGGCGTCACATCTCTGGCTGCAGCCGGGATGCCCCCTCATCTTATTCAAGCTACTGGTCACTGGTCTTCGGACTCCTGGCAGGCTTATGTACGCAAACACCCTACTTTGTTGCATGCCCTGTGTTTTTCCTTACCTACTCCTTCCTGAGCTGCCTTGTTTCCTTCCCTCTCCACCTATTTCTTTTTCTCCTTCCTTCTTTTTCAACTTCATCATCTGTCCACTTTGTGTCCTCTCTCCTTCCTCTTAGGTGTTAGCCATTTCATTGAAAATACAATATATTAGTCATTCCTGGCAGGCAGCAGCCGCCAGGAGTGACTGAGTATCTGCTACTGGTCTATTGAACTACTGAGACCACTGATCACCATGAAGACAATTGGAATGGTCACAATTTGAGACCAGATTCCAGCCAGATATTCACCCATCTGACATCAACTTGTGTCTCCGGCGACAGGATGCCCCAGATGTGACGGTGCGGTGGTGTGCGGTCACAAGCTCTCTCAGAAGTGCAGAATGATTTATGATCGTGTCCCAGGTATGAAAGTGACACTGTCAGTTAGGCCCATGCAGCACCGTCTCTGCAGGGCTGCCCCTCGTGCCCGCACGACTCAGACGCGCCGACTGCGCAGCACTGGGAGTGCCCCTCAGCCAAACCTCCGCCCCTTGCGTGCAACGCCACGCTCGCGTATGCCCCACTCTTCCACACCACCCCTGCTTTCGACCGCATGCCCTTCGCGCACAACACCCCACGGCCGTGTTCGTCTCTTCTGCTCCTACTTCCAGTACCCCCGCTGCCCTAGGAGCGCCATCGAGCTCGATGCGGACGAGCTCTGCGCGCCCCCACTGTCTCGCGTGCCTCCCACCTGCGGCGGCCTGCTCTTCGCACGCAATGCTCCTGGGCCGCTTAAAAGCAGCTGCCTCTCACGAACACCTACGCTTCCTTTCTGACCGCAACCCGGCCTGCCAGTGTCAGTCGGATCATAAGATATTGGAAGCTGTATTGTCGACAGCACACCATGCGCTCATGAAGGCGGTCTTGACGAGAGTGCTTAAACTCGTAACAAACGCGCTGAATTGGTGACTGTCACCGATACGCGTTGATCGTACTGGGCTAGCTAAAATGACAGTGCACTGGCATGTGGACGGTTGAATCTGAATCTGACTGGTGTAATCCTCAGAGGACGTAGAACTGAAAAGGTCAACCCCAGATATGTTCTCTCACACTGCATGCTGATAACAGGCGGCTTTCCGCGGTTCCGTAACAAGAACGACATTGCTGTTGCACCCTAACCGCAATGTGATCTGATTGGCTCCAACAGCTGATTAGATTACGGGCACAGATGCTACTATTAACAAGTCACTCCGAGCTGAGGTAGGTCACCCAATGTGATTGGGTCTGGTGCCTAACACTTTGCGTTCAATTCAACGCTCAGGAACGACTGCTACACTGACCGGGTTTGCATCCGATCGTTTATAAGCTGCGTGTGTATTTCGCTCGACGTGCCCGCAGCGTCTTTGCCGTGGTGCCATGACATGGACCAACTCCTCGCCTTGCCACTCGCCTGGGTCCTGATTCCCATCCTGTTTTCTCTTGTGCTGTATTCTCAATTTGTGTGGCTGGCTCGGAATGCAAGCCGACGGCTTCCCCCTGGTCCTTGGCCACTTCCAGTCATAGGACACGCGCACCAATTGCCCTTGGAGTACCAGGAACGAACCTTTGCTTCATGGTCGCGAAAATACGGTACATTCCATGACTGTAACCCAAGTACCAACTCTAATTTAACCGGCCGACTACAGGTGACTTAATCTACGCCAACATTTTCACCAGGCCGATGATAATTATCAACTCGCAACAAGTCGCGCGGGAACTGCTGGACAAGCGCAGTGCAAAGTACTCAAGTAGGCCGCGCTTTGTCATGATAGTCGAGCTGTGTGTTCCTCTGGGTCGCGTCGTCTCTGGGTCAACGCTGATGGGATGATCAGGCTCGGGTGGTATCCCAGTGCAGCTTTCCTGCCATATAGTAGTGATCGGCGGCGTGTGCAACGCCGATGGATCCAGAACGTATTTGGAGACAAGAGCACCCTCCATGCTTATGAGCATATCCAGCTGAGAGAGACCTGTATATTGCTATCGAGTCTAATGGACATGCCCCACGGATTCGCGAAGCACATCCAGAGGTATTTGACTGGCTCGATGACCCGTAACAGAACTCTTGCTCAGGGCGATCAACAGGTACATCTCAGCCTTGATAATGGAAACCGTGTACGGACACCGAATCACATCCTTGGATGACCAATATATCACGCTAATCGAGCGTACGACAAGAGCAGTCGTCGAAACTGGCGCAGCAGGCGGAGCGTTGGTGGACTTCTTCCCGCTTCGTCAGTCTTGTTGACCTAAGCCTGAGCTGTGCGGATGCATGTTAATGACCGCATAGTGAAACATATACCGGCTTGGTTACCTGGTATGAGGTGGAAGCGTCTGGCATCGTTAACCAGACAGAGTATTTGGGAAGCTAAGCACCTTCCCTACTTGATGGTCCGAGACGCAGTTGTATGTGGGGTTATGTGACCTTGGAGCCACATTAACTCAGAATCTACATAGGTGTCCGGTGATGCCCAGCCGTCCATGACGTCTGCACTCATCGAAGATGCGACAAAGCGAGGACGACTGAATGAAGAAGAGATCGACATTATCAATGCTGCCGCAATCTTGTACAGTGGTGAGAACAAATCCGCGGGTCAGATTACATGACATTTCTAACTCTAGTGAGAAAAGCGGGGACAGACACAGTATGTTGGCTGCTGTGCGAGCTGGCTCGGGTCTGAGTAACTCTCACAGACAAATGCGACTTTATGCACATTTCTCTTGGCGATGATTCTCCATCCACAGGTGTATCAGAAGGCCCAAGAAGAAGTCGATCATGTAATTGGCAAGGACCGTCTCCCGACTACTGCAGACAGGGAAGCCTTGCCATATGTTGACTGTGTCATCAAGGAGGTTTACCGGTCAGTGCCGCCCATACATGCTCTTGACACATACTTCATTCTTTGAGATCTAGGTGGAATAGCCCAGTCCCTTTGGGTTAGCACAACAAACATTCAGCGATGAACAGCTTGGTTTACTCTGCTTTAGGCATTCCACATTACCTCACGGAAACCGACGAATATCGAGGCATCCGTCTACCGGGGGACACCAGCATCATTGCTAATCTTTGGCATGTTGAACCGTATGATGCAGAATGCACACGACTCACCATAGTCTGTAGGTCAATGACTCAAAACGAAAGTATCTACGGGGATCCCGCTGTATTCCGTCCGGAACGGTTTCTCGACAAGACGCTAAATTCGGAGACATCGGATCCTCGAAACATCATCTTTGGATATGGTCGGAGGTGCGATTTTCTGCGATGCTTTGTGACACGCCTGAAACAAGCATCACGATCTAGGGTCTGTCCGGGGCGCCTTTTCGCCGACACGACGATCTTTCTGGCTGTAGCAAGCATGATAGCGACGTTGGACATCGGGAAAGCCCGCGATCCAGCAGGGAACGAGATAACCCCTTCAGCCTCGTATGTATCAGGCTTCGTCAGGTCAGTAAATAAGGTTGAATCGATTGTGCACATTCTGACGCGTCGTAGTCATCCCCACGACTTTGTTTGCGCTATTAAACCTCGCTCTCCGGCCGCTGTAGAGCTCGTGGCAGATATGATGAAAGAGACTCGTTGATATCCTCTTTCCCCGGCCATCCCTGACTTCGCTGGCTGATGATCACGAGAAAATCGTTTTTGCTCGATACCGGACGCAACGCCTTGTTAGGCCTTGAACTGTGTTTGATTAGGCCTTCCCGAAAAGATATGTATGACACCGAAGGCGCCGCGCCTCCGAAGGCTATCTTGTATGAGTATTTCTACTTGACTTGATATCTGACTAGGTACTGGTGCGAACATGTATATTAGGAGGGCGGCTTCGCCGCCAGAACGTCAGAATCCTCTCATCCTGTTCTCGGGTTCTCCGCTCAGAGCTCCGAAGAGGACAGGGCGAAACCACAGCCTACTAGTCGTGAGATCAACATCTCTTATCATTAGTTCACCAGTTCATTCACGAACCCATACTTATCAAAGCTCAATATGTGTAAAGTCGTCATGGCGGACTATCAGTGCTTCGTGAGTATTTCATACCCAAGATCGTGATCAATATTGGCAAGATCGAGTGTCGGGATATGAATAGCACGATATAATAAGTACTGTTAGTTTGCTATCCTGAAGAAACATGTACTACATGCATGGTCTCGGAGAGGCGGAGAGGAGCTTAAAACTCAGGATGAATGGCAATGCTTGTCAACCATTCCGCGAGAGAATGTCGGCATGTCATCAAATCGAGTACGTCATGGCACCCGCCATGTCCAGGCTAACGTACTCCGATACGTGCGAAGACATAGCAGCGATCCTACATGTTGGAGGTACCACCTCGAGAACGCCACTACACAAACATGAGTTGATGCCTGTCACCTTCGATGCCAATCATGAGGTGCAAAAAGTATGGGTCCTTCGCGACACAGATATATGGAAGTCGTTGAATCCTTTTATTGTCCGCGAGGGCCGAGCCCCATGTAGACAAGACTCTAGAGGTACGTAGTAGGTACGAGTTTATTCAGTCGGGGTCGGAGCTGGGCATGTGCTCGTCGCCGGAGCTAGAGCGTTCAAATAAGCAAATAGAAGGGACTCCCACCCGGGATATATGGAAGTTGACTCACCGTCTAGGATGCAGAAGCCACAGTACATGGAGGTGACGAACGGTAACAGCATGCGACTGGCGTGGTGACACAGTACTGTCGATGTATGTTCAGCCTGAGTGTCGGTCTGCGCTTGCATCCCGTCTGCTGTACATGGCACATGTAGACCCGCACCTCACCTTTGGGTGCAAAGTGGTACTTGACGTTGAACTCGAGCACAAAGAGAGGAACACATATCCCCAACTGTGACCTCGAGCCATCGACTCTGGACACAGTATATCAAAGGCTTGCAAGGCTATCGCAAATCAGTCCACACATTCGGTACGATGCATCTGAATTGAAGCAACCAGGTCACGGATGCTAAGTGTACAAGCGACACCTTCGCTTCACTTCGGCGGGTTGCAGATGGAGGGAGGAGGCAGACATGTCAACAACCATGACAGTGGATAGGGTTTATGACAACAGGTAGATCCAGCGAGGGTTGTTGGTCAGTGCGTCGTTACATAGATACACAATTGGGATGGAGCTCCGAGCTCAAGACCGGCAGAGCAAACAGGTGCATCCGAAAGGGGGCGACCAGTGCAAATCAGACTCATGGCGAGCCTCACTGGTCCTACACGAGGCTATACCGACGAAAGCACTTACGTCCTTGAGCGTATCATCAGGCACTGAGACAGTTCCTCGGTTGAATGAGGGGTTCTCGAACTTCGCACGCTGTATATCATCTACGGGCAAAGGGAGCGAGTGGCAAGCGGGGCGAACGCTTCGCTGTTCTATCATGTATGCTCTGCAAACGCGGATGACTCAGATTGTATCTATGAATCGTGCATGAAGTGGAATCATCATCTCAATCGACCTCACAAAGACAAACGACTCACCCATGGCTCGTCCTTCCCGAGAGCATACTTCCTCGGTGGCCGCTCCCAGCATACCAGTCTATCCACTTCATCCTCGCTACGCACCGGTAGCACCAGTCCTAGCTCGTAGTTCGTGATCTGTTGGCGGACCGATCCTCAGTCAGCGCTCGCTTCAGTCGCAGTAGTGAGCGATGCGTCCGCGGAGGAAGGTGCACGTACGTTGAGAGTAGGATTGAACGCAGATCCCGATAGCGTGCCCCAAGCCGAGGGCGTGAAGTTGTGTGAGCCCATGTACAGCCACCCAACTGGTTTCCACTGCGTCTCTTCCGAGCCATCGTCTTCGTCCTCTGGCTCAGTCTCGCTGTCGGACGCTCCCCCAGCAGAACCGAAGGAAGAGGATTGCTGACGGAGCATCCCAAGGATCATCTACAAGCAACACAACGCTTCAGAGGCATGTGGGAACAAAAGGGAACACAGCTTTACACACCTTGGAGTGCATGAGCACCCTCCCGCGCTTGCTCCTCGACTGGTGAAACAGGTCTCGCGGGAACTTAGCCGCCTCCCATTGGCTCCTCCGACAGAACATGGTCCCACCTCCCTGGACAACCCTCAGGACCTGATATGCTCGCCGCCGTTCATCGACGCACCTGATCACCCAGCACACTCTCGTGGACGTACTGTGCAGTGGGGAAGAGGATCTTGATAGGCGGGTATGGGAGTTTGGCCCGTCGCGCTTTGGATGTGTCCAGCCACGATTGCGCGGACTCGCCCCGCGTGGAGCAGTGAAATTCGTTCATCCACTGCGTACTGTATGACCCGATGGACGAGCCCTGAGGTAGACTGATCAGTGGGTGTGGGTATCAACACATCGACAGAAAATATGCACCTGACACTCTAGTATCACTTCCCTGTCCTTTGTGGCCGTGAGACCCAGATCTCGGATTGCTTTCATGAGCGTCGTGTGTCCTGTCAGGACAACCTGCCCCCAAGGCTTCTGAGGTCAACATTGTCTGGGAAAGTGAATGAGACAGACCTTCGGCCAACCCTCATGCTTTCCAGCTATAGATGGGATCAGCTTTGCTTTCACCTTGGTGAAATCCCAATGCGAGCGGACGTGCTCCAGTCTCTGCAATGGGAGGTTCGGGTGCTGCGCACACCAGGTAGACGAAATGATGATCATCCTGATGCAGCAGTAAAGGGGACTTCACCACTTACGTCGTTGATGTGGGAGACCAGTGCTGGCCCGACGTTGATGGCGCGCAAGACACGTATGAACGCTGTGGCAAAGTCATCCGCCTTCGGGTCGTGTGCTATCGGCGATAAGCGTTTCGGGACATCTTGCAGCCATACCGTCTGAGTCGACGTCAGTTAAGCTGGAGGATGAGTGGTGTGGGAAACCGCACATTCTCAATGTCGCGCCAGTCATACTCGATCATATTAGCCGTCGAGACAACAACCCGTAGGCGGCCGGACTTATAGAATAACTGCATTCACTATTAGCAATATGACCATTATCGTGCAGAGATGGTGCTCACGAGCATGAACTAGGCAGGTGAACGGTCAATAATACGCATATCCAGCACACGTCCAAAGTACCTTCATGTGCATACAGCCCATCCCATTACGCAGGAATGGTGTTGTCCTCACCCAGTTCGGGAGAATGGATTTGATAGTTTCCTCGCCTGTGTCGAGCATGTTAGTGCACTAGAAAGGACCAGCGAGAGGTGGAGTCACCTTTGGGGTCCTGAGCAACAGCGATGACCGGTGTCGCTGGATTGAAGAACGAGTACAGCCAGGGAAAGCTGTAAACATATGCCGAGACGATTGCAAGTTCTATATCGTCCCTCTACATGGAGCATGAGCGGCGGACACAGATCCAGAGTGTAGCTTCGACGCACAGGCGCGAGAATGTCGCTCAGTCGGAATGTCGGTTTTGTATCTTTGGGCAGATTAACATGCATATTGGCCGTTTGTCGCATCTCGCCATCCCAGTAACACGCAACAGAAGAGTTTGCGGGCCCGCTCGGTGCTGCAGCGACATGTCTCGATGTGCTTGCACTAGTAATGGATGCGGCACCGGAAGCACGGATGTCGGTTCCGCGACTCTGTGCAGAGGACGTAGGAAGACATTGCCTCTTGGTTCTGTAAGCTTCTGCAGTCGCAGAAGTATCCCCCACCTCATCATCGGGCCGCAGACGCTTCTGCCTTGCAAGCCGTTCTCGTTCCAGTTGGGCGCGTTCCGAGAGGAACGGCGAGGCCGAATGTGTAGCGTTTATGGACGTTGCTGACGCTGACGGGGCTGGATGGGAAGTCGGACGTTGCGTTTCTTCTTCTTTCGAGGCTTGGATGGCGCGCTGCAATTCGGCCTGGAATCTCCGTTCCTCGACATCGTCTGGTCCATCTTCATCATCGCTGATATCAATCACTTCTGATGTCTTGTTTAAAGCGTCTTTGGCTGTTGGAGAGGCGCTCTCTTGCAAACTAAGAGCGATGGCTCTGGGTGCGCGTCAGTGTACACGGAACCCAGGCATAAGAGTGTCTGACCGCGCCATGTCTTCATCTTCATACTCGTCCATACGATGAGCAGTTCGGTTTTTCCGGGATGCTTTGGTGCTGATCACGAGCCACGACACTCAATCCACGTCCTGCTTTCTCCAGCGGCGAGTTAGCGAGCCAAGTACTTCTGTATGAAGCTGAGTTGAAATCACGTCCCACCTCAAGGCGCCCGCTACGCGACGCGACCACGACCACGTGCAACTGTGACCATGCAGAGCGCGCGTTGAATGTTCACGCTACGGCAATAATCAAGTGGCAGAAGAGATGCTAATATTTGTGACATGTATTCAGGACATATTGGTCGACCATACGCAGAGTGAGCGACAGCGTCGACCACACAATCAGCTTGCAATGTTATCTCATGAAATGCAGTCCGGTGACTGGTACTCAGGAGCTCTACGCCGCGCTCTGCTGCCTCTGCTGGTGGCATGATGCAGCACTGAATAGACTGTGATGCAAAGCGGCGACAAAATTGTTACATTTGTGTCTACCAAGTACTAAGATGTTTTGCTGATATACGAGACTGCGTCACCTGCACCACGGTGACCGCCCTCTCCTCACTACTTGCCCTCCATTGACCCGGACAGGGTACATGCACTATCAGTTGCTATGTCACCCGTCAGTGCGAGCTCAGTTCGAGTGAGCCTTGGCACTCTTTTTCAGTCATCGGCGTGGTCATGTTCGCGGAATGGGGGTTGGGCAACCATTGTCTATCAGAGCGATGTCAAACAGGCTTCGTGCGTACAACGTAGGCTCATAGATCAGACTTTGTATGACAAAGAGGAAGACAGATTTTCCCCTTACATACTCGTGCAAAATCTTGAATCTCCTAGCATCTTGGAGCGAATACTGCAATCTCGGACCACGTAAGTCACATAGTGACAATCAGTTCTACAATTAAAATGGCTCATTGCCGGAGAACCCGACTATTCGACGATCAGCCACGAATCATTCCTGGCCTTGAGATTGTTGTCGCGAAAGAGGGAAGAGGGAATGGGAGACTGCTCTGCTCTTGTCATGATTGTGCCCAGAAATGAGTCAGTGGAACACTACTCAGGTCACGTGCGCATGAATGGCGGGCTTGAAATGCAGCGGGCAGGAGCCATCACCTAAGTACTTTACTTCTGACAAGCTGCTGTCGCAGCTGCGAGGAACTCCTACCAAGGCCAGAGACCCACGGATCTATAAGTTCTGTGTCCATCGCGTCTAGTTGTGGCAGCTGGAGTTAGACAGGGAGACATGCAAGAGACATGTTGGGTGGCTTCGTACTAATCATTCAATTGCGACGCCACGATGTCAATACACACAAGCAATCTAGCGACCACAGCCACTGGGCGCCATCTTGCTGAATACGGCGGAGACACCGTACTGTTCGACGTGACTAGAGTTGAGATCGAGAAGTACGTGTTGTCATCTGTCATGGTTTGAGTCGAGTTAGTTGACTTAGTCCCGACTTGCTGCTCAGTTGCAGCAGATTAACACGTGAATTGATTGTAAGAAGTCGTACAGTAACATTGCTCAAACGTGCAACATGATTCTCAACTCTTGGAGAGCCCGACTATCATTTCGATAAGCAGCCATGATGAATCAGCCGTCTGAATCCCATCCGGGCCTGACACCCCCGCTGTGATATCTGGGCCTGTGCAACTGACTTTGTCAACGGTGCGAGTGTTAAGTGTGTCCGTCGTGCAGCCGAATCTCATGGAAAGAAGTCCTCGAAACATGTCCTCGAACTGGATGCATCATCTTCTCTCCTGCTCGTCGTCGTGCGAATCCCTGCGCGGATACGCGAGTATTGTAACCAATTTCGAGGGCTGACGCTCGTAGAAGCAGCAATACTCCCCGGTATGTGCACACCATCACTGCTTCCACATGCGTCTGTTTCGTCACCACCGCGTTGCTCATCCCGACTGTCGACAGGTGTCAGCCACAATCCAGGCACCGATGCGCAATTACCTGTCCCCCGCCGCTGGCAACGGCGTAGAAAAGGCAAAGTATAGGTGGCATGTCCGGCACCACCGGTGCTCAACCATAAACAGGGAGACAGACGATCACGTTGTCGAAGATTATTTTGGCGGGATACACATTTAAAGTGAGGCTCGTCCACGCTGGCGTCGCCCAGATCGCAGCCACTTGCTCTTCCGCTGTTGTAGTCGTTCGTCGCCCACGATGGAGGAGCTGGATAGCACGTACGGCGCATTGCTCATAGGCACCTTCATATCCGCGGTGTGAGTAATGTCGGTTCGCACATATGAAACAGGTCTCACAGTTTCTACTGTGTAGACTGCTTGGTATAACTAACCTGCAGACGCTCATATATTTTCAGCAATATCCTGGTGATAAGTCCTGGACCAAGATTTCCGTAGCCTGGTTGTGGTGTGTAGTGCCCCTTTGCTGATTTCCGGCCGCGGTCCATGAGCTCACGGCGGCTTGTAGGGCCCTTGATGCGACCCACCTAGCACTTTGCATTCACATGGTCTACTGGTATCTGGTCACCAATTATCTCAATCCTCTTGCTCTCGTGGACATCGTCTGGAGCTTCAAGGTTTGTGTGTCGGCCTGCACTGGGGCACTGATAGAAGTTGACCGGATCTTCACAGGCACAGATTGTGGTCGACGTATGTACACTACTGGTTCAGGTTTGCTAGGATGTTCGCGCTGAACTGGTGTAGGCGATCGTCGTAACATCGGTTCATACGTCCGTGCAACGAATAAACTCCGAGTACCATGGCGGTTGCTGACTTGTCCATAGGTTATATACGATCCGACTTTGGAGACGTGAGTGATCTTTCATGAGGTGTTTGTCGGAATTCATTGATCAATCCTCGGCGCCCCAACTGTGCACGGTTCCTTTTCTTTCCCATAGTAATGCGTGAAACGAGGGAGTCAATGGTACACAAGTTGCTACCTGCAGCGGTCGTAGGTGAACTCCCATGTTTCCTTGCCTAATCTCACATATGCCATGCAGATGATCATTGTTATATCTCTCGGATACGGTGGGTTCTCCTCCCTTTGTTGTGCGATATGTCAACGGAAAGTGTACCGATACCGGTCAGGGACAGCGATCCGTAAGCTACATGCACTTCAGATTCTTCTCAGCTGATTCACCTGATGGCGTAATAACTTGAAGTGATCTGCTACGAGATGTAAGTGCTGTTCCCAGCCGCCAGTTTCTGCATGTTAAAGAGCCGTTTAGCACACGCTTCAATACTTACCCTCAATTGCTTGCATCCAAGGTGATTGGTATTTTTGATTTGACTGGTCGTACATTTCTTCGGGGCTGACACGCCTGTAGTGGGTGACCTACTTGCCCCTGGGAACTGCGACCCTCGTCGATGCCGTAATTGCGTCGTCTCTGTGCTACTTTCTCGGGCGGTGCAGGACTGGATTGACCAGGTAGGCCCGATAGTTCAGCCCCCCTGACACTGCGCTGAAGTGCGTGCGGTAGCAGGATAGATTCGACTATTTCTACGCTAATGGCGTACACCTTAAATACAGGTATTATAACCAGGTAGGTCTTGTGAACATGCAAGGCCCCGTATTGCGATGGCCTGAACCCGCAACCCACAGTCTCTGCTCTGTTACGGCAATCGCCACTGTACGTCGAAACACGACAGTCAATGGCATAAGACAAGCTAAACACATGTCTCGCTCTAGATGGCCGCCCTACCTACTACGTTCGCCGTAATCAGCGTTGAGTTCATGGTGACTAAACGTGAGCCCACCCTTAAAACGATTACGGCGGGGATCATACTAACCGGTGTCGACGGTTAGTCTACGTGAACTCGTTCCTTGCAATGTAAGAGCTGCATTACTTCCGGGTGAATCACGCTCAGACGCCTCCCGATCACAGGTTGAACGCGCGACAGAAGCTGCGAGGACAGGGATGTGTCGTCGACGCGGATGCTGTCCTTCAACCTCTCGCCTCGGAGTCGTCCGGTACGGGTCGTAAAGCGACCACATTCTCCTTCGGCCATACGAGCTCGACCGGCAGATCTGATCTCCGGATCAGCCTCGAGCGTGTACCCGCCATCGACATCGACATCGACGAAGAACACAGCATTCGCTTCGCGTACTCCATCCCGATTGACGACGATGCACACATCGCCCTTGACAAGGACCAACCCAGTCGGCCGACACCCATACCCACTCGTGCTCAGCACATTGATCTATATACGCCGCTCAGGCTACCAAGATCCCGCGTCGTGAGGCGCGCAGCGTACGATGCGTTCCCGAGTTACGACGACAGCTTGTTAAGCCGAGTGGTATGGGTATTCCTCGTATTCTCTTAGTAGTGCGAGCTCACTTCGAAATCACGTCTTCAGGAAGACGTCTGGGTTTCGTACTGCTCGCAAGCACCAGCTGAAACGTCCAGCAAGCCCGTCGCTACGTCATACTTGAGCCAACGGTAAGCGCTACTTTCCGCGATTCATCATCTCTGCAACTCCGTCCCTTTCTATGATACAATGATCTTGTAGATGCAATTACATGTAGTTGCGTATCGAGTTAGTGTATAGCCAGTATAATCGGTATAATCCTACAGTGTACAACACTACAATGTGTCCGCGAAATTCTGTGGTCAGTTACACAGTGCAATCATGCTAGCAAACGCAGATCATGACAATGGTTGATGAGGAGACTGGTCCGGACATGGGTATCGAGGGTCGAACCAGTCTTCGTCTGCAGTCAACTCAATCATCAACAAACGAAGGGGTAGGATGACGGAATGTGCGTACATCTGTAGAGCTGCATAGCGCCACGCGTGTTTGTCAAGGTGAACCGAGCCTCACACATCGGCCATCCCTCCCAGGTCGCTGACGAATGCCTTCTTGAACCCTCTGACGTAGTACTGATGTTGCTCGAAACCGCGAAGACTAACCGGACAGCTTCTAACGCTGCAGTCGAGAGATAGTCGTCCAAACGTTTACATTGCACATGGTGCAGCTCGATTCCGGACTTCGTGAGTGACGGGCCCGCGAGGAGCACAATGTACCGGAGACTAGTAGGGCAGATGGTTTCGACGGTCTCAGGCACCCAGCCCCACTGCCTCGCGATGTGCAATCGGACTGATTGCAAGGATTCCAGGCAGCCGAGATCTATCGACCTAGCTTCGCAACGGTTCAATGTCATTGATACGTCTCGTACAAATTGCTCGACATACCGGTCTTGGGTGCTCCGAAGCCTAGAGCGAGATGCTGGAGCGACAACCTCGACACAGCAAGGATGCTCTGCACTAGCTCGACCTCCTCTTCGCTAAGTACAGGAAGCGAGAGCGCCTCCAGACAGTCCGCTTGCTGCATAGCCCCGAACCATTCCAGAATGTTCTTGGGTGGGCACCACTCGACGAGTAGAGTCTTCAGTCTTAGGCTGCGGGACAGCACGGCGCGCCGAGAGCTTCCGCATTGCTTCCAGTGCAGGCGCTTGCATTCCAATGACGTGAGCTGCGGCACAGCAGATACGGCGCGCGTGAAGTCCGAGAAGGATTGAAACGTGACATCGGTGACCTTCAGCGTGTTCACAGACGAAAACTCTTTCAGGCAGCGTGCGTAAGTCGGATGAAACAGTAGGACCACGGTGCTGGGCCACACGCCGAGGATCCTGATGTACGACAGCTTGGGGAGCTGGCCGAGGAGGACGGTCGGAAAGGATACGATGGACTGCACGCTCAAATGACCCATCTGTCGCTTGTCGGCGGCGACGCAGAGAACCCGCACTAGATCTCCCAGCTTGCAGGACGGCGAGCGCACCGTGCACGCGAAAAGGCGCAGCGTGCGCGCGTCCTTCAGAGTGACGGTATGGTAGAGGCCCTTCCGAGAGTACTTGAGCCATCCCGGATGCGTCAGAGCGCAAGCTCTGAGGTCTTTCCTGCCAGACTGCGTGTCGCCTCTTTCACCAATGATCTCTATGATACGCTCATGGATCTCCAGGGGAAAGGGTCGATTGAACGAGACACGTGCCCCAGAAAGTGCTCTTCTGAGGATGGGCCGGGAGCGACTCGTAGACACCTGGTGCCAGCACTTCAGTGTTCGCCTCTATAAGGTCATAGATGTGGTACTTACTGTTTCGTGCTCCTGACCAATAATGCTGCGCCTGAACAGCGACTCGGACTTCGGACGATAGTTGTTTGCTTGATACAATCTGAAAGCCTGGCTTCGACGGACAGACTCGAACTGTGCCTTGCACCGAGCCTCGCCAACCACTGTACTTTGCCTACGAACACGAAGTGTCGCACATGTGAGGTCAATATCTCATACGCTATGAATATAATCACACACCCAGACATCATGGCGACCTGAGATATACCTTGGATGTTTGACATTGCAGATCCTGAGCGTCACCGCAGACAAAGGGCGAGGGTAGATCCAGGGTCAGTATGTACTAGAAGGTTTGCTAAAGCGAGTGGGCAGTCCCGGGCTGGAGGAAAGAGTGGGAATGGCGGTGCGTGCTCCTGCAGTGCCATGCGGCGGTCAGTCGTAGGCTCCACAATTGATACGGACGTACGGACGTCGAGGCGCCTCATCTGCACCTGAAGGCAGCAATCGACGCTCGGAGGAGTGAACAAGAATCGCCCGGTCGGTTGGATACGAGAGCTGGATATACTATGCGTAGGAGAAAAGCCGTAGACACCCGCGTCGGTCCTGTGAATCAGGACGACAAGGGAGAGAGTCGAGGAAAAGCCTGACGTTGCAGCGCTTCCTTGCAATACATATGTACTCATACCGTCACGGACCTTGCGATAAACGAGGCGCTCCGGTCAACGCCTTCGCGTATCAAGATGTCTGCAGGCTTCAGCCGATCAGTCCGAGACTATTCAATACAATTCCTGCCATGCCGTATCAGGCATTTTGCCCAAGCAGACTCCTCATCACCCGGGGCGCATCATGACAACGCTGAGCCATTCACAGCCTACCTGACGCGGCCACATTATGGAACAGCAACAGCGGCTCGGGTAGATATTCATTAGCCTTGCTACCATGGCTTCTGTTGCAGCACTTCGTGACGCTCTCGCATGCTTCGAGGAACCCGCGCGGGGTCCGATATACTTGCAGACAACTAAGGCGCGGTGTCGGGAGAACGTCTGCCTCATAAGGCACGAACTGCCTGCTCAACATCTACCAAATGAGCGGACTTCAAGTTAAACGCGGTACCTTGAAGTCGTCACTTAGCTCCGTCAGCGGGTAGCAAGGGACTTCCCGAGGAAAACAAAAATGGACTTCAGTACTTACGTCCGCCCCGCCTTGTCTGCACATGCACATGGAGGGAATACGTACCGTGCTGATCAACCCGCGACAGCTGGGAAGAGAGCAGCTACTACCCACTGTGCAACCCCGCGTTCGAGAAGCACATCGTCGCGTGCCTCCCTGAAGGCGCTAAGTGGGGGAACGACCAGGTAGCAGGTCCGCAGGAACACAAACGAGAGCGCCTCACTTCGCTTATGGACGCGGTCATCGAGCTCCTCACCACACACGTGTTTCACCTGTAGTGACGAGAGCAGGGGGATGAGAACCACAGTTGCAGTTCGTGCAAGAGATCACGTACCTCTAGACTGCGACAGCGCGCGCGTCGGGCTTGACGGAAACAGAGGTCAAGCACACATCGGAGACCGAGCACCTTCCTCGCGTGCACAAGTTATAACCAACCGTTTGCCGCCACCACGAGGCTTCCCTCCAGCACCGGGTTTTGTGCAGTCGTTCCTGGCCCACCGCGTCTTCGCACTGCCTGATCGATGAGTGTTGGTCAATTAACGCTCCGCACGGTCTCTGTCCGCGGTATTAGCAGTTCGCACCTAGAAATGGAATCGCTCCGCTTGCTCGGGTCCACTATTATTATGCATACACGCATGGATGAACGATGGACCACAACTAAGAAAGGCGTTGTTATCGCTCGTCGATAAGCAACTTGTTTCGCCACAAAACACGAGAGCCTGCCGCAATGTGTCAGTCAAGAGGAACATACATCGGTAGAAAAACCCTCGCCTGCCGGAGAGTCGAGACATTGCAGGTTTCTGGCAAAATATTGTGAAGTAACATTACTAGTCTGAAACAGAAACAGCACAAGGCTATCCGAGTGAGACATATACTATTCCTACCTCAAACTCCGGAGCTCCCCACGGGATATCCACGGAAGCAACTCGGACACTAATATGGAACATTATAGGGCTTTCTCAATCCGTGCATTGGTCTAGAGCATAGGTATGTTATCCGTCCACCACAAAAAGTAAGTACACTATACTTCGCGCATCGTCACGTCCGTCAGTAACAGTGTTAGTAAATCCAAGACCCTAAGTGTGAAGATAAAGCAAGGAGGGAGCACTGACCCACCACCCGTGCACCAACCACCGAAGATACACATACACCGCAAATACTACAGTTTCCAGCCCCACACCTCGACGCCACAGATGGCAGCTAAAGAACCGACATCGCACCAGAAAGCATGCCGATGAGTAGTGTGCTCGTCGCTGTGACGATCTGCAGTGCTGCGCTGTCTACACCGGTCCAGCCGCGCATGCCGGCGCTCGCAATCGTCGTCGCAAATAGTGCTGTTGGGTTCGGCGAGCCCGAGATGGTAACGGTCGGCTCGCTGGAATCGGGCGATGGTGAACTGGAATTGGTGGAATCGCTGACGGAGAAGGTATTGGAGGAGGTGTACAGCAGCCCGTGCGTGTAGTTGACAAACATAACATAGTAGTCATCGCCTGTGGGTAGGTTCTCGATGTAGACGTTAATGCTGTGCATCGAGTCGGGTACTGGTACAATCCCGGCGGTCAGCGAGGTAGATCATATCTAGCAGGTAAGACATACCTTGGTGGGCAATATATGACAGCCCTGACGTGCTCATCCTCTGCAACTCAATATCAAACAGTGTCACTCCATCGTCCAGCCCTTTCGCCCAGGAGATGAGGTTCGCCTGCCCGTTTGTCCACGTCCCTCCGCTCGCCGGTTCGGTAATGGTCCAATCTATTCAAAGCGAAGAACTAAGTTGATAGATCTGACCTAGACAGACTAGAAGACCCACAATCTGCCTTTGCAAGCGGTGCCAGACACCACACAAGAAAAAAGGTCAGGATGCTGGTCGACACCAGCGAGGATATTTGGTGATACATGTTCTAAAAAGGCAACGACTTAAGGGTCTGTGTAGATATGAAAGAGCGTCGAGCGAAGGACCGTCAGATGCGAGGCCAGAGCGGGCGCAGAGAGGGTAATATGCAAAGGTGGTATGTGTTCTTTCTCTCGCATTGCCGCGGCTTATTTGGTAATATTTGCCATGTGGCAGTGTCCAGTTGAATAACGAACTATATATGTGAACTTTTGCGCCCGCTCAACGTAACGTTCAGCCTTTGTTCAACCTGTCGTATACGTTAAACAGCCTCGGCATACTGGGGATGCCAGGGCTTAGGTTGAAGGCTGAGCATCTTTGTTCTCGGGATATCAGTCTGCAAATGTGCTCCATAACCGCCGCAGTTACATCATCATGTATCATATAGGAATATACTGAAGGTTGAATCCCAGTCAAAATCGACAAGAATGTGTTCGATTTATATCGAATACTTTCAAACTCTTCGACAGAGTTCGAGGAAATTTGCCCTATGACGGGTTTTAAGGATAGCATACTAATTCTATCGAAGCTGATCAAACTGTTGGGGTAATTGCTACGAATTGTATTGAATCCTGATCTAACTTCGTGCAATACCATTACTTGCTATATTGGGACCCATCATACAGCTGCGCATGCGCCGCGCTTGCATACAAATGTCCTGGGGCAGGTATACAGGTATCAATACCAAGAAAAATCTGTACATACAACAGCTTGAAGTAAAGCTACACAGAGGTACTGGTGGGACATGATCTCCAGTGCCGCAGTGCATAGCATCACTACTGAATTGAACTCACGAAGACATGAAGTGAAACTATTGGTTAGGGAGCCATAGCGGTATCTTCTTGCTTGGTATGGACACTGCATTCTTCTTCGCCGCGGCAGCAGCCGAACACGGGTAACTCGCGGGTCTCCCGAGACATACCCATAGCCACACCCGCAAGGGTACAGACAGGTGCAGGCGGGTACGGGTGTGACACGGGTACACACGAGTCATGGATCTTGGATGGGAAGAACTTGCTTTTGAGCCACCGCGGTGCGCTGCGTTGCGAGCGAGCAACGCCGGCAACTCTGAGGGTACGCGCGGGACAGGGCCATTGGTGGTGAACGTGAGGGTGCGGTGAACTTCGAAGACGTGCACGACGAGCGACGGGCTCGTCATGTTGCACGGCGGTGCATCCGGGAATGGCGAGGGAGGTAAAGAGGGTGGATGAGACGTGCGTGTGATTTGTAGCGACAGGCACAGCACCCACCTCAAGCCTTCTGTCGCCCCTGTCAATTGCATGCACGACGAGTGATGTGCTCGCCACGCTCTCTGATGGCATAGCCAGTGGCCGTAGGATTAGGATGGAGCAGGGAGTCACGTCTGGAGAGGGTGTACCTTTGCGTGGCGAGCCTCCCTGCTCGGTATGCTCGCTCTCGCGGCACTTTCCGTCCTCCTCGTCCTTCCTCCTTTCATCGCATCCTCTACGCTCCGCGCTGCCTACACTCCGAGACAGCCTTGAGCTGTTTCAGATTGCCAGCTCGAGGTCGTCAGGTCGCGTGACAGGCTGGACTGGCAGAGCCAGTCACAGATTGGAGCTCACATGCCTGTTGGGACTACTACGCAAATGTGTGATGGCTCGGTCGCGTTTGCAATCATGGCCGCAACCGTGGTGGTTGTCGAGAACAGTGGCTATGAGACAGCTACAACATCAAGAGCTTTCAATATTTATGTGGTTATGGTTATTGCAGAGGAGGAGGAGAAGGCGATGCATGGTGCATGAGTGCAGGAGGCAAAAGACTGGGTGAGGACTTAGTTGAAGTCATTCGACAAGATGGGTTGACGACGTCATGCGATTGTGGACTGTGTCACTCGCAAGGAAACGGAAACAGGCATGACGTCAAGAGACGACTGGTCACAAGTGGCGAGATGCAAATTCACGTGTTCTCAAGGCTCTCTGCGGAGGATGGAGAAACACAACCAAAGCCTTATTTGAGCCTCGATAAAAGCTTGATTGGAATAAGGGAGTGCTGTTTTGAATCTAAAACGAAGCGCACAGCCAATTTGTAAGCCCGAAAACGCTACAATTCGTTGTGCTTAGCATTGACTGACAGCTATTTGCTACTATTTGAAGTAAATCGAACACATTCTTGTCGATTTTGACTGGGGTTGAATGGCATGACTCAGAGCAAGACTTGAGTTCAGATCTCAGACTCGACTCAGGCGAGAAACGCACACAGACGTGACCATGTGACAGACGTGTCTGTGTCCAGTCCGTGACATAGCGCTGTGACCACTGGCACATGACGTGTCAGATGTGACACCGTTGTCCGTTATTGCGTACCCGAGGCTGGAGATATTGCGTACATGAGGCCGGTTTTAGTGGGTTCAGACGGACGTACCTCAAGTAGTACATGTTTCTTCAGCAAAGCAAACCAACAGTACTTTTTGTATCGTGCTCCTCTTATCCCGACGCTCGACGCCCGATCTTGCCATTGATCGCTGTCTTCGGTATGAAGCACTCACGAAGCACTGATATTAGGTCTCTGTCCGCCGTGACAACTTATATATACCAAGAAATGGGATGAAAGAATTCTGACTTTCTGGCGGGCAGGCAGCCCTCTTAATACACATGCTTGTACCAGTACCTGGTCAGATATCAAGTCAAGGAGAAATACTAATACAAGACAGCTTTCGGAAGTGCGGCGCTTCCGGTGTCGTACATATCTTTTCGGGAAGGCGTGATCAAACACGGTTAAGGCCCAACAAGGCTCTGCGTCAGGTATCGAGCCAAAAGATGTCTCGGCGCACGGCAGCGAAGTCGAGGGTGGTCGGGGAAAGAGGAAATCAACGAGACTCTCCTTTCATCATATCTGCCACGAGCTCCACGGCGGCCGGAGAGCGAGGTTTAATAGCGCAGACAAAGTCGTGGGGATGACTACGACGCGTCAGAATGTGCACTAATGATTCAACCTTATTTACTGACCTGACGAAGCCTGATACATACGAGGCTGAAGGGGTTATCTCGTTCCCTGCTGGATCGCGGGCTTTCCCGATGTCCAACGTCGCTATCATGCTTGCTACAGCCAGAAAGATCGTCGTGTCGGCGAAAAGGCGCCCCGGACAGACCCTAGATCGTGATGCTTATTTCAGGCGTGTCACAAAGCATCGCAGGAAATCGCACCTCCGACCATATCCAAAGATGATGTTTCGAGGATCCGATGTCTCCGAATCTAGCGTCTTGTCGAGAAACCGTTCCGGACGGAATACAGCGGGATCCCCGTAGATACTTTCGTTTTGAGTCATTGACCTACAGACTATGGTGAGTCGTGTGCATTCTGCATCATACGGTTCAACATGCCAAAGATTAGCAATGATGCTGGTGTCCCCCGGTAGACGGATGCCTCGATATTCGTCGGTTTCCGTGAGGTAATGTGGAATGCCTAAAGCAGAGTAAACCAAGCTGTTCATCGCTGAATGTTTGTCGTGACCGCTAACCCATAGGGATTGGAGGATTCCACCTAGATCTCAGAGAATGAAGCATGTGCCAACAGCATGTATGGACGGCACTGACCGGTAAATCTCCTTGATGATGCAGTCCACATACGGCAAGGCTTCCCTGTCTGCAGTGGTCGGGAGGCGGTCCTTGCCAATCACACGATCAACCTCCTCCTGGGCCTTCCGATATACCTCTGGATGGAGAACCATCTCCAAGAGGAACGTGCACAAAGTCGCATTCGTCTGTGAGAGCTACTCAGACCGAAGTCGGTGCGCACGGCAGTCAACATACTGTGTCTGTCCCCGCTATTCACACCAGGGTCAGCATCGGCATGCAATCTCGTCATGGTGTCTGCCCTTACCGCCGTACAAGGATCCCGCAGCATGCATAATGTCAATTTCTTCTTCATTCAGTCGTCCTCGCTCTGTTGCATCTTCGATGAGCGCAGACGTCATGGACGGCTGCGCATGACCCGATACCTAAGTCGACTTTGAGTTTAGGTTTAGATGGTCCAATGTAACATAGTTTTGCGCACAACCGCGTCTCGGACCATGAAGTAGGGACGATGCATTGCTTCACAAACATACTGCTTGGTCAACGATGCATGACGCTTCCACCCCATACCAGGTAACCAAGCCGGTACATGTTTCACTGTGTAGTCATCAGCGTGCATCCACGTAGCTCAGGTTAGGTAAACGGGACCAACGAGGCGGGAAGAAGTCCACCAGTGTTCCGCCTGCTGCACCACTTTCAACGGTCGCCCTTGTTGCGCGCTCGATGAGTGTGATGTATTCGTCGTCCAAGGATGTAATACGGTGTCCGTACACGGTTCCCATTATCACGGCAGAGATGTACCTACTGACCATTAGTAACATGTCTTTGCCGAGACATTGAGCAAGTTCAATACCTCTGGACGTGCTTCATGAATCCATCAGGCATCTCCATTAGACTTGATAGCAAGATGTAGGTCTCTCTCTGCTGGATATGCTCGTAGTCACGGAGGGCGCTCTTGTCTCCAAGCACGCTCTGGATCCACCGGCGCTGCAAACGCCAGCTGCCACTATGATATGGCAAGAAAGATACACTGGGATTCCACCCGAGCCTGAGTCATACGGTTGGTGCCGACCCAGGAACGAAAGGTAGAGAACCATACAGCTCAACGAGCATGACGATGCGCGGCCTGCTTGAGTACTTTGCACTGCGCTTGTCCAGCAGTTCCCGCGCTACTTGTTGCGAGTTGATGATGATCAGCGGCTTGGTGAGAACCTTGGCATAAATTAAGTCGCCTGTAGTCGGCCGGTTGAATCAGCGTTGTCGACTTTAACAGCCATGGAATGTACCGTATTTTCGCGCCCACGAAGCAAAGGTCCGTTCCTGGTACTCCAAGGGTACCTGGTATGCGTTTCCTATGACCGGAAGTGGCCAAGGACCGGGGGGGAGGCGTCGGCTTGCATTCTGAGCCAGCCACGTAAGCTGAGAATACAGCACAAGGGAGAACACGATAGCAAGTAGGACCCAGGTGAGTGGCAAGGCGAAGAGCTGGTCCATGCCATAGTACCACAGCAAAGACATTGCGGGCACGTCGAGCGAAATCCACGCAACCTGCGAGCAGATGCAAACCTAGTTGCGGCGTTGAGGAAAGGCAAGCGTTAGGTTCTGGGTCTGGTCGCATTGGATGATTTATCAGGGTCTTCAGACCAAGCTCGACCAGAGCAAGTGATTCCCCCGAATAGACCTAGGGCAGGGGTAGATCACACGGTCGATAAATACAGACCTCACCATCATCATAGGGGTTGTCTCGTACCCATCCCTGACCGACCGCACCCCACCACCGCGTCGATATCAGGTCTGGGGCATTCTGATGAGAGAACCCTCCATGCGCGTTATCAGCAAACCGCCTGGATCAGCCACCTGTAACGGTCACGGATAAGATCCAGCTTGCGAGATCGAGTACCCGTTTTGGTAGTCGGTGACTACCCCCGAGCTCGACGAGCGTTATGTAACGAGTCCAGCACTTTTAGAGCACCGATATACGTGTCAAGTACATTCCTGTACTAAATGATTCTCATAATGTTATACACGACTGTCTACAGAATGCAAGACTTACTCAGAAGACAAGCCAGTGCACTGGGACACACCGGCAACTCCGACAAACACAGCTGCCTAGGACTGCAAACGGCCACTCTCGCACGAGGGTGTGGTCATGTCAGAGATGGGGTAGATTTACAAAGGACCGGGTACTGGAGGGATTTCAACAGAAGATGATTCAATGGAAGACCCAAAGATCTAGCCGGTGCCACACTCCGGCTCTTAGGAAGCACTAGACGCTCCTAGATAAACTACCGACCTGAGTAGTGCATACCTTATGGAGTGTAGTATGGGTTGATCATTTATGTATCATAATCTGACTGTAATTATAGATAGTTATGTATCAATATGCTACCAGCAGGGGAATATTCCAAAGTAACTATTCCCCCCAACTAGGACTGACGTAAGGATATAGCATCTGTGCTCATGTTCGAGTGTAATTCAAGCCGGCTGACAACATCACAGTTAAGGTGCGATACCATCACCAGATAGACATGTACTTCCTCCGCGGACTCTGCAGATCTCGACACAACCATCCACATGCCAGGACACTAGCCTAGGAACAATGTCAGTCAATCATCGATGCGTAACGGCGACAGCGCTAATTTAGCACTACTGCTTTATATTTGTCACGAGTTTAGCACTCGCATCATTGCTCAATATTTGTACATATGGCTATACCATACATCCACAATGCAACATAACAAAATGAGACGTCGCATATTGGAACCTAGCGGACGGAACAGCGCCATCTCGTACAAGTCTGTCACGAGTTTAGCACTTGCATGAAGGTCGTATTCACGCATGGTGTGTGCCTTATGATCCATATGTCACTGGCGGGCCGGGTCGCAGTCAGAGGGTGCAGGGGACCACGAGAAGACAAAAATTCGGCTGCCTTTGAGTGGCCGCGAAGCCTCGCACCTGCGACCTCCTGCCCCTCGCGCGCAATGGCGCGCGAGACGGTGGGGCGTGCTCAACGGCACTCCTATATGACGCACCAACTGTACAAAAACCGCGCCCGACATCGCGCGACTCGTCATCCGCTCGTCGTGACCATTATTCGCCGCGCAACGTTTACTCTTTGCGGATTACCTTGTTGAATCAGAACATCTCTGCATACATAGGATATGTATAAATCTAGCAAACGCGCGCACCACTTACCTTTCCGGGATGCCAGCAGCATCTAGCCCGTCTCAGTGCTATTGAAACATGGGTCATTGTTCTTCCCTATTATCCACTTGGTTTTGTGGAAGAATGATTGTATGCAGCATAAATGTGTAAAGTACAAACCGTAGGACATGCTCCCTGACGGTCCCGAGAGGCTGGTCGTGCCCTTGCCCGCAGTAGCCTTTTTGGGATGAGCAACATGTGTCGCTTCTTGGCCTTGTGTGGGAACATAAGCTATCTCTGAGGAGCTTTGTCGCAAAGTGCATGACGGTGCTCGATTTCCCCGATTTTCGGCACTATACAATGGTTTTTATACTTATACCATTGCGTACCATTGGGGCGCGGCGCGGGGTTTTTGTACAGTTGGTGCGTCGTAGAAAGTTGGCCGAGAGGCGAGGGGCACTTACTGGGACCGGTATCATTACCTGCCAGGTGTCCCAAAACTGGTGCGAGTATGTACCAGAGCCAGTCCTCTTCGCTCTATCAGTGAGCACGCAGCCACCGCTGCCGCAGAAAGCGCACGAATTCAGTGCGTGCCTCGTTGTTGGCTGGACACAATGTTCTGACTAGTCGTCATGCTGAGGTCAAACATGGAAGCAAGAATGTACCGAGGCCGCTCATTGTTGCATTGCATACTCAGGAATCCACCAAGGCGGTCGCGCGCTGACGCCCAACGCGCAGGGACACTGACGAGTGCGTACATTTAACGGAAGCAATGAGCGTAAGCAAGTAAGTGCGCGAATCATCATCTACCCCGGACAACCAACCTCGCTGCGCTCCACTCGCACCATGTGTGCCGAGGGGGGACCTATATCCACTCCTCAGCGATGCGCGCCACAACTCGGCGCAGCCACAGCCGTGCAGGCGCGGACCGCCAGCTTCCCCAGGAGCCAGCTCGTGCTCGGCTGGCCCTCGTGCGCGTCGCAGTTGGACACAAGTGGCCTCCGCCAGCGATCGCTGGCCCGCGCACGTCCGTGGGCGGATCCGAAGTGGCCGTCGGTGGCCCAGCAGGCGCACGCCCTGTTTGCTAGAAACACGGCCAACGGTGGTGCGGAGCCTGGCTCGGGGACGTGACGACGAGCGAGGTCGGAAGTGCAGTGGTCAGCCGCCGCGGCTGCGACGTACTGAGGTACTTGTATGCGAACGATCGATGCTCTCTCTGGCAGCCGGGGCGGGTTCGTAAGGGATGGGACGCGGGCTCGAGTGCGCCGTTCTTGTGGTCTGGCGTGGTGGGGCAGACATGTCAGAACTTTCTTGCAGGGATTAGATAGCATTGTAAGGTATTATAATCCATGACAAGACCTGCACATTATAATTTAGGCCAAATCAATCCAATGCACATTAGAATGCCAATGGAATATGTATTGCAATCTCCGCTGTGACTATGTGTAGCATTGTGTTTCATTTGAATTGATCATTAGTCATCCGATAGCATTCAAACCCATCTTTCCGGGAATCTTATGTAATTATATTGCATTCCTATGTCGGACCATTGTAATCCCTGTAAGAAAGTTCTGACAAGGTCATGGCGCAAGGCGACTCACTGTCGTCGGGCATGCCTCATGAAGGCAATGTTCGAACGAAGCGTCGGGCGCCGTCGAGTCTCTTGTCACATTGCATGTTGTTTTGTGATCTGGCCGTGACTTGCAGGCTTCTATGGACCTGACTGCAGAATGCTGTCAATGGTGCGGCCAAGTCTGCCTCAGTCTGAGGCTCCACACAGTCTGGAATGTAATCGTGAGGGCCAGCTGTCACACGAAGTCCTCACATCTCGGCACTACCTTCGCGTCGCCATCCCGGAGCACAGAAAAGCATTAATACGGCTCTTGCTGTCCGATCATTCCCTCTCAGTGGAGGGCTTACAACCACGTCCTCCCAGGACGGTGGACCCTGCATAGGTGATCCCGCATCAGCAGGTTCTGCCGAAGGGAACAGTGGAGGATCCGGTGCATGCGCTTTTCATCTACCCCAGACAGAGGTCGCGGCAGCCCGGGAGGAGTTCCTGCATCTTCTGAGAACTGACCTTCCGACCCGGCCGTGGTAAATTTAGTGGGGAGATCGTGTTGCGGAGTTCTTGATGCAAGTGCTTCGGCAGCACCGGACGATCGACTGAGAGAGAGAGAGCAGTCGGCGTTCTGGCGTGTTTCGAGTATTGGGTGGCGCGGATATTTGGGACAGTTGAGGTTTTTGTGCCTGCGGCAGGGGGCTAGGACAGTACAACCTAGTGCCAGACGAAACCTTTCACGCCATACATCATTGCCGGTGCAGACGTCCAGCGTACTGGCCGAGTCCTTGTCAGCGGTGAGTTATATCGGATGCAGTGGGGACCTCCTGGGCGGTATCTCCGACATGTATGATCGCTCGTACGTCTTCGCACGCATGGGCGTACGTCATGTAGGTTGAGCTCATAACCAGTAGGCGCTGGGTCCATACGCATCGAGTAGGTATCGGGCCAAGAATATTTTCTCTTGTCATTGGCAAATTATGGCAATTAAGTCGAGACCATCAACAAAACTCTCCGTTCATCATATCTATCACGAGTTCCACGGCAGCTGGAGAGCGGGGTTTCATAGTGCAGACAAAGTCGTTGGGATGGCTACGGCGCGTCAGAAAGTGCGTTATTGACTCAACTCAATCCTATTTACTGACCGGACGAAGCCCGGTACAAACGAGGCTGAAGGCGTTATCTCGTTCCCTTCCGAATCGTGGGCTTTACCGATGTCCAATGTCGCTATCATGCTTGCTACAGCCAGAAAGATCGTTGTGTCGGCAAACAGTCGCCCCGGTCAGATCCTGGATCGTCGTGATTATTTCGGGTGTGTCACGGGGTTTTGCAGGAAATCATACCTCCGACCATGTCCAAAGACGATGTTTCGCGGATCAGCGATCTCCGGATCTAGCGTCGTGTCGAGAAACCGCTCTGGACGGAATACAGCAGGATCGATACTTTCACTTTGAGTCATTGACCTACAGGCCACGGTGAGTCGTGTGCGTTATGCGTTGTATGGTCTAACATGCCAGAGACTCGCAATGATACTAGTGTCCCCAGGTAGATGGAAGCCTTGGTATTCGTCGTCTTCCGTGAGGTGATGTGGAATACCTTAAAGCAGAGTAAGATATGCTCTTTGATGCTAAATATTTGTTGTCACTGCTAACCTAAAGGAACTGGGCAATTTCACCTAGATCTTGAAGTATGAGGTATGCGTCAACAGCATATATGGCCAGTACTGACCGGTGAACCTCCTTTATGATACAGTCAACATATGGCAAAGCTTCCTTATCTGCAACGGTCAGGAGTCGGTCCTTGCCAATCACATGGTCGACCTCCTCCTGTGCCTTCCGATATACCTCTGGATGGAGAACCATTGCCAAGAGAAACGTGAGCAACGTCGCAATCATCTGAGGGGGTTACTCAGATCTAAGTCCGCTTGCACCATAGTCAACATACTGTGTCCGTTCCCACTATTCACACAAGGGTCAGCGCCGACATGTAATCTGGTCGTGGTGTTTACCCTTACCGCCGTACAAGCTTGCCGTAGCACTGATAATCTCAGTTTCTTCTTCACTCAGTCGTCCTCGCTTCGTTGCATCTTCGATGAGCGCAAACGCCATGAACGGCCGAGCATCACCAGATAGCTATGTGGATCTGACGTTAAGGCGGCTGCGAGCTGGCGTAAATTTGCGTACAACGGCGTCTCGGACTATGAAGTAGGGGAGGTGCTTTGCTTCCCAAACACGCTGCCTGGTCAATGATGCCACACGCTTCCACCTCATACCAGGTAACCAAGCAGGCACATGTTTCACTATATAATCATTAATGCACTTCCAGCAGCTTAGGCTTAAGTAGATGGGACTGACAAGGTGGGAAGAAGTCCACCAGTGTTCCGCCTGCTGCACCAGGTTTCAGCGGTCGCTCTTGTTGCGCGCTCAATTAGTGTGATGTATTGGTCGTCCAAGGATGTAATACGGCGTCCGTACACGGTTCCCATTATCAAGGCTGAGATGTACCTGTTGATTTCCCTGAGTAAGAGTTCTGTTGCGGGCCATCGAGCCAGTCAAATACCTCTGGATGTGCTTCACAAATCCATCGGGCATGTCCATTAGACTCGATAGCAACATGTAGGTCCCTTTCAACTGGAAATGCTCATAGTCATGGAGGGTGCTCTTGTCCCCAAATGCGTTATGGACCCATCGGCGTTGCATACGCCGCCGATCGCTATCATATGGCAGGAAGGCTACACTGGGATTCCACCCAAGCCTGAGGCCCATTAATGTTGAGCCAGAAACGACATGAACTGAAGAAACATACAGCTCGTGTACCATGACAATGCGCGGCCTGCTTGAATACTTTGCACTGTGCTTGTCCAACAGCTCCTGCGCTACTTGTTACGAGTTGATTACTATCATCGGCCTGGTGAGAACCTTGGCATAAATCAAGTCACCTACAGTTGTTCGGCTGAATCAGCATTGTTACTCGGGTTACGATAATGAATGTACCGTATTTTCGCGACCATGAAGCGAGGGTTCGTTCCTGGTACTCCAAGGGTACTTGGTGTGCATTTCCTATGACCGGAAGTGGCCGAGGACCGGGGGGGGGGGGGGGGGGGGGTCGGCTTGCATTCCTAACCAGCCACATGAATTGAGAATACAGCACAAGGAAAAACAGGATAGAAAGTAGGACCCAGGCAAGGTGCAAGGAGAAGAGCTGATCCATGTCATGGCACCACAGCGCAGACATCGCGGGCACGTCGAGCAAGATGCACGTAGCTCATAAGCCTGCGAGTGAACGCAAACTTATTTAGTGTATTGGTCGTCCCGGAAATGCTGGTGTCAAATGCTAGGTCCGGTCACATTGGGTAGTTCCACCCCGCCCCGCCAGAACTCACTTGTAGGTATAGCATCTGTACTTGTGCTTGAGTGTGATTCAATCAGCTGCTGGCACCGAGTGACAACCGAATTACATTGCGGCTAGAGTGCGGTAGTATCACCAGACACATCCATCTCGCTACCGAACTGCAGGTACATGTCATCAGCGTGCAATGTGAGAGAACATGTCAGGCTTGACCTTCGTGCCGGGCTTCCTCCGAGGAAGTTCGCAGATTCTGACTCAACCATCCACATGCCAGGACACTATCGTCTTGTCTAGCATAAGATTAACGGGTATGTGTCCACGTCGATAGCACACATCCGAATGCATCCATGAGGATGACGCAAGTATCAGCTGATACAGCTAGAAAGTCGGCAAAGAGGCGCCCTAGACAGACTCTGGAATATTGAGGGTAGTTGGTGAATATTGCGGGGCCTGAGCCTGGTAGTATAGCATACCTCTCTGTCCATGTCGAGAAATGATGTTACGAGGATAGGCTACCTCCGGATTCAGTGTTGTGTGAAGAAACCGTTTGGGAATCTAGACGAAATACAGCAGTGTCCCGTCGACACTCTCGCTTCGAGCCA
Source organism: Fomitopsis pulvina (assembly GCA_964035675.1). NCBI lineage: Eukaryota > Fungi > Basidiomycota > Agaricomycetes > Polyporales > Fomitopsidaceae > Fomitopsis > Fomitopsis pulvina. The sequence goes on along the minus strand of OZ037965.1, from coordinate 1,912,543 downwards.
CTGACCTATCTAATACTTATAGTACGTCGCAGGGTTGGGATATCAGAGGTTAGCGATGATGGTTTTCCATAGGCAGTGCGGTCACGAATCTGTAAGCCGTGAGCCCATGTCATTGACAAGTGATGTACTACCACTGTTGATATGTATTACGAGGTCTTCGGGCACGTGCTCGGGGGTAGGACGCCGATGCAGGACTCCCTGCATTGAATCGGCTCGTAGTAATGGCAAACGATTGTTGAATGCATTGCTGGATCCATTTGTGTTGCACATGCCTACTATCATCATGATGGGATTCCAACCGACTGCTATCATCAGCGGACCACAAACAGGACGAAGTAATGAGACTTACAGCTCACACATCATGATCATCCGCAGCCTGCTAGAGCACTTGTCTAGCAGGTCCATGCTCTTAATTGGCGTTACCGAGTCTAGCACACCGTATATTTTGCCCATAAAACATCCATTCCTAGCGCTCCAAGGGGACTAGATGTATATTACCTATGATTAGGAGCGGCTGGGGGCCATAAGGAAGGCGGCGGTCTGAACTGAAGAGTCCATGTCGCACGCATATCGCTAGAATCAGAAACACGGGGTGCACAATCCAGGGATTGACAGGACCGGGTTGTTCCATGACGCAGAACTGCATGGAAGCCTTCGCGCGTAAGATCAACACTGCTTATAGGCCTGTGTGAAAATATACGTGCCGTAGCATGGTGTGTAAATTAAGCCAGCTCCGGACGACAAGAAAGCCCATGTCTTGAGACCCATTGGATTACCCGAATGAACAGCAATTTCACTCCGGTGTCTTGGAGTTCGACAGGCATGACTGCCATGCTAGGGCAGGAAGGGTCTATGATCATTGGATGGCCCTCGGACGCAATATACCACACCTGTGGTACGCTCGTTCCTTTACTTACGCGGGCGCAATGTCGTCGGCAAACGCTGAATATGAAGACAAATTGGCAGAAAGCCGCCTACCAGTAGCAGTCGATAAGACAGAACACGACTGACTTCCATTCGAAGCGCTTCCTCCAAGTCACCCACGCGAATTCATCTAGACCTCGAGATACGGTCATCTGCCTTGTTCATCAGCCCTGTAGATCACCCAAGTTGCGTGACGCCAGTAACTGGCGCGTCCAAAGACACCATGGAATTCTCCTGTGGCCAGCTGCAACAACATATCAGCGCTTACGCAACGGTACAATCGGAAGCCTTGCCATTACGCTCACATGAAGAGCATCGTGTCATCTTGTGATGAATGACTTATCAGTACGGTAATATGATGCGGAATGTTTTGAGGTTGCTTGCCAATACCATGGGCATACATTGACAAGCGGAAGGGAACTTCTCGACCCAGACGAGCTATACAAGTTCATTCTTACGTTCTGTACTGAGGGCGGAGCGTAGGGTGTCATCACGGGTCAATGAGTCCCTATAAAACATATCGAAAGTCACGGTTCTGTACGTCCGTCAAGTCAAGAAATTCCTGTGGAGACTGTCAACTTGAAGCTAAGCAAGGTACATCTCATGTTACACGTACCTTATCTACTTTGCGCCGAACACGCTTCCCAGCATCGTCAATAACCTCCACCGAGACGTGATTATATGTCTCTTTTGGGGGCTCCAGGTCCCGCCGTCTATTTTCTGAGGCAAGTAAATGTCGGATCATCAGCATGATAACAGGACATGCGAGATAGCATAAGCCGATGATCGTCCATGGGACATGGTTCCTGTAAGCTGGCATCAGATGAGTCTGAGGTAGTTGCAATAAATTACATACCGAGGTCGATACTTCTCTTGCCACATGAATGGACCCGCGGCATTGCCAATGCAGTATGCAATTAGCATAATTGCGTTGACGGTCACTCGCTTGGTGTGTCCCGCCGTTACATTGGAGAGCCAAGACAGTGATAAGACAAAACCCGTCGTCCCAACGCCTGTGCAAGATATAAGAGTCGCACATAAACCAAAGCACGCAGCACCAACCGGTAAGCCACTGCGCGCATAACAATCCAAACTTGTTGTTCCACGGCAGGAAATTGATCAGCAGGACACCAACGAGGTTCGGAATGAAATATGCTGCGCCGACATAAGCCCGTGCATCCTTCAACCGCACAGCCAAATGGACACCCGTCCAAATCGTGATAATCTCAATGACCCCGTCCACGCATCCGAGAAGCGTCGTCTGCAGATAGGTAAAACCAAATGACGCAACGATGATCTGGCCCTGGTTCGTGAGACTGTTGGGGATATTGTTGAGCGCAGAGAACAGAGCAAAAAGCCACGTCTTCGGGTCGTGTAGGGCTTCATGAACCCTTGGAAGATGTCAGACACAGTGGCAGGAAAGTGCATCAATGGTAACATACTGCTCTAACTTGAAGTGTTTGTTCTCGACTCCGGTCTGGTTCTCCTACCCATTGACATGTTATACACTGAACACTGTTCGCGGGAGCAACGCACCTTGAGGCGCCGCACAGCAATGACCCGTTCCTCTCGAGTAAGAAACCAAGCATTCGTGGGTGAGTCCGGAAAGTACAACCTGATGAGCAGGGCATCAGCCACATGTCATCCAGAGCCGCCTAACGCACCAATACACTGCGGCAGTGATCAGAGTCATTGTACCAGTGATAGACATCAGCCTACAAAGATGATGTGAGTATGTGCACTCGGCGGGAGTACAGGTTTGCTTGCCACTGCCATGGCTCGAAGCCTTCAGTCCCTATGTGCAGAGTCCCAAAACTGATGAAACCAGAGATTATTTGTGCTGATTCCGAAAATCAGCAACGCTCAATAGCCAGAAGAGACTGGCACTACTACCTGTGCCGTTCATGAGGACTGATGCAACGCAAATGAATACGTAAATGATGCTAACATCGCTGTGCAGTGATACGCACACCAATATCCAACTCGTAAAGTCTGCTCGCTGCGAGTATAGAACATTGAAGTGACGATCATGAACCCCGCGGTAATTGACCCCTCACACATGCCGAGTATAGACCGAACAACGAAGAGCCCTGTGAAGTCGTTACACACAACGTGGCTCAATAATGCAACACCCCAAACGAAGATGTTCAGACTGAATCAGAGTAGCCATTCAGCGACAAAAACCATCCTCATATCAGGCAGTAATACTTACCTCATCCACTTCCCTACCGGAAATCGCTGCAAGGCGATGTTTTGCGGATACTCAAATATGAGATAGCTTAGATAGAATATTGTTCCGAGCCTGTTGATGATGCTCAATGGCAATATGATCCAAAAGCAAGTACCGTACCAGTTGTATCTAGGCACTGGAAGTGTCAGAGTAGAGGGCCACACTAGTCTGAAGTGATGATCCGTACTGATTCGTCGTGAGGTGAGTTGCTTCTCTATCGGACACCGTGAGCTAAGCGGCCACCTCAAAGTGTAGGAATTGACCTTATTCCCAAAATTGCAGCACTACCAAGAGTTGTTTTGTCCATGAACTGTATCCAATAGAGTACTGCGAAGGTTCATGCTGCGATCTCACTGCGTGTCACCTCGAAGAACAGGCAAGTCGCTGCGTGCCTATTCTCCAAAGTAACTTAAAGAACAACAAAATAGCAAACTTACTACACATTAAAGGCATAATATGCCAGTCCACCTTCTCCCTAACTCGGTTCACCTCTGTAGCAAGGAGTTCTACCTCTTCACCCGCGATGAGTTGTGCCCCGGTGTCGACCTCCATCGGCGTCATTGCCAACTTGGCACCCTCCGTATCTTCATCATCGACATCGTAGTCGCCGTGGTGACCTTCTTGTATGTTATTCTGGTTGATCTGAGCCAGAGGCTGATATTCTATGTTTGTGCTGCGACGTTTACGACCGAATTGGAACATCCTCGACCACCTCGTACGACGGACCACCACTTGATACCCCTGACCTTGGAAAAAAAAATGAAACACAGTTACTGGGTGAGACTACGCAGAGTATGCATTCACGGCGAGTATATGATGGTGAAAACCTGGATTCGTGGGAGTCTGGATTGGCCCTAGGTTCGACACCAAACCCGTCTGACGTGAACGTGAGAGGGGTTTGTCACAAAGTACTGTGTTCGGCCGAGATCTCGGCCGGGTTAGTCTACTCGGTCAGTCGAGTATAACAGTGAAGGTTTTGTCCTGATCCCACAGTAGGCACACCAGTAGATAGATACAATTGAGAGGTGCATGATGGCACAAGCCTCATGCAAAAAGACAGAGGCTGGGGAGCTATGCACTGGATGGCCGAGTAGGGTGGCCGAGATCCCGGCCCGATACAGTATGGGTTTGAGACTGGCGGCCACCATCAATACAAATTTACTTATCTCCATTCTTATTGGCCTTTACCCTACTTACCCCTGTTACTCCGATCTGCAATTGAATTACAATTGAGTCAGGACAGTACTAGTCTGCCTCAATTTGACGGCCCAACTGAGTGGAGGTTGTGTAGTTATGTAAGCAGATAGATCTCTGAAACGCGCGTGTAAATCTCACCACGCGCTACGCGTCGACGCGTCGCGTCGTTCATCCCTCTGCTCACACCGTATGGTAGCCTCTCATTAATCGAATGCAAAGCCCGACTTCACCAGGGTGTTCTCACCACTCCTTCGATACCTTCAGTTCTCCCAATGCCATTGCTTTCTGCCAAGCTCGGCCCTAGGTTCGACACCAAACCCGTCTGGTATCTGGATGTCGAATCCGATGATGTATCCAATGTACCGAATCCTCAAGTAATGCCCCAAATGCCATGATGAATCGGGCTTAAGTGGAATTGTTCAACACTTGGCACTGCACTCAGGCTGTTCAAATACTTTGTTGCAACTAACACAGCATCGGAGGTTAGAGGATGAAGCTATGTAGTAAAGGAGGAAGCGGCCCTTTCAGAAACATTACTGCGTCGAGTCACGCTCGGAGACGTCGGTTACACGCTATACTTATGTATTGTATGTCTGCCTAGGAGAGACTAGCTACACGCAAGCATTGGTCTGGGATTCAAGTCTCAGCCGTGATCTGGACGCCATGTGAGCTGCATGACTACGGAACACCATGAACACGATGCAGAAATCGAATGAGTACTTCAACGACCTCTTCCCGATGCTCATAAAAAGGAATGTGACTACCTCCTTCCACCGTATGCACTTGAAAGTCTTTGAAGTAAGGCTTCGTCGCCTTCACAACCGTATCTCCGCTCACTAGTTTATCGGCGCCACCGTTGATCACCAACAGTGGCAAACCGTTCCCTCCTGCCTCCATGAGTTTGGTTGGATCCTGGTGTCGCCTCATCAAGTTCCCCGTGACTTGCGGAGTCTGCAAGAATGCCGGCCCAAGATAGATCATCTTCTCCTTGATCTCGATAGCCGCAGGGTCATTGAAGCAGGCGTCAACGAAGTCGCATACCGTATTGCGGAAGGTATTAGCGTCATCTGAAACAGCGTTCCCTCGGAGAAGTTCGATCGCAAGAGGAGTTAAGCATGACTCCACCCCAGCACCAATGCTGGGAGGGCCCGCCAGATACACGAGCCCGGCGGGCAAGTCAGATTCTAGGTGAGCACAGATGTCGCAAGGAATCATAGCTGGAATGGACGAGCCAAACATGCCAAGTTAATCATGTGTGTAACAATACTAGGAAGGAACTTTGTATACCTCCATAACTCCTACAGATAGGCGTTCAGTGTAATTTCGTATCGCAATGGACATTGTTTGACACTTGCCAGCCGACATAGACAGGTCGCTTGATTCCGAATCCTCGTATGACGGCCGCATAGTCATCTGCGAATAGAGAGGACGAATACGCCACAGGATCCTCTGGCTTTCCGCTTCTACCGTGGCCACGTAGATCATAGCGCACCTGCAAATGGCCGATGAGTACGATGATAAATGTCGGATTTGGAGTCAACTGACGAGAAAGGCCCGGTCGAGCAAACGGGGACAGTCGAACAACCCATCGAATACGAGACATGACATATGGATCCCGTGAACTAGAATAAAGCAAGGTTTATGCGGATTACCAATCGCTTCGGCGTAAACTGGGGTGCCATCGCTGGACTGTAGAGTCTTGATCATTGGCGTGAAAGGCATCCTGACCTTTGTGGGTTATGGACCACTGAGGTATTACATTTATATGCTGTGTTATTCTGTGTTGTCCCTGAGCGTGGTAGTCTCCATGACAGGTCCGGTCACTCGCCGCATGAAACACGTTCAGTGGCGACGTGAAATCAAGCCCTAATGGCCCTTGCCATGAGGCTGGCAGCTTTCATGGAAATTCTGACTTACGAATGTCACGGGTCCAGAACTTTCATAGAGAACAATCTTATGGACTGCACTTGGAAGAGTGTAGCGTTTTAGATTCGACACCAAACCCGGCCCACGATGCTGACGCGTGGATGGTTTTGGTTGAGACTACATAGCGTCCTGGAAAGCGAATCAGTCGATGATATGAAACTGTCTAGTCCCATAACGCCGTTTCTGGCCCTTGCTTATCTGAATTAAATTGCGAGTGTTAGCGTGTGGCAATGTGCACCGTGGTACATAATAGAAGTTTATGTGGGAGTATTGATAAGAGGAAGCGGCTTCAAAAACATCCGGGCTTCCAAAACATGTCCATGAAGTTATCACCACGATCCGCTCTCTTTTGGGCAGTACTATCAGGGCAACGTTTCTGAAACGAAGCCAATCTCCGACTCAGTACAAAAGAAGACATTCAATATCACACGCACGGTATCGATCTTCCGCCCACTTATGATACAGGCAGGAAAGGTGGTTTCTTTGGCTGGAATTGGCTATGCGGGAAGTCAGCGCAGGATCTCGCCGCTAACAGCTACTAGTAGCTCCGGGAGGCTTTGTGGAGATGTTTTATCTACCGTGCAAGACTGAGAAGTGTCGAACAGAGACCCCGCATGGGCGTCAATCCGTGGGGGGTCGCCTCTACAGGATGCCCCAGACGTGTCGGAGCGGTGGAGTGCGGCCACACGGATGGGTACGAGGCCACGGTCACCCGCTAACCCAAGGCTGGGCGTTTCATGCGCCACGCGACCTGCGCTCTCCTCCCTTATACGACCGTCCTCACCCTCAGAAAGGTCGTATTTTGGGTCTGCCTACGGGAGACTAGCTCTCCTCACATACGCCGTACAGTCAATTGTAAGTATGTCCATTGACCCCGCTCCACCCTCTTCGAAGCTTCCCTCTGGGAAGGCTGCACCGGAGGACACCTCAGACGCAGCAATAGCCAAACGGACATAATTGTTCTGTGTGTTCTGTGTATGTTCGAAGGCTGGTGTTACATGTCTAGATTATCCTAACACGGTCAGGTGATTGGGCTTGTCCCCATATCTTGGCATATGCTGCATCTGGAACGACTGTCTTCCACATCCGTTTGTGGATAGCAACGAAGACTAATGTCTCACAGCTTTTTCGCCGAGGTTCACATTTGCATCACCCTCTGGTTGACACTCCAAAGCCCTCGTGTGGTCTCAGCAGCCCAACGTGTCCTCCCTGTCACTCATCACATGCTCCCTACATCCTGTATGTTGTACATGCAAAAATCCGCGAAACGCCTATGCCATACAATCACTCCTGGTCAAACACGAGGCAGCGAACCTCAATCGACTCCCTCATCGGTAGCTCCGGCGGTGCCAAGTTGTCCGGGAACGCGGAGTGCGGAGTGAGCCGCGCGCGGTCGACCTCCGAGTCGTAGCACTTGATGAGCGTGACCTCGTCCGGGGTCTGATTTGAGAGGTAGTACCACTTGTGATCTGGGTTGTAGCGCACGCTGTAGGTGCTGCCCTCGCGGTGCGGGTAGATGAGGCGGACAGGAACGAGGTCGTGCTCCTTGTCGAGGTGGCGCCAGTCAGAGACTGCGAGCGGCTTGTGCGCGGCGACGTGGTGGATCGGCCGCCAGACGTTGATGATGCGCACTCGACCCTTTAGGAGGCGCTCCGCGTCTTCTGGGAGATGGTAGCGCACGCGCGCGACGGAGGCGTCGAAGGTCTGGTCGATGTGCACACGTTCCTTGATGGGAAGGTCAGCGGTTAATTCCCTCGTGCGAGGCACAGATAACGTACTGCAGGTCCACGAGCGAGAGCGTTCGACCTGTCGTCCGTTGGCTTGCGCCTGTTGCGGGAGCGTCAAAGTCATCTCCCGTCTCCCGGTATATTGAACTCACCTGATGGTATGGTCGAAGATGAAGACCCTCTTAGCCCCGACCTTTTCCTTCAGGAGTTGTGTGACCTCCTTGTAATACACATCCTCGATGCGCACATCATCGTTGAATTCCTTCTCCACGCTGGGGTAACTCAGAAACTGGAAACCAGCGTTGTCGATCGTAAACTCCGACTCCCTCCCGCGTACATCGCGAATGACGGCAGGGTGAGGGTCTGTGCCGACGTTGTGCTTCGCTACGCCCGCAGGGGGATCGTTAACATACTGGTAGGGAGCCTCGGTGTGGTCCTCCAGCGGGGCGTAGTAGTTCAGCGTCGTCTGAACATCGCGAGGAGTAAGGGTAGCAACAGCAGCCATGTCAAGGTGTGAGAAGTGAAAGTGAGACGTGGATGCTACTTCAACTCGAGCATTGTCTTATATATGTTACGCACTTTGACCGATACGTCGGAGAACGCACCTGCCACTGACAGTGATACTGGATTATGAAGCCTACGTCGCTTACAAAGTAGGGCTACGTACCTGTCGTTCTACGTTCTACAACGGCTGGCGCATTCTCACTGGCGGGTCTGCATCCCATCTTAGTAAGCACTAGCATTCATTCGACTTGCGGGTAGTGTCATGGGTCAAGATAGCACACTCTGTTTCTCAAATTACACGGATGGCGCGAAGTCGCGTTATCGGTCACGCAGGTCAGGTGATGGCATAGCACAACTTGAACCCCGTGCTTCCGCCACCTTCTACCACGCTACATGCAGTCCCAGTACAACCAGACCTACTACACCAACACGACCCCGCCGACCCCACTGGATACCGTACACTACTACATCAGCCTCTACACACTAACCCCCCAGTACAGCCCCGAGTTGGGCGACGACCAGTCAGCGGCACGTTTAAACGCCCACAAGTAGCACCAGCCGGAGTCCGCCGCATCTTAGCACATAACTTGCTTGTTGCGGTTGATACAGGGGGGGCCGCAAGGGGCAATCACTCGGTTGATTTCTGACTGCAAACCCAGCGAGTGAGATGGCAGGACCCCTGGTCCAAGATCTCAAGGACTACTACTGATAAGATATAATTGGCTAGGATAACAATTGTGCTCGCAGTCCTCAATCAACCCAAGTGTCTAGCTACCTTTGCCAGAGGCTGCTTGGCCACACTTGTTCAGAGAGTATCTTCACTTCCCCACATAAGTCACAGACAACCTCATGCACTCCTCTGGCATTAATCCTTGTTGTAAGCACTGCCTTGTCTGGCAGGGTGATAGGGTTCATCTCCTGACATGCTGGGTTGATGGCTTTTCATGACAGGTGCATCAGTGAACCATTCCGCTCACTTTCAAGCCATCAATACACATCCATGTATCTTACTGCTAGTACATTTATGAGTCTGAGCATTGTTCAGCCATTTTGACTTGTAGAGCAACAAAAAAGGAATATTGATAAGATAATGATTGCTGTTGGCACTTCTGCTCAAGACCTCTTCATGCAACTGTTATGTCCACCATCCTCTACCACCGCATTTCTCAACCAAACAGATGTGATAGGAACACTTAGATGTGTACAAATAGGGCTCCTGCCACTTCCTTGAACATTTCATGCCCCCCTCAATGAGTTACATGAGATTGACTGAAAAACTGCCCTGCAAGTGGAAATCAGGACCCCAGGGCCAAGATTGGAACAACAACACCCAGGGTTGGAGTCACGGCAAGTTGCAGTGATTGCCCCTTAGGGGGCCAGGACATCAAAATCTGGAAGGCAACCCTCCAAACTTCAATCTGAGACCCTGGGAACCAGTTTGGGGGGGGGGACCCCCTGAATAAGGTTAGCACAGATTAGGTCACTCTCATGATGTGATATGCATTACTATACATCACCAGTGACTGCGGCAACCATTCGATCCACTTGTGCAAACTCTTGGCCATTCATCCCTTCTCCATGCAGCTGAGCATTGACTTGGAGTCATCATCCAACTTTAAGAATTCAATGTTGATGTTAACCAGAATTAATACACATATCATTATACTCACACTACTGGCATTGGACATGGAAGAGTGAGGTTGAGCTAGAACTGCTCATTAGCCATATTAGCCATGCATAGCTTGTTGAGACAAAATCAGATTGACAATCCCACATCATTTAACACATTTACATGCATCTCTCCTCTGGAAATATTGTGTAGAAAGACTCCTCAAATATTGAATCACTAAGAGGAGGCTGGACAGGTTGCAAAGACATCACATGATGTTTGGCAAAGTTGGAGTGTGTTGAGGAGTCCTTGTAAAACCTGCAGTGAATAACCCTGACTTTATGTGTCAATATTATCTGACTCTCACCTTCAACTAGTACTGATATGCCTTGATAATACCAGACTGTATATGTGTTGCTCCTCCCACATCATGCACCCAGTGCATCTTGCTTGAGAACATGCAGGCAAAGCAATACCCGATTAGGCATAGGGCTAGCGCCGAGCTTCTGCGGGCGTCCAGTCCATCCTGACTATGTTCAGTTCGAGGAAGCTCAACACATATCCAATCTTGCACAAAAACATCATAGATGTATTCACACAATCTGGTGCATCTGACTCATTCATTCCAAGGGCAAAAACTAGCAAGTTGGGGTGACAAAGCAAAATCTCCTCTCAGTACATTGCGAAACTTCCCATCAGGACCCTGGGAACCAGTTGGGGGGGATCCACCCCCCTAGTTGCTTCCACGGAAACGTGCTCCGGCCCCCTCCGGGTTGATAGATGCAGAGTTCATCATCATCATCATCACCTTCGAACACGGTATGGCAGGCCCGCGAACCACAATGGCCTCGCGACTTGCTGACTGACGACCCGGGGCAACAGCTATGATGTGCTGGGCCTGGCACCGGCACGTGCAAACAATCATACAGTGCACTCTGAGACACGTAGGTGTCGAGATATAGCGCCCTGATTGTCTCGACGTGGGGTCCTAGGTGGAAGCACGACACACCTGGCAGGGGTCACATACGTTTCCCATTCTCAGGTGCCGACCAGTTGTGCGCTCATAGCGTGGTCTATGCGAACAGATCAGCCGTACTGGCGCCCAACAAAGTGTCCAAATCGCGATTGAGGTACACGAAGGATCTTGTCATGCACTGACGGTCGATTATCCTGAATATAACATCGTCCACCCCCTCCTTATAGCCGAGCTTTCATCTAGATGATTAACTGAGCAGGCAGCTAATCATGGAGAGTCCGCACGTACCGTCAATCGACGTATGAACGTGAGAAGTACACGAACAACTTCCTCCCGATTCTCGTCGAAGAGAGCATGGCTGCCTCCGTTCACGGTGTGCACTTGCAGGTCCTTGAAATGTCGCTTCATCTCCTTCGTTACCATGTCTCCGTTCACCAGTTTGTCCGATCCAGCGTTGATTAGCAACAGCGGCAGGCCTTTTCTTCCTGCCTCCATGAGTTTGGCAGGATCTTGACGGCGCGTCAAGAGGGCCTCTGTGACTTGAGGGGTCTGCAGGAATGCAGGACCGAGGTAAGTCATCTTGTGCCTGACATCGACGGCGGCGGCATCGTTGAAGCAGGCGTCAACAAAGTCGCATACTGTACTGCGGAATGTGACAGCATCCCGACTGATGTGGCCACGCAGAAGTTCAGTCGCTAGAGGCGTGACGCAGCATTGCAACATCGATACGGATGGCAAGCCCCCCAGATACACGAGCCCAAACAAGGAATTGGGGCCCAAATAGGTGTAGATGTCGTACGGGACAGTGCCTGGATTAACAACAGATGAGCGAGAATTCCGTGCGAGCCACATATGTACCAAGATTCTGAATATCAATGACGAACCTCCATAGCTCCTAGTGTGTTGGCGTACAGTAATCAGTGCAAATCGCGTTTAACAATGAGTTGCTGCTCACCAGCCGACATAGATTGGCTGCTTCATCTTGAACTCCCGCATGACCGCAGCAAAATCGTCCGCGAACAAGGAAGAACGATAAGCTACCGAGTCATCCGGTTTCCCGCTTCGACCGTGGCCGCGTAGGTCGTAGCGCACCTGTATATGGCCTATGAGCATGAGGAGACGTTCAGAAAATGTCAACTCACGAGGAAGACCTCGTCGAGCAAACGAGGGTCGTTGAATATCCCTTCGAATGCGAGACACGACATATGCAGTCCGTGAACCAGGACAACGCAGGGTTTCCGCGGGTCGCCGACTGCCTCGGCATGAATCAGGGTGCCGTCGCTCGACCGCAATGTCTTGACTGTCGGTTTCAGTGACATTTGACCTTGGTGAGTCAAGGGCCACAGAATTGAGGCAATGCAGTTATATACCGGTTGCTCTACGCCGAACTATAATGCTTCCACACGCAATAGGAATGGAAGCGGCGAGTTCGACCGCGGAATCGACATAGAAACTACTAAATCTGGGTCGCACCGTGGTCGAACATGTTAAGCAACAGGCTCAGATCGAATGATCCACCACTATCGTGAGAAAGGGACTGTTGCCGAAGTCCACTTGGGGCTACTCATAGATGTAAGCAAGTGTGGAGCGCGCGCAACGAGACAAATCCACGGAGTAGTTTGTGGAGAAGCACCTACTCGAAAGGTCAGTAGAAATACCCTCGTACTACTGTTGCCAATGGTAAGTCAGTCTGATAGATCCGCGGGGTCTGAGGGCTGATAGTTTACGAACAATTCAAGAACGAATGCTTGAGTCTGTGCGCTGCATACCTGGGGCCGCATCATTGAAGGGGTTTCAGTGGCACTATCGAGCCGACGTATGCAAGGCCAACAGGCGGCGCTTGTACAATCAGAAGGCACCATATCGAATGGGGTCAATATCGATGATAGAATGCGAACACCATGCTGAATCAAGGCAAACTTCTGTGCATTTCCGCATAGCTGGGGATAGGTGACCCTTGTCGACAGCTGTTAACATATGGCCTAGTGAGAGACATCATTCTAGACCATCCTGCAGAGTGCCATAAGCAGCTAGTCAAGAACGCAGCAAAGGGTGATTGTGCTGCATACTGTCTTGTTAGCGGAGATGGTTGGTGTGCATATATGCGAGCATTGGCCACTGATAGCCGCTGAGCGTTGAGTGCTTGAGTGTCGGAAACGATCCTGAATACCAGGTAACAGTGCTACGGCAATTAATGGGCGGTCATTCTGCGGTCATAGAGGCTGCATCGGTACATTATAGCTACACGCCTTGGCACGTCCTGTGCCTTTGAAGTTATACATTATGATGGCAGGCACTTGGGAAGGAAACGAGTTATGTAGGGTGATACAGGCAGGGAATTCTGAGCGTATGTCATATTAGATGATATTTCTTATGTTTTCGCCTCGTTTCCTGGCAGTTTTGACGGAGTACACAGGAGAGCTGACGGCGACACCGAGACACGAGGAGTATGTACGAGTCTGTTGTACCTGCAGACAAGCGTTGGCGCTCGTTGCTGTGTTCGTAACGTGATGCGAGATAGTCAAGTAGACTTCACCGCACATACATTCGAAGACGCGGGCGATGCCGACGGAACGAAGACTACGGCTTTCCATGAGCTAGGGCAGGCTTCTGGCGGTTCCTGGCCTTAACATACATGTCCCATCTGTACATGCACCGGACTGGGGTTGCCCTAATAATACGACTCAAATAACTGGACGACGTCACACAGCAGAGCACGCTGCAAGATAACATTCAGAAACGTGAGAGAAGAGGTCACAAGGACAAGAGTATCAGGGTTGGTAGAATTCTCGTCCGCCTTCGAAGTTCGCCGTTAAACGTTCAAAGTTCACCGTGTACAGGGAGTGTGTTACTTATCTATGGAGCCTGAAGGTTCAGGGATGAGGAGCGGTTTCTTCCATGTGTCCGGACAAACGGGGACCATCAAGCGGTATGCAAAGGCCTCAGCTGTCATGCCTCCCGCACGAGAAGTTACCCTGTATGCATTCATAATGACCGCACCAGCGATGGGCTGAGCTGCTACTTCACCGGCACGGGGAACACAATGAACTGCAGTACACTGCGACAACAAGGTGATCTTGTAAGATACTCTACATACCTAAGCGGTGGAAAAGAGGGGAGCAGAATCAATGGAGCCTAATGAAAAGGACCGTCAAGGGACAAACGTACTAGCTAGGCAGACGCGGTGTAGAACGTCGACTGTGGGCGCGGAGGCAGCTCTGCCGCTGCGTACACGCTCTCCACCCACTGCATCTGCTTGATAAGGTCGTCCGCAGGCGGCCAATACTGCGGGGTGCGCCCCCGAACCTTGTCCACGAACGCCTCCAGTTGATACCGGTACCTGCACACGACAAGCACCATCAGCGTACGCCTGACGCAACAAAGACGTACTCCCAGACGGAAGCACTTACGTGGTCCACCACTCCTCGTCAGGCCCGTCCTTGAACTTGTACACCTTCTCGACGCGCGCTGCTTTCCCGTTCGGCTTCACGGTGATACTGTGATAGAGCGTGGGGAACAGGAACAGGAAGAAATCGATCGTCCCGCCCTCGAACTCGAGGTGCACAGTGGCCTTGGGTTTGCGCGGGAATATGCTGAACGGGCCCCAGCCGGGCATGCGGACGTCGGCGAACATCTCCGCCTCAACCCCAGACTGGAGGACGAGATGGGCGCGCATCGCACGGTCGACGCGCGAGGGGTCCAGCTCGTGGCCGATGGCGGTGGCACTCGTTAACCTTGTCAAGGTCGCTGGATGAGAAGAATCGGATCGCGAACACGGGATACGCTAGGACGACCGGACGTGTTAGACACACACACACACGACGCATAGGATCAGCACCGACCTCCCATGTCCATCGCGGCCCCACCGCCGAGGTCAAAGTTGAATCGGACGTCATCCTTGAGAAACAAGCTGCTATAGAATACGTGGGGCATGGCAAGCTCCGCAGTGATGCGCTTGAGCTTGCCCAGCTCGCCGCTATCGACGATCTCCTTGACGCGCTGGGAAGCGGGGTGGAACCTGGTCGAGCAGTCAACCTAAGAGACATGCGAATGCCGGAGACTTGCACGCTTACTCCCAGTGCATGGCCTCGAGGAGCACAAGACCCTTTTGTTCAGCAAGTTCGAACATCTGCGCCGTTTCCGCTGATGTGTCCGCGATGGGTTTCTCCACGAGGACGTGCTTGCCCGCGTTCAACGCTTTGATGGTCCATTCGTAGTGTAGCAAATTCGGAAGCTAAACGGAGTAGCATGCAGTGAACGTTTTTGGCGTAGCACACCATGAGGACATACCGGTATATACACTGCGTCAACGTCGGGATCGTCCAAGAGCTCTACACGGGAGGCAATGAGCGCAGATTCATACTACAGCGGACAGGTCGTCTTTGATTGTCGAGAACAGCGCAGTTGTTCGCACGCGACTCAGGCGCGGGAAACGTGAAGTGGAACCGGATTGCAAATGCCCATCCGGTCCTGAGAGTGACAGATGATCCGGAGACTGTGCAATGACTTATGCTGATAGCATCCAGAGCCGTAGTATATCTTAGGTATCTTGTGCTCCCGTGCGCAAGACGTTGCCTTCGCTTCGTCTCTCGATGCCACAGCGTACACAACCACATCAGCGTGGCTCGCAGCGGGGTATATGAGCCCATTAGGAGCATTTCGAGCCGCTGCGAGTATACCAAACCGCGGTGCATTGGAATATTTTTCGGCACTGGGTGGGTTGCCCATCTAAGTGGGCGCGATTTCTCGTAAGTGACGCTGCAACCGAGCTCAAGGCGAAGTGACCTACCTTGCGGAACCTACTGAGCACACCGAGAAGGCCAGACATGGTGTTGCGGAATGATTGGGCAGTGAGACCTTGACGCGAGATGCTAGTAGCTATTGGGCTCTTAGTGTATCGGGCCGGAACAGCTTACTCAAGCATTCCGCAGGTTCTTGAGAAGATCCATCACCAGGTGCATCGCCATGTTCGAAATGTCTGCGGTTGTCATCCTCAGCTACGTTTATTCCGCAGATGTTGTGTGTAGTGTGTGGTTGAATGTTAGGACTGATTTACACAGTTTTGTGTGCAATGATGTAAGCATGCTGCTGTACAAAGATGACACTCCTCAGACATCGAGAGAAGTACAATGAGTGCATGCAGGAAGTGAAGTCTACCAGTGATGTCAGTTTAGAAGGGTAATACCTCTTGCTAGGTGGTACAGAATTTGCATTGAACAGCCCACTTCTTGACAGCGAGGATTTAGTTGCATGATGATCTCAGATGATGATCCATTAGATCATCTTACACATGATTCATCATCCTGTGACTTAGCTCAAATTAAGATTAAGATTATTATAGATCATCTTGTGTATGTTTACCATGGATCATCCAGTTGTATGATAGTGTGCTGTTGATAGAGATCCCTGCAGTAGATAACCCATATGGATTATCATGTGATTACCATGTAATTCACTACAATGATCACAGATACTTATTCATGGATAGATAATGAACATGGGCTGATTATGTAACCATAGATGATTGAAACATCACAGATGATTATGAACAGAAGTTGACTCTATAACCAAAGTTCATCAGAACACCACCACCAAGTACTGTGCATTAAAACATTTTCAATACTAGTTCCTTGACACAAGGTAGTGCATCCCCTCATGTTTGCCACCACTTGCCAGACATACAATAGGCATTGATGACATGTCCAATGTGCTTTTCACATGCCTGAGCACATGTCTGATGTGTTTCCTCACTCTAGGCAGGCACCTATAGTAATATGGTGTCTTGCCCTTCTTGCACTTGCCCACCATTCTGTGCACTCCTTGCACCCCCAGCAGGTGTGGCTGTGTGTTTGGCCCACTCACTGAGCATCCCACCCACATGTCTGGACATATGACTGACATGTTTCCTTACCACCCCCACCCTCACACACATCCTCACTGCCTGTCTGTATGCTTGGTAAAATGTCTGATGTGCTTTCTAGTTATTTCACACACCCAGACATGCATCAAACATATCCTCTGGCCCTCCTTGTCCACATCATGACTGGTCATTCTTGTAATTAGGAGCACATCCAATACACTCTCTGGTCATCCATCATGCCCAGACATGTGGCTAATGCATGTCCTTGCCATCTTCATCCTCACCCACCATCCTGCACACTCTCTGCTTTCAGTGTATGTGAGGTGATGCATCTGATGTGCTTTTCAGCCATTCATACACCCAGACACACATCTGATGGGCCTTCTTGCTCTCCTTGCCCTCTTTTGAACATGTTTGCAATGCATCAGAGTTGCTTCTTTATCATTTCACATGCCTAGACACACTTTAAGCAAGACCTTGGCCTGCTCAGCCTTGCTTGCATTGGGGAGTTCACATGCCTGGCATTTAGCTTGTCTCCCTTGCATCACTGCATACTGCTATTTCCCTTCCTAATGCATTGTGGCATGCCTAATGTGTCTCTTGGTTGACCCACATGCCCAGATATGTGTTTGACACATCTAGGTCATCCCCTCATCCCTGTATGCCACCAATGCCCCCTGTGTTATGTCCTCTTTTAAATAAGAGAACAAACCTTCATCTAATGTGGATGGATGACTATTAACCAAGGTCCTAGTGGGCTTGATCCCAAGGTCCCTCCTTCCTTGTTGGCACTATCAGCACAAGGGATGACTTCTTCATTAGAAGGTGGAGCACTCCTATGCTTCCAACACCTCTGGATGCTAGCGTACTTGTAGTACCTAGCTGGCAGATGACTGTGTCTATTCCCAGATGGGGAACGAACTAATGATGCATTCTGCATACATGTGAACAGCACCTTCCTCTTAATGGGAAGAGAGGGCTTGCCTGTAGACCAATGATGTTGGTGTACCTGGGTGATGACCATCTTCTGGGGTCAACACTAGTGGAGATGTATAATCTTCTGGTTGGAGTATTGGGATGCCTCCAGAGCCGGGCTGTCAGAGTGAAGCTAAGGCTAGGAGTAAGACAAGATATGATTAACCAGGTCAAGCTTGAGCTCAACCCACTAAGTCTATCAGTATATATACATCTGGGTCAGGGGACTAGTTCACACAGCCTAGTATAGCCTATCCAACTCACTGGTGATATGCCTGGCATTCAGCCAAGCCCCAAAACTGATTGAGGCCCTTGAACACCCTGATGTTTTTAGCCTCTTGCTTGATGATGCAACCAAACAAGCCTCTAAGTGTGGGAAAAGGAACCCTAACACACATTATACTAGGTGGAACACCGGTATGTGGAGCCTGGGGTGAAAGTACACAAAGAGGGCCAGGGTACTTGAGTACCCTACAGCGGTCTAGTGCAAGGGTGCCCTAAGTAAGGATGGGACTCTCTATCCACACAGCAAGCCTTTGAGACAACAGTATGGGCCTGAAAGGCTGAACTGGGAGTGTGAATGCTTGAAAAACAGGAAAGTCATTCAAAGAGGCATGTCAAATGTTCAAGAGCACACTAGGTGTTCAAACCATGTGTAAGGTCGTTCGAAGATATAACGGGATGTTCAAGGGTATGGGAAGACATTTGAAGGTAAGGAAGTACATTTGAAGGTACAAAGGGACATTTGAAAGGAAGTGATACTTATTGGAGGGGCACTTGAAGCGCACTGGTTTGCCTGAGGTCGTTTGGGAGTGCTCAGTGTTGTGACCAAAAGAGCCTCAAAAAGAAACCCCAAACCCACACACAACCAGGTGGAACACCGGTATGTGAAGCCTGGGCAAAAGCACGCTAGGAGATTCAGGGTACTTGAGTACCCTATGGCGGTCTAGTACAAGAGTGCCCGAGTAAGGATGAGATTCCAAACACATGCAGGATGCCTTCAAGACAGTCAAATGGGCCCAAAAGGCCAGATGAAGGAGTGAAAATGTGAAATGTGATAGAAGGATCAGAACGAGCATTAGAAGGTTTTCGGGACCTATCGGGGGTGCGCTCGAGGTGCGCCTAACACTCGAGGGTGCTCGAGGCAGATCTGAGGGCCCGAACAGCCCATTAAAAGAGCAAAAACACTCGAAAATGCGAATTGGCAATAGAAGGGCAGGAACAAGCAATAGAAGGGTTTCGAGACTGCTCGAGGGTACACTCAAGGTGCTCCTAGTGTTTGAGAGTGTCTGAGAAGACCAAGATAGACAGGGGGGGCCCGAATGGTAGAGCGAAAGAGCGAAAATGCTCAAGAATGTGAAAAATGCTCGAAAATGCAAATGGCAATAGAAGGATGGGAACAAACATTAGAAGGAATCTGTAACTTATCAAGGGTGCGCTTAAGGGGCACCTAATGTCTGAGGGTGTCCAAGAGAGCGCTGGGGCTGTTCAAGGTGCTCAAGAGGGGCAAGACTAGTCAAGGGTGCTCGAGATGTTTGGGGGGCTATGGTCAAGTGTCAAGACTCAAAAACATGGGGTACACTGCAAAGGTGAACAAGGGTTGAGCATTGATACACCTGACCCTCAGCCATGTCCTGAAATGGCAATCTCACCCCGAACATGTTGAAAGCACCCTGATTTTTGGCCCTCCCTTCAAGAGATTGATCCTACCCCCCAAGACTGTTGAACACCCCTCGGGACCTTCTAGTGCCCCCTGAGACCTTCGAACCCCCCTCGAGATGTCTAGCATCCCTTCGACTTTTTTAGGAACCCTTCGACTTTTTTGCACACTCATCTAACATGCATCACCCTTTGAGCAATCCCATTGGGCCCTGAAATCTTGGAGATGAGCTAGTCCACTCTAGGCAACTGCACCCACCGGAAGAAGCACCATAGTGAGGCAATACCACCCCCTGACAACAATGACAGTAGAAGCACAGTCCACTTTGTGGTGTCTTCCCTGACACTGTAAGATGTGGTGCAGCCCTCCTGACCCATATGCTCTTTCCCAGGCTCTCTGGTCCTCTTGAAGGGGATTCTCCCTGATTACATATTCACCGGACTTGTTCAAAGGCATGCTGGCCAGCTAGTGTAGTGTAGACTTCATGTATATATACTATACTTACTTTCCCAATTCATGAAAGACAGTTTTCCCCTGAAGTTTCACTCTCAACTCCCTCTAGCCTAAGAAGAGCTCACTCGGAGCTCCCCTCGACACCTTGTTCATCTTTGCAGAGTCCCCTACGTTTTCGGGCCTTCAACACTCAACCCTAGTTCACCTTCACAGTGTACCCCACGTTTTTGGGTCTTCAACACTCAACCATAGCTCCTCGAATGTCCCGAGCACCCTCAACCAGTCTCACCCCTCTCGAGCACCTTTGACAGCCCCAGCACTCTCTCGGACACCCTCAGACATTAGGCGCCCCCCTAGCGCCCCCTCGATAAGTTACACATCCCTTCGAACATTCATTCCCATCCTTCTATCGCTGTTCGAGTTTTCGAGCGTCTTTCACATTTTCGAGTGTTTTCGCTCTTTTGCTCTATCGTTCAGCCCCCCCCGGGCTATCTCGGTCTTGTCGGACACCCTCAAACGCTAGGGGCACCTCGAGTGTACCCTTGAGCAGTCTCAGAACTCTTCTATCACTTGTTTCTGCCCTTCTATTGCCAATTCACATTTTCGAGCATTTTTGCTCTTTTGCTGGGCAGTTCGGGCCCTCAGATCAGCCTCGAGCACTCTCAAGTGTTAGGCGCACCTCGAGCGCACCCCCGATAGGTCCCGAAAACCTTCCAGTGCTCATCCCGATCTTTCTATTGCATTTCGAGTTTTCGAGCATATTCGCTCCTTCATCTGGCCATTCGTGCCCATTCAACTGTCTCGAAGGCCTCCCATGTGTGTTTGGAATCTTGTCCTTACTCGGGCACTCTCATACTAGACCACTGTAGGGTACTCAAGTACCCTGACTCTCCTAGCTCGCTTTCGCCCAGGCTCTATATACTGGTGTTCCACCTGGTTGTGTGTGGGTTTGGGGTTTCTTTTCCCATGCTTCAAAGCTCTTTTGGTCACATCAACATCAAAGGCTCGAAAACGTAGGGGACCCTGTGAAGATGAATGAGGTGACAAGGGGAGCTCCAAGTGAGCTCTTCTTAGGCTAGGGGGAGTTGAGAGCGAAACTTCAGGGGAAAACTGTCTTTCATGAATTGGGAAAGTAAGTATAGTATATATACATGAAGTCTACACTACACTAGATGTCCGGCATGCCTTCGAACAAGTCCAATGATTATGTAATCAGGAGGAATCCCCTTCGAGAGGACCAGAGAGCCTAGGAGAGAGCATATGGGTCAGGAGGGCTGCAATGTGTTTTACTGTGTTAGGGAAGACACCACAAAGTGGACTTTGCTTCTACTGTCATTGTTGTCAGGGGGTGATATTGCCTCACTATGGTGCTTCTTCCGGTGGGTGCAGTTGCCTAGAGTGGACTAGCTCATCTCCGAGATTTCAGGGCCCAATGGGATTGCTTGAAGGGCAATGCATGCTACAACACTCAATGTTAGCGCCGGCGATGGGGCACTAATACTCAGCGAGGGGAGGTCTGTAGGTGGTGTGGGAGTAGGCCCGCGCGCCAATCAAAGGTTCTAGTCTGATGACGAGGGCTGGATCCCTGTTGAGTTCTCGCACCACTGACCTATTGAGCCAAATGATAGTCAGATCGAGCTTAGGGCTCGACCTAGTCCACTACTGCTTATATACATGCACTGGCCATTCTAGTACTCTACCAGTCAACCTCTGAAGACAATAGTAGACGTTTCTAGCCCCAGCTACGAGTACCACGGAGGCAGCGTACCGTTGGATGCTATTGTCTCTGAGTTCCTATGTTCTGCAAACCTGGGGGTTTCCTGCCTCCTGCCTTCAGCGGCCAGTTGGCCTCCTCCAAGGTTTAATGTCATTCTGTGATCGGCCTACCTTCACCATCGTGTGAAGGGTTCAGCGTATAGTAAGGATAAATAGAAAAGATAGAAGAAGGGAAGAATGATAAATAACATGTAGATCAAAGATGGAATGGAATGAAGGGATGTAACGTAGAAGTCCATCATTATGCTAAGGTGCGATGGTGGGATTCAGGCTAGAAGATAGTCCCTTGATATGTAAGGAACAGGGTGCCCACCCTGTCTTGTCCGAAGTAGAAGAAAGATAATCAAAGAGAAGGGAAGCGTACTGTAAGTGACAGGGGTAGGATCAACCTCTTGAAGGGAGGGCTCGAAATTGGGGTGCATTTGACATGTTTGGGGTGCAATTGCCTTTTTTGTGGCATGGCCGAGGGTCAGGTGTATCATTGAGCTAGGGCATTACATTTGATAGATGTTCGAAGGGCCGTGGTGGGTGTTTGAAGGGCTGCAGCAGAGCATTGAGGGCTCAGGAAGACGGTGGACTTGGCAAAGGAGAAACAAGATGGTTGAGCTTTAATGGCTCAAGAACAAGAGGGGTGCTGTGAAGAAGAATGAGAGATGATGAGGGGAGTTCTGAGTGAACTCAAATGATGCAAACAATGAGTGGATTTGAGAGACTGACTCCTGAGTGGTAAATTTCTCTGATTATTCAGGGAAGACATGTACAGTATATATACATGCGTGCAAGTACGCCTACACTACCTAAGAGGGTGGGCGTGTCTACGAACACACTCAAGGATGAGGTCAGCAGGAAGATTCCCTCAAGTGAATCAAGAGGGGCCTGAGGTGCGGGAGGGCCAGGAGGCCTGAGATGTGTTTTACCATGTCAGGGAGGACACCACCAGGCAGGCGTGGCTTCCTCTGTTGTTGTTTCCAGGAGACAGTACATCTGGCTACCATCCTTCTTCTGTCAGCAGCAGCCTCCTGGAGTGGACTAGCTCTCCTGGGAGTTCAGACTCCAATGCCATCATTCGAGAGTCAATGGGCCCCTGATGTGCTTGAAGACTGTCTGAAGACATTTGAGGGTAAGTGGGAGCATTTGATGGTCCAGTGTGCTTGAGTGATGCTTGGGGGCTTCGAAGGCTCAATGAGTGTGCGAAGGCTGGCTCACGGTGGCAGGGGGTAAGGCTGGTGCTCGAAGGAGAGCTGACTGCTTAAGCAAAAGTTTGAAAAAGGTGGGTTGTTTGGGGGCCTTGAAGGCTTTCAGAGCTTGGCCAAATGCCAGGTGTATCATCAAGTGGTTGGACCTCCTTCAAGCACCACCCTTACCCCCTGCCACTGTGAGTTAGCCTTCATGAGCTCACCATGACTTCAAACACCCTCAAGCATCGCTTGAACATACCCAGCCTTCGAATGTCCTTGAGCATCACTCGAGCACATTGGGGACAAATTGACTCTTGAATGATGGCATTGGCATCCAAACCCCTGGCTCCAGCTGCTGACAGAAGAAGCATGGTAGCTAGGCATGCTGTCTCCTGGCAACAACAACAGGAGAAGCTATGCCTGCCCTGTGGCGGCCTTCCTAACATGGTAAAACATGTCTCAGGCCTCCTGGCCCTCCCACTCCATTTCTGCACCTCATGATCCACTTGATTCACTTGAGGGGATCTTCCTACTGATCTCATTCTTGGGTGCATTCATAGACACACCCACACTCTAGAGTAGAGTAGAAGTACTGGCACTAGTGTATATATATCATACCTGCTCTCCCTAATAATCAGAGAAGTTTACCCCCCGGAGTCAGTCTCTCAGCTCCACCCATTGTTTGCAAAGTTTAGTTAAGTTTACTCGGAACTCCCCTCGTCACCTCATTCTCCTTTGCCGCATTGCTCTCATTTTTGTGCCCTTGGCACTTGACCCCCTTGTTCCTCCTTTGCCAAGTCTACCATCCTCTTGAGCCCTTGATGCTACCCTACAGCCCTTCAAATGTACACCACGACCCTTCGAGCATCCTCCAAACAGAACCCCTTACCCTGAATGCACTCAAATGGCCCCAAATGATCCAGTGCACTCTGAGCGCACCCCCACTAAGTTTCACACACTCTCGAATGTTTCTGCATATCTTTGAGTGACTCTATGCACTTTCAAACACTCTGTACTCCTTCGAACATTTGGTTTACCCTTCAAATATCTCTCCCTCATCTTCAAGTATCAGTGCTCTTCTGTTCAGCCTCTCAGGCCCCTTCACCTGTCTTGAAGGCTTCCCATGTGGATTGAGAGCCTTGTCCTTACTCAGGGCACCCTTGTACTAGACCACAGTAGGGTACTCAAGTACCCAGACTCTCTTAGTGCACTCTCGCTCAGGCTCCACATACTGGTGTTCCACCTGGTATTGTGTGTGTTAGGGGTTTCTTTTCCCATGCTTCGAGGTTCTTTTGGTCACATCACCAGTGTGTGAACAAGGTAAGACTTTGGAATGATGAAGGGAAGAGGAAATGAGGCACTACAGTTGTATAGTACAGAGTCCACATCATAAGGGTAAGGCTATGAAATGATGGGGGTGTGTGGAGGGTATGGAGCCAGGTTTGAGGGATGGGCACTGTTAGTGACATGCAACAGTGCACAGGCCGAGTCATACCAAATAGAAACAGCATCCATGAGAACTAAACAAGCTAAGTCAAAGGAAAAAGATAAGTCCCAATGTAGCACACATGAGTAAGCAATTGTAACACCCTGCTGCATGCTGACATGACTGGTAACATGCCCTAACATGCATCTGACATGTGTTATGTTATGTTCCCAATGAAAAGAACTAAACCTTTGGCTATCATAGACAGATGACTAAAACTTCTAGAAACCTAGTGGGCTTGATCCTGAGGGATATCTTCTTCATCAGCAGGCAGAGCACTCCTACACTTCCAACACCTGTAGCTTCTAGTACCTAGACTTAGGCTAGTGACTATGATAGTTCCTATGTGAGCAACTATCTGGCTGCATGTCCTACAGATGTGTGAGCAACATCTTTCTCTCAGTGGAAAGAGAGGGATTGTCTTAATGCCAATAATGTTTATTTTACATCAGGAAAGCTGTATTTTGCTTGGGCCTTCTTCAGTGCCAAGGCTAAGACTTTAAAAAGAGTTTTTGCCATCTTTGACTATCTTGACAAGTTGCTTTATTACTTTTTGAGACTTTAGTGCTCTTCATAAGTAGCATCCAATCTTTAAAGGAGCCCAGTAAGAAGCTTATTATACTGACTATCTTTTCAAGTCCTTAAAGGCTGCTTTCACACCTACATAATTGTTATGCAAGTAGTGAACCATATCAATTGTTTCAAATTTTGCTTAGCTTGTTTCTATATGGTGTTTTTGTTGTCATTGACTTTTTTACAACCGTATTGTATCCTTTATGTAAGAGATTCAACAATTATATATTATGTAGAGTTTCTAAAAGACTTATTCTAAGACCTCTTTGGGTACTTCTTGTGGTCTTTCAAAGTCCCCATTTAATACTACTCAATATATGGACATAGTTCCCTGTGACCTTAGATAATTCTTAGCACCTAAAGCAGCTTTAAATGGGGAAGAAGAGAAGCATTCATTGTGTGATCAATCTGATACAAAGAGGTCTCTTATAGAGTGCACACTTCAGCAGCTGGTTATTAACTAACAAGGGGAAGATTCTTAATGATTGAATAAGTGCATTATGTGATAAATAACATCCCAAAACATAATAGAATCACTCAGCACCATTGCCAAAAGGACTCTGAGACATAGTATACTTTGTTTATAAGTAAAAGTAAAACTTGAATAGTCCGCATTTTTGAGGTTCAAGAGGCCCAAGTTATGTGTGTTATGTGACACAGAAGTTTAATAGAATCATTCAGTACATTGCCAGAACAATGCTCAAACATTCTGTGGTATTCCTACAAGTAACAGTTAGACTTGTATAGTTCGCATTTTTGAGGGTATAAGAAATGAGAATATATGTGAATTAGTTAGTTTAAATAGCCAAGATGTTATGGTGTAGTGGTAAGTAAGGTGATGTTGATGTTGCATTTATTGACAGGGTGTGGGAAAGTCAAGGGTTTAATCCTGGGCAGGGCCATCTTTTTTTAAGTACCCAGTGCTTATTTTTTGATCCAGAATTGGCACCTCTTTGAAAGAGCCCTGAAGAGTCTTTGGGAATCTTGGAGGAGCTTAATAATAAGGGGGGGTTGTCTTGGGGTGTCTCTGGGCTCTTTGGGCTCTTTGGCGCTTTTCAAGCTCTTGTAGAGTGAAAAAGAGTAAAATACAGTTTTCCTGATGCAAAGGTATACCTATGTGTGGACCATTTTTTGGGGTCAACACTAGCAGATATGGATAGTCTTCCAGTTAGTGTTAGAGCATGTGCCTTTGAGAATGTGGGAGTCTGGCAAGAAGACTGAAGTTCAGAGTCCTAAGTTTAGGGGATGCACAGGGAGGACCTTGGTGAAGTTATGAACAATGCTCTGAGAGAGCTTGTTGAGGTCCTTGACTTGCAGAAGGGTCAGACAGACAGAGTCCAGGGATCAAGGGCCAATGTGGAGGCTGGGGGTAGTGTCAGAGGAAGATGGAGATGAGATGAGAATGATTTCAGAAGGAGAGAGTCAGCCAGGAGTTTGAGAGAACAATTTAGATTGCTGAGTACTGAGGAGTTATAAGAGGGATGAGTAATGAGGATTGAGGAATTGAGGGAATGAGATATCCAAACTGAGGGACTATACTACTACTGGAACACCAGTATATACATCAGTAAATTGGGCAATTTCTGAGCAACTGATGTAGTATTAACTAGTGTTCAGTACAATAATATATTCTCTTAGCTTGTTTTTTAATGTCCTGATTGAACTGTCTGCTAAGCTGAGATGTCTGAGGATCTTATCTGATGAAGTTACATTGAAAAGATTGGAGGCCATGAGGGCTGATCAACTGTATGTAGTGATCTGAAGCAATCTGAAGCAATCTGAGCACCTCTGAAATCTCTGATGGCACTGTCAGACAGATTTCATGTTTTCCTAATGTATACACAAAGCTAGTCTGGAGTTGGTATAGTATGGAAGTAAATGATTGGAGTACAGGAATCTGGTATGAAACCTGTGTTGTATGAGAATGGAGTTTTGTGGTTGCAGAGGAATTGGGGGTGGTTCAAAGGACAGGGCTTTGGGATTGTGGAGGAACAGGAGTCCAGGGTTTGGAGTTGGCATAGATGTGACAGTTGGGGTATCAGAATACCTCTAGAGCTGGGCAAACAGAAGGGCCACAGGTAGAATTAACCAGCTTGTGAGCTTGACCATCAACTGATACTGGTATATATACATGCATTAGAAAGAACACTTTTTTTCAGAAAGAAACTAACCAAATCTCAAAGAAGTGCTGATACAATCAAATGTGCCTCAGAACCCCAACAAACCTCCCTAAAGTGGTCTAGGGAGAAGGTGCTGAGTAGGGACAAGTCTGCTACACACATGGGATGCTTATCGACTATCTAATCCACTGTAGTTAGACTTACTTATTTCTGATTGAGATAAGAGTATGTATTTAGATCTATTAGATGTACATACAATGACTACATAATCAACTACAATGCACGGTGCACTCACGCAGCATGCATAACAGGGTGGATTGAGGTTGGAGATGGACGGATGGGGGCCTAACAAAGCCCACACACCCACTTTGCGGTGGCGGCACACAACGGAAGGCAGAGGGCAAGCCCGGTGCTTGTGCTGGGCCTGCTGATGATCATCCTGGTGGTGGCATCCAGGCGCAAAAAAACATGCGGAGCACAGGACATACCCCATGTGTGTGTCATCCAGTCGACACGGGTGCTTTTGACCTCCCACACAAGTCCTCACTGGAGGAGATGTGAGGCAAAGGGCGGGCCCGGTGCTTGTGCTGAGCCCGCTGGCAATTGTCCTGGTGGCGGTATCCAGGCGCAAAGAAACACGCAGGGCACAGTACGTGCCCCACATGTGTGTTGTCCAGCCCATGCAACTGCTTTTGAGCAGTCGCACATGCCCTGGTTGGAGGACACGAGGTGGAGGGGCAGGCCCAGTGCTTGTGCTGGGTTCACATTGGTGTTGGTGCTAGCGGTGTCAGTAGTGTACAAGACAATGTGTGAGGTGATTCACTCACCTCGCACTTACTGTTGATATGTAGCACTGCTGCTTTGGAGCAGCAGCACGCATCCCCGTTGGAGGATGAGAGGCAGGTGGTAGGAGGGTGATTTAGCACCCATGGTACGGGCTGGAGCCGGCTCAAGCCGTCCAGTGGAGCCGGAGCCAAGTCAGTCTCATCTGCGGTTGGCTCTGGCTTGACTTGGATTGGCTGCTGCTCAGCTGCTGGCTTGAGTTGACTTGGAGCCCAGAGCCGTGGCAACACTAGTCCCAGCCCAACAGTTGGCTTCAGTGCCCTCATCATGGCTCCCATGTTGTTGGCCATGAATACCAGCATATCATCTGACAGCCAGGCCTCTTGGACTGTGTGTCACAGTCCAGACACATCATTTTTGCATCTGAGTTGAGCACTTCAACCACCCTGAACTTGCTTGATCAGGTGGTCTCATACTGATGCACAATCATCCATGCAGTGCCTGTATGGATCATGTCAGCTGCCACTCAAATTTAAACCACCTGCAAAACTCTGGGGAGTGCTTCACAGGGTGGGTCTTGGTGGGGTTTTTGTCATTGTACTTCCCCTGTTGGAAGTACCACATCTCAACATGCATGTGGGCAAATGCATTCATTGTGTTAGTCACACAACCAGTTGCCCAGGTGGAATGCCACATTGAGGACATCAAAATCCTCATTGCTTTGGCTGCCCATGCTTGGACACTCACAGACAAGGTTTTAGGAAACAGCAGTTGGGCCCTGGTAGGCAACCTGATGGAGGCTTGAAACCTCATCCATCTTCAGAGCTCACCATGTACAGGTAGGATGTTACTTATCTATGGAGCCTGACGTCCAGGGATGAGGAGCTATTTCCTCCATGTGTCCGGACAATGGGGACCATCAAATATCCTATGCAGCGGCAGTATGCAAAGGTGGCAAGGTTCCTGGGCTTGATGTTCTGCAGCTTAGCGAAACTGAGCCATCATCATCCACAGATCAGGGAATCAGGAATGAGGCCTCAGCTATCATGCCCCGCGCACGAGGTTACCCTGTATGTATTCTTAATGACCGCACCAGCGATGGGCTGCGCCGCTACTTCACCGACACGGGGAACACAACGAAATACAGTACACCGCGACAACAAGACCAAAGCAATCTTGTAAGATAAATAACATACCTGAGCGGCAGTAAAGGAGGGGAGCAGAATCAATGAGCCTAATGGAAACGACCTCAGAGGACAACCGTGCTAGCTAGGCAGATGCTGTGTAGAACGTCGACTGCGGGCGCGGAGGCAGCTCTGCCGCCGCGTACACGCTCTCCACCCACTGCATCTGCTTGATAGGGTCATCCGCAGGCGACCAATACTGCGGGGTGCGCCCCCGAACCTTGTCCACGAACGCCTCCAGCTGATACCGGTACCTGCACGCGACAAGCGCCATCAGCGTATGCCCAACGCAAGTCAGACCCCCTCCCAGACGGAAGCACTTACGTGGTCCACCACTCCTCGTCAGGCCCGTCCTTGAACTTGTACACCTTCTCGACGCGCGAGGACTTCCCCTGCGGCTTCACGGTGATGCTGTGATAGAGCGTCGGGAACAGGTACGGGAAGAAGTCGATCGTCCCGCCCTCGAACTCGAGGTGCACAGTGGCCTTGAGTTTGTGCGGGAATATGCCAAATGGACCCCAGCCGGGTATGCAGAAGTCGGTATACAACTCCGCCTCAACTCCGGACTGAAGGACCAGACTGGCGCGCATCGCACGGTCGACGCGCGAGGGGTCCAGCTCGTGGCCGATGGCAGTGGCACTCGTAACCTTGTCCAGGTCGCTGGATGAGAAGAATCGGATAGCGGACACGGGATACGCTAGGACGACCGGACGTGTTAGAGACATACGCACACGACGCATAGGATTAGCACCCACCTCCCATGTCCATCGCGGAGCCACCGCCGAGGTCAAAGTTGAATCGGACGTCATCCTTGATAAACAAGCTGTTATGGAGTACGTGGGGCATGGCAAGCTCCGCAGTGATGCGCTTGAGTTTGCCCAGCTCGCCGCTATCGACGATCTCCTTGACGCGCTGGGAAGCGGGGTGGAACCTGGTCGAGCAGTCAACCTAAGAGACATGCGAATGCCAGAGACTTGCACGCTTACTCCCAGTGCATGGCCTCGAGGAGCACAAGACCCTTTTGTTCAGCAAGTTCGAACATCTGCGCCGTTTCCGCTGATGTGTCCGCGATGGGTTTCTCCACGAGGACGTGCTTGCCCGCGTTCAACGCTTTGATGGTCCATTCGTAGTGTAGCAAATTCGGAAGCTAAACGGAGTAGCATGCAGTGAACGTTTTTGGCGTAGCACACCATGAGGACATACCGGTATATACACTGCGTCAACGTCGGGATCGTCCAAGAGCTCTACACGGGAAGCAGTGAGCGCAGACTCCTACTACAGCGGACAGGTCGTCTTTGATTGTCGAGAACAGCGCAGTTGTTCGCACGCGACTCAGGCGCGGGAAACGTGAAGTGGAACCGGATTGCAAATGCCCATCCGGTCCTGAGAGTGACAGATGATCCGGAGACTGTGCGACGACTTACGCTGATAGCATCCAGCGCCGTAGTATATCTTAGGTATCTTGTGCTCCCGCGCGCACTCCGTTGCCTTCGCTTCGTCTCTCGATGCCACGGCGTACACGACCACGTCAGCGTGGCTTGCGGCGGGGTATATGAGCGCATTGGGAGCAATTCGAGCCGCTCCGAGGATACCAAACCGCAGTGCATTGGGAGATTTCTCAACCCTGGGTGGGTTGCCCATCTAAGTGGGCGCGATTTCTCGTAAGTGACGCTGCAACCGAGCTCAAGGCAAAGTGGCTTACCTTGCGGAACCTACTGAGCACACCGAGAAGGCCAGACATGGCGTTGCAGGATGATGGGGCAGTGAGACCTCGAGGTGTGCAGTGCCAATATGCTAGTAGTTATTGGGCTGTTACTGTATCGGGCCGGAATCTCAGCCACCCATGGTACTCAGTCCAGTACCACAGGCTCGATTTTCAAGCTTACTCCAAGTAGGTAGGTACACCAGCAGGTAGACAAAAATTACCAAAATCTGCCGCTGCAATGTTTCAACCAGACCGTCAATGCATAGTTGAACAACACTATCCATACAAGTAGACCCTCTGCTTATGTAGCACGTCGTATTGGCTATGATCCTTACAAATACTGTGTCTGGCCGGGATCTCGGCTGGGTCAGCCTACTCAGTCAGTTGAGTACAACAGGTGAAATATTTGACCTGTCTCCAGAGTAAGTACACCAGTAAATATCCATAATCGAAAGGATTTCAACCATGTAATCCTCATGCAAAAAGATACAAGGGCTGGCACTGGGTGACTGAGATCCCGGCCCGATACAGTCGCTTAGTCCAGCATTCCGCAGGTTCTTGAGAAGATCCATCACCCTATCAGTAACCAGATGCTGAGATGCATCCCCTTGCTCGAAATGTCTGCGGTTGTCATCCTCAGCTACGTTTATTCCGCAAATGTTGCGCGTAGTGTGTGGTTGAATGTTATGACTGACTTGCGCAGTTTTGTGTGTGCCGATGTAAGTATGCCACTTTGCAAAGACAACACTCAGACGTTGGGAGAAGTACGACGAGTGCATGCAGGCAATGAAGTCCACATCGAGCATCATGCACTGGCATATGATCATGCAAGGCCAACCCAGCCAGTCCGCAGCTAAATATCACGTTGCCTGCAGGCAGCCATCTCTGAGGACAGGGCCCTGGTGACCTGACAGAGGCTTGAAACCTCATCCGTCTTCGGAGTTCGCACACTGCCACTGCGGTGGATAAGTAGCATCCTCCCTGCCCTCCCTGCACACAGCGAAGACAAGATTTCTGTGCTTGACGTACTGCGGCTTGGCGGAACTGAGCCGTCATCGTCCATCGATGCTTAGTGGAATCATGGCGCATGAGGCTTCAGCTATCATGCATCATGCCTCGCGCACGAAGAGGTACCCTGTATGTATTCTCCTGCACCAGCGACAAACTTGGCCGCTGCCTCAGCACAGGAAACACCGATGAACAGCAGTACACTGCGACAACAAGACCGAAATAACATGTCGTAACTTGTAAGATAATCTACACACCTGGGCGGCAGCAGAGGAGGGGAGTAGAATCAGCGGGGCCTTAATGGAAACGACCTCAGAGGACAACTGTGCTAGCTAGGCAGATGCGGTGTAGAACGTCGACTGCGGGCGCGGAGGCAGCTCTGCCGCCGCGTACACGCTCTCCACCCACTGCATCTGCTTGATAGGGTCATCCGCAGGCGACCAATACTGCGGGGTGCGCCCTCGAACCTTGTCCACGAACGCCTCCAGCTGATACCGGTACCTGCACACGACAAGCGCCATCAGCGTGCACCTGACGCAACAAAGACGCGCTCCCTGACGGAAGCACTTACGTGGTCCACCACTCCTCGTCAGGCCCGTCCTTGAACTTGTACACCTTCTCGACGCGCGAGGACTTCCCCTGCGGCTTCACGGTGATGCTGTGATAGAGCGTCGGGAACAGGTACGGGAAGAAATCTAGCGTCCCGCCCTCAAACTCGAGGTGCACAGTGGCCTTGAGTTTGCGCGGGAATATGCTGAACGGGCCCCAGCCGGGCATGCGGAAGTCGGTGTACAATTCCGCCTCAACCCCGGACTGAAGGACCAGATT
The DNA here is from genome assembly GCA_964035675.1 of Fomitopsis pulvina. Lineage (NCBI taxonomy): Eukaryota > Fungi > Basidiomycota > Agaricomycetes > Polyporales > Fomitopsidaceae > Fomitopsis > Fomitopsis pulvina. The sequence continues at coordinate 1,879,861 of OZ037965.1, read as the reverse complement.
GGCGCGCATCGCACGATCGACGCGCGAGGGGTCCAGCTCGTGGCCGATGGCGGTGGCGCTCGTAACCTTGTCCAGGTCGCTGGATGAGAAGAATCGGATCGCGGACACGGGATACGCTAGGACGACAGGACGTGTTAAGAAACATACACACACGACGCATAGGATTAGCACCCACCTCCCATGTCCATCGCGGCCCCACCGCCGAGGTCAAAGTTGAATCGGACATCATCCTTGAAAAACATGCTGTTATAGAGTACGTGGGGCACGGCGAACTCTGCGTTTATGCGCTTGAGCTTGCCCAGCTCGCCGCTATCGACGATCTCCTTGACGCGCTGGGACGCGGGATCGAACCTGGTTTGGCAGTCAACTTGAGAGGCGTGTGATTAGCGGAGACTCGCACGCTTACTCCCAGTGCATGGCTTCGAGGAGCACGAGTCCCTTTTGCTCAGCCAGTTCGAACATTTGCGCCGTCTCCGCTGACGTGTTCGCGATGGGTTTTTCCACGAGGACGTGCTTGCCCGCGTTCAGTGCCTTGATGGTCCATTCGTAGTGTAGCAAATTCGGAAGCTGGGCCAAGTCACATGGGCTCAACGTCTTTTTTGCGTAACACGGCACGAGAACATACCGGAACATACACTACGTCGACGTCGGGATCGTCCAAGAGCTCTGTAAGTGGAACAGTGAGCGCGGATTCAGAACAGGGGACAGATCAAGCGTCTTTGACTGTTTAGAACAGCTCGATTGTTTGCACGCGACTTAGGCGTGGTGAACGTGAGGCAATGAAGGGGCAACCACGCGAAACCGGATTGCAATGTTCCCCCAGTCCTGAGAGTGACTAATGATCCGGAGACTGTGCGACGACTTACGCTGATAGCATCCAGAGCCGTGGTATGTTTTGGGTATCTTGTGCTCCCGCGCGTACTCGGTTGCCTTTGCTTCGTCTCTCGATGCCACGGCGTACACGACCACGTCAGCGTGGCTTGCGGCGGGGTATATGAGCGCATTAGGAGCAATTCGAGCCGCTCCGAGGATACCAAACCGCAGTGCATTGGGAGATTTCTCAACCCTGGGTGGGTTGTCCATCTAAGCGGACACGATTTCTCGTAAGCGACAGTGCAACCGGAACCAAGACAAAGTGGCCTACCTTGCGGAACCTACTGAGCACACCGAAGAGGCCAGACATGGTGGTGCAGGGTTGGGAAGTGCGGTGTGCAGTTGCAAGTCGTGCAGTGGAGGGCTGCTTACAGACACTGTGCTTATGTGTGTTCGAGTTCGCGCAATTGCTAGTTGCCGCTGATGCCGAGATGCGGAAACAATTGACTTACGCGTACGGTCAAAGCAAAGCGCCTGCCAGTGTTAAGTTCCATCCTCGAGATGTAGTTGAATAGTCATGTACCACGTACACAGCGCTGACATGGGCACTCAAACCCACGCAAATATCTCGTTTGATCTTGTGTTTTGTGCCGAAATCATCCTGTGAGCATCACTTTCAGGAAGCATAGATATCGCTGGTATAGAGCCTTGGATTATTTGGGGAGGCTGTCGAGAGTATACAGCCATTTGACAGCGAGAGTGGCGGGGCTGCCCGAAGGCCGAGACAGCCCTCGCCATACTATTCCCACCGATCTCGATCTCAGCCGAGGTCATCCCCGAGGCATACGTATGCCCACTCTGACTCTCAGTCGACTTGTTCAATTCTCTTTTAATTTCCTTGTGAACTGCTATTCCGCTTTCCACTGACGCCTCTTGTCTGGTCCTGTCTCCCATGTTTCTGCTGTTGTTCGATCGTTCAGTACTTGCCAAGTACTTGCTCAAGCGCTCACCAAGTTTACGCAAGCGCCAGCGAGACACAATGCTCCCGGTTGTCGGAATACTCTTGCACCACATCACTGTTGACTCCGGATAAGTCGGGGAGACTAATTTGGTGGGATCCTGCAGTACGACTTGACATACAGGCAACTCCGACTGGCGGTGAACGAAACGTCAAACGAGTGGGGTACATGGCAATGTGCGTGATAGAGTTGAATAGTAGCAGGACTTTCTTCATGCGTCGTCCGGGCTTGAGAATTCTCAAATTGCCAGGTATTTCGGAGATTGAAAACAGATGGTGCAAGTGCGACCGTCTTTGCCAAAGATACCTTCATCTCAGACTGAATGCTCGCCTTCGGCTTTATTGTTTCTTGTCGTGATTACCATGCATCCCACTGCCTGGGCGAGGTCATCGTTGCCATCAGATAGGCTTCCGCCTGTTCGACCTAAGCAACCGCTTACTCCAGCGAAGGGGAAGGGAAAACAAGCGGCCCACGATCCGCCGAAAAGCAAGGAGGTCCGCAGGCTGGAGAGATTGAGAGAGGACTTGCGGAAGGCGGCTGGGAGAGAACGAGACCCAAAAGGAGGGTGCTTCTGCCAGGCGCGAGTCCATACTCTCTCGTCGTACACCCCGATATGTCGGAAGTGCGGGCTCATTCTCTGCGTGCTGCAACTCCCGCAGTACGCTTGCCCGCACTGCGCCTCTGTGCTCCTCACACCCGACGCCCTCAATGGCCTCGTGGCGAGTCTCGAGTCCCAGATCGCGGTGATCCTAGCACGCGAGGAGGAGGAGCGCGAGCGTGCAGCACAAGAGGCTCGCGCCGCCGCAGGGGCGTTCCCCACTCTCTCCGCAAGTGCGCCAACCTCGGGACCCTCAGCCCAGCCCGCCGCCAATCAGACTCACAGAGTGCTGTCGCTCGACTCGAAGACGAAGAAGGTCACCGTTTCCTCCTACAGTCCCGCTCCCGCCATCTCTCGCCCGGCCTCTCGCGACAGTGTGCTGAAAGATGAAGTGGACGAGGAACAGGGCCGTGTGCCTCCGCCTCCCTCTGAGGTGCCCTTCGTAAATCAGACCCGCGACGTGCACACCGGGCCATGGGCGAATCTCCGTGGCGGGAGTGCAACATACGTATCTTCACCGGAAGCTGCCGCAACAGGATCAGGATCAAGTGGACGCTCTGGAAAAAAGGGGCGGGACAGTGGGAGCGGTGGGAAGACGGAGAAGGTGAACGCGAAAACGTGAGGGCTTCAGTTCTGAGACTTGTCCGATGAGGCTCTGCATTTTGAGCCGCCGAATGTGACTCGGAGATCGATGTGTGGTTGAATGTCTGCTCTTTTCTTTCACCACAGCGACGACAGCGACTATATGCACATGCCTTCTCTCAGGCTGACGCTCCGAATGGGTCTAGTAGACACATTCATCGAAGGATCCATATGAGCCATGCTCACAATGACGCAGCACTTGAACCTACAAATATCTGAACAACTATCCATGGATCAAGGCTCCTGTTTCGTCCCCTGCCTTAACGTTTCTGTACTCGGTGGTTTCCGTGTCTACGGCACCTTCAAGAACCCACTCACGACTTCAAAGTACTGGCCTGTTTCTTCAAACTGTGGACTGGAACCATGCTGCCTTTGGGATCTTCCAGAACATTGGCTACTGGTTGATGTCCTGCGCCTCATCGTTCAGGATGAGCGTTGATGCGTTGTTGTGCATCTGGTCGATTCACGACCGCACCTTCAGCGTGCCTGTGCAGCGAATGCCCAATGTGCCAATCCTGAGCGAGAGTAAACCCGATCAGCTGATGATTCCGGAGATGATTGATGACTTGCGGGACACCTACAAAGTGCTATACCCTACCTGGTCCGCCTTGAAGCTCTTCGAGAGCAGCCCCGAGAGCGGCGGCCATCCCGCTCCGCTTTAGCCTTCCTCTCCTCTGCTTTCTTCAGCCGTGCATCTTTACGCTCTACTCTGCTTAGCTTCCACCGCTCTTGCGAACACAGCCTGAACCACTCGGTTCTCAGTGCTCACTAATTCGATGAAGGGCATATAATCGACGTCCGGCATGCCGGGGTGGTCGGGTAGGACGTCGAGAAACTCAAGACACGTCGGGTATCTTCGTGAAGTTGCTGTGCACTTCGCGTCGAGTGTCGGGACATCGCGACTATGGCTGGTTGTAAAGGCTTCAGTGGAGGCTGCACTTGTATTGTTGTGAGTGGTCTGGGGCTCGGGCCGCGATGAGTCCTCTCGATGAGGCGATTGTGGCCGTTCTCGATCGCTAGAGCCACGGCGAAACCGCGCAGATGGTATAGCGGAGACTGGAGCGCCAATGGAGGTGTCTCCGGTGCTTGTCGACAGTGGAGTTGTCGTGGACCGAGAGAAGGTTTGGATAGATCTGCGCATTGGTGAGGATTGACTCATGAGGCTGCGAATAAATGACGCCGTATACCGCAAAAGAAAGGCGCAAGGTGGGTACGGGCGGAATCATTATCACTCTCCAGCATCACAATTCATCATTCAGATAGTTCTCTAGGCCTACCGGACGCCACTATGCATAACGACCAGTGTAGGTGTGATATCCTTATTGCTTGCGTCTCGCGTCCACAAGGACCGTGGCGCCAAACAGCCAAACAGCCTTCGGCTGACATGCACCACACCTGGAGGCTGCCTACTGTCATGGGCGTATAGGCAGAAATCGGTAGAAGACCCATGGGCCTATATGCTAGGAGACAGGATGGCTTTCATACATACTGTACTACTTCCACTGAGGGCAATCCCCGGACAGCCCCTACAGCTTCAGACATTGTGTCCCATATCCCGTGCAGGGCACATTCTTTTATTTGAACGTGACGTGAGTAACTTACACCATGGGTATCATGATGCTGCTAGTAAGCTGGTGGCACGACCTGACGGCATAAATCTGTCAGAAAGCACCCCAGGTATTGAGAGCCTCTACCTGATTGTGGTCGCAGCGGTGCAGAAGGCATCCGTTCAGTACTTATATGTACTGGCAGCACGACAAAGTCAAGCGCTGCATTAAATCGGAAAACAATCCTGAATTAGTGTCCGATTTGGGATGGTCTATCACTTGGCTATTGTTCTCCTTATCAACTCATGTCCCCGGTGTAAGTGGGGTTTGCGACGAATCGTTTCTGGAGGGCTCATCAAAGTCATGTTCAGTGCACTTGCACTAGTATTCCTCAGGAAGCGCGGGTAACTATCGCGGGAGCGGCGGGAAATAACTCACTATCGTATGACGTAACATAAGTAGATGTGACCTCGAGTAGCAAGCTTATGTAAGTTGAACTCATCACTACCAATCATCATCATACTATACTTACCTCTGGTCGGGATGTCACAACACTCCCGCCTTCATTTCTCCTCGCTTCTCGTATTATCAGTCATGAATGTGTGATACCGATGGTCGCTCCTAACGATTGTCGGCTTGGACGCTCTGTATGGTATCGTGGCCGACAGGCAATGGCAGGACACATAGATCTTCTCGGACACTGGACACGTAACGGTGTTAGCGCAGGAGTGTGGTGACGGATGCTCTCATACAGCATGTGTCCTCCGCAGTCAGCTTTGTGTCCACTTACTCCGAGAGCTGGACACATGATACACACGGTTGTTGCCTGCACATTGATTCTTGTTCCTTCCCTGCTCATCTTACAACCCAGAGTATTACTGCTTAGCATCTCTTCTCTACATTTTGACAGCGGTGATCCGATACTGTCTCCAACTCACCACGTGTTGCGTGCAGTATAGGATGCTATAACTTGGGCAAGCTGATTCGCCCCGGATCCAACAATACCCCATGGCAAGCACCGCAGGTTTGGTGGCTGCGCCCGTGCTACTGTGCATCTTCGTTTTGACGATTCGCGTCTTATGGTTATGGGAAACCGTCCATGGCCTTCCTCCTGGGCCAAAGCGGCTACCGCTGCTGGGTAATATACATCAGCTTTCCGCGGCCTACCAAAACCTCACGTTTATGCAATGGGGTGCTCAGTATGGTACGTGCTTTCTGTCTTGCCCCCACCTACAGCTTTATGCATGGCCGAAACATATTTCAGGAGATATCATATACGCCAAGTTATTTCGCCAGCCAATTGTCATACTCAACTCCACCCGGGCTGCCTTCGACCTACTGGAGAAGAGGGGCGTGAAGTATTCCGGACGTCCCCACTTCACGTTCTTTGTAGATTTGTGTGTACAGTCTCGACACGACTACTGTCTAGCATGTTTCACTGATCGCGGGCCGATCCGTAGAGTGCAATGGAGGGCGACGCCATTCAGAGACTACGACGATTCGTTGCGGCGTCATCGGCGGTGGTACCAGTCCTTGGTAGTGTCCCGAGCGGCTCTGGACTGTTGCGAACCAGTCCAGCGCCGCGAAGTGCAGAAGCTCCTGCTGGACCTTGTTCAAGAACCAGCAGCGTTTCTATTCCACCTGAAGAGGCATCGTGCATATATTTCAGTCCTCGTGCTATCGACTGATAGTCTGTTCCGCAGATTCGCGGCGGCTCTCATGCTGGAGATCGGTTATGGTTATACCATCACGTCGCCCGATGACGAGTTCATCCGTGTGGTGGAGAAGGGCGTGTCACAGGCGCTCGAGGGTAGCAGCGCGGGCGGTGCGTTGGTCGACTTGCTTCCCTTTCGTAAGTGTTCCGTGCACAAGTATGTCCGAGTGTAGTCTAATCGCGAGCGCTCAGTGATCCATCTTCCTGAATGGATGCCCGGAGCAGGGTTCAAGCGTACCGCCGCAGTGGGACGGGCATCTGTCAAGGCAATGGAAGATGTCCCGTATGAAAGAGTCAAGGCGGAAATGGTGAGTCGCTGGGGCGTGTGGCATACATAGACATAGACATTGACCGGCCCACAGGCGGATGGCATCGCGAAGCCATCGTTCACCGCGGCAATGATAGAGGAGTGCATGCGAAAGGGGGCCCTCACCGCAGAGGAAGAAAGTGAAATAAAGTCCGTTTCGGGTGCGCTGTACGCTTGTGCGTGCGCTCTTCCATGTCTCTACACAGCTCTCATCCTGCCCTTCTTTAGCAAGCACAGATACGGTACGGAGACGAATTATATGATCTACGATATGCTCAGAGTGTTGGAGTATAGACATTGGGAGCCATGGTTACTTTCTTTCTTGCCATGGTCCTGAATCCTGGCATTGCGAAGAAAGCCCAGGAGGAGATCGACCAAGTCGTGGGCGAGGCCCGACTGCCGGATTTCGGAGACAGAGGATCGCTTCCCTACGTCGAATGCATTGTTCAGGAGGTATATAGGTACGCCTCTTACATGGTTGACTTCCATTTTCGCTGAATTCCGCACTCCAGGTATTGCCCCACCGCTCCCCTTGGTAAGTGTACACACGACTGTGCCGGTGGAAGTGAAGCTGATGTCCTTCTAAGCTGTTCCACATCGAGCAGCGGAGGATGACGTCTATCGTGGCTATCGCATCCCACGGGGCTCTACCGTTATCGCAAACATCTGGTATGTATTAGGATGGATACTTTGCTCTTGTCTGACAACATCTCGCTGCAGGGCGATGTCCAGAGATCTTGAAGTGTATCCCGAGCCGGAGACATTCCGTCCTGAGAGGTTCCTGGGTACGGCGATACGAGGTGAGGAGAATCCCAACGACCCTCGAAGATTCGTTTTTGGCTTCGGACGAAGGTGAGTGCGTTCTCGCGTCTTGGTGCAGCACCAGGTTCTCACAGGACTACAGAGCATGTCCAGGTCGGGTCTTGGCCGACGAGATTGTATGGCTCGTGGTTGTCAGTGTTCTTGCGACCATGGATATCCGCAAGGCACGCAACGCACACGGTGAGGAGGTGGAGGTTACTCCGGTCTTCGTATCGGGGGTTGTCAGGTAAGCTTTGCGTGCTTGACGGACATACCTAGCCATGACAGAGGACGTCCATATAGTCATCCGGCCCCCTTTGTTTGCGATATTCGCCCTCGTTCACGGAGAGCTCGTCAGTTGGTCCAGGCGTCGAACATCAAACAGGCCTAAGAACTGGCTGACGGCTCAGACGCATGGGTGGTCGAATGCGGTACAGGGATTGTATTCAGTTATAATGGATCTAGTGATGGTTGGCGGCTGGACCTAGCCTCAAGCTGGCTGACCTTGAGATATGACCATTAGGTGGTTTGTCCAAGCGCGCATTGAGAGATATAGCGGTCCCACTGTGGGACCCGTAGTACGAAGGCGTCACGATCCTAATCCTATCGGGACACCACATGCATTTTTGACTAAGAGAAGTTGCTCTCTCGAGTTGATATAACGGATGTGGCCGTTGCTAGTCAGTGCCAGTGGGCGCTTGGTCTGCGTATCGCAACCTGTTCGGCTGCCCGGCGATAGTCCGTGGTTCGTTGGACAAACCACATGCTATCTTCGTCATCTCTTGACTCGATCTGTTGGTGTGTGGGTTTACTCTAGACGTTCTGTGACTGCCATGTCTGATCACTGTTCCAGTACTTCCCTCCTCATCGTGGGGCCTCCAAGCCTGAGCGGACACGTTTGGGTTGCTTCGTTTCACGACAACCTCAATGGAACTCGATGCCATGCAAAGTTCGGCACTTGGCCATTAATGGTTGTGGCTCGAGCTCTCCTATCGTCCTCTTGCTATTTCTCGCCACTGGGAAACACGTACGTGTTCGTGCACACGTGAATGATGTTCACCGCATTGCGTGCGTAGAGGAATCGTGGATAGTGCGGAAATTCTATCTCCGCTCTTCTCCCTCTCTGACTTGATTTGTGGGTCCGTTGGTTCAAGATTCTGTGACTTTCAAGTCTGGATTGGCATGCCCGAGTTCCTCCTCGTCATGGCGTCTTCGAGTCGACCTGTGGCTTGCTTCTTGTGCAAAACCCAGTGAGTCTGTTTGAACTGCATGTCATGCAAGGTTTGGTTCTTGAGCACTAATGGTTGTGGCTCGAGTTCTGGCTGCGAAGGCCCCCTTGCGTACTCACGCCACTCGAACGCATGTACGCTTTCGAGCACACGTGGATGATGTTCACTGAAGTGCGGGTACAGACGGGCCGCCTGACGTGTGGTTCAACCGTTATCTAGGTCGTGAATACTTTGGGTACTCGAAGTCCTATCTGTCTAAACGTGCCCAGCTAGATGATGATTAATTTGTGGTACTGCACTGACGCAGTAACATCGGCGATGCCAATTTCAATCGATCGGCCTCGGTGCTGCTTTCAACCCTGATTTTGTCATACAACATGTTCTATTCGCTCTGCCTTCGTTGCATTGCGTCTATATTTTGGAGTATAAGATCGAGGGTCGACCCGGTTTCTCGAGCTATACGAGACATCATTGAAAGTCATGTCCTTCGACGCGACTTATGTATTGCTGGTAGCCCTCCTCCTCACAGCCCTCCTATGGCTCAGGGAGAGGCACGACAACAGGCCTCCCGGCCCAGTAGGGCTCCCCTTGATAGGTAATCTGCACCAGCTGCCAGCGACCTATCAGCACTTAGCCTTCATGAAGTGGGGTTCTCGCTACGGTGAGTGCACATCGCTGATTCTTAGACTGCGCCGCTGAAGCGCGTCATATCTGTAAGGGGATATCGTCTACGTTAAACTGCTGGGTCAGCCGGTCATTGTACTCAACAGCCTCCAGGCTGCAGTCGACCTGATGGAGAAACGAAGCGCCAAATATTCCGGGAGGCCCCGCTTTACATTCTTCATAGAACTGTATCAATCGCTTGCATCATATGTTGGCATCTCGAGCTGACTATACGCTGCTGGTAGGATGGGATGGGACAATGCACTGCCCTTGACAGACTATGGCGATAAGTTCAAGCGTCATCGGAGATGGTTCCAATCTGCCCTTGTGGCCAGGGCCTCTCTGAACAAGTATCAGCAACTTCAGCTCAGAGAAGCACGCAAGCTTCTTCTCGATCTCATGCAAGATTCAGAGCGCTTCGCATTTCACCTCCGAAGGTCACTGATGTGCACGATCGCTGCATCCAACTATACACTGATTAACCGGTTCACAGGTTCACTGCCGCTGTAGTCCTTGAGATCGGTTATGGATACACAATTACTTCCATGGACGACGATTATATCCACGTGGTGGAGAAAGGCATATCGCTAGCACTCGAAGGCAGCAGCGCAGGTGGTGCCCTGGTCGACTTGCTTCCCTTCAGTGAGTGCGCGGATGCCCGTGGACACCCCTGTACTCACAAATGAGATTAAGTGAAGTACATCCCGAGGTGGATTCCTGGGGCGGAATTCCAACATGTTGCTGCCGAAGCGCGGGCGTCCATCCGAGCTATGGAGGATATCCCGTACGACAGAGTCAAGGCAGAAATGGTTGGAAGGATATATTCATCATCGATGCCGGCACTGACAGGCGCACAGACTACAGGTACTGTAAGGCCGTCGTTTGTGAAGACAATGATACAGGATTGCGGTCGCAAAGGAGGTCTCACAGCAGCTGACGAAGGCGATATCAAAGGCGCGGCGGGTGTTTTGTACGCTAGTAGGTACGTTCGATGCAGAGTGTGTGCAGATCCTCATTCTCGTACCTTCTAGCTGGCACCGATACTGTACGTTGATGTACATCTGAGTATATCACGAACTCACGCTTCTATGACAGACCCGTACCTCTATGATTGTTTTCATTCTCGCCATGGTGCTCAATCCTCAAGTTGTCGAGAAGGCTCAAGAAGAGATCGATCGGGTCGTTGGCAATACCCGTCTTCCGGACTTCAGCGACAGAGAATCTCTGCCTTACGTTGAGTGCATCGTCCTAGAAGTATACCGGTAAGCCTTCCGCGGCTGTGCTTGCTACCGTCCTTGATTGAGCATGCATCCCCAGCTACTGCCCCCCTACCCCGCTCGGTACGTCTGCACGACCGACATAGCCAAAGCATCAGCTGATTCCTGGCGTTGGCTGAAGGTGTTGCACATAGACTGGATGAGGACGATGTGTATCGCGGGTATCACATCCCGCGAGACTCCACTGTATTCACTAACATATGGTACGTATCGCACGGAGCGCTCAGGTTGTTGAGATGCACGATTGCTTCGCAGGGCAATGTCTCGGGATCCCGATGTGTACCCAGAACCAGAGGCCTTTCGCCCCGAGCGATATCTTGGCAGGAGAGTGCGGGAAGATGAGTACGCCGACCATATGGATCCCCGCAAGATGGTGTTTGGCTTCGGGAGGAGGTATGTTGCAACCATTGAAGTTGTGATGCTCATGTTTGTACAGGATCTGCCCAGGCCGACTCCTGGCAGATAGGAACGTGTGGCTCGTGGTTGCCAGTGTTCTGGCGACTATGGATATCCGCAAGGCGCGTGACGCGAGCGGGGAGGAGATAAATGTTACCCCAGTCTTCCAATCGGGAACCGTAATGTATGCTTCAACTGTTTCGATTTCGATGCGTAAGAGCATCACTGACGAGTGAGCGCATCTAGCCATCCGGCGCCTTTCGGCTGTGATATCCGTCCTCGTTCAAAGAGGGCTCGGGAACTAATCCTCGCCGGCGGCACCGAAATCTGAATATGGCATGGACTCGAGCATTGTCTCTTGCAGTCGATTCAGCAGAGTATAAACTCGGTAACTCGAGGGGAAGGTCCTTTTTCAAAGCTTCAGAATGGCTGCCTCTCGATTGTCTTCAGTGGAGATAGTATGGTCTATGTACAAGAAGCCATTTTGCTAAGCGCACTGGTCTGCTACCTATTTTCCCTCTACATCTGTAACATTAGGGAACCTCCTGATGGAATATGAATTTTGATGCGAGCTCACAAGCTCGTTATTGCGTTTCGGATGGTACCTGACCCTCCTATTAGTACTTAAGCTGACGGTCTTCAAGTTCGTGTGCGTACCTCACGCAATTGTCCCTTACGGGCATTGTCGCACTCGTGGACAAATGTGCCTCGTTGACCGAATTCCGATTGTTCTAACACCTCCGGGCGGGGAACATATCAGTGTCTGGCCGACACCAATGTTTGGCTCGTCGCCACTGTCTTTGCAACATGGATGTCTGGAAGGCACGCCATGCAAACAGGAAGAATATCACACTTATACTTCAGGTTGTCGTCATGCCTAATGACACTCGGTGAGCTTGCAGGATAATTGTTTGAATGGTAATGCTGGACTCGGAGTGACAAATTTGACTCTGCCCGTAGATACCCTACGCCTTTCGTTTGTAGTATATGGCATTGTCCTGGCTCACAGAATCATGAATAAAAATCTAAATTCCGGCGTGTAGAACAAATCTGTGAGTTTGAATTGCACAACTGCGTCATTGTAAGTCGCTGCAGATGTCGTCCTGAGATTAAATGTATGGTATACATAACGCCTGTTCAGGATCCCCACGAGCATTAGGTAAGTGAGAATAACGTCGCTCTGCCATTCTGACTGGCAATTGACGTCTCACCAGAACGTATCTCGTTATGTTGCACGTGACCGCGAAATGTTCTGTCCCTGCCCAGTTTTGACCTTCTCTCATGTTGCCGGGACCTGCCGAGCTTGCGAGGCTGGTCCCGGCGTCCGCCTGAGCGGAGCGCGTCTTCCTTCTCTGAGCGCCTCATTCCTTCGTTTCACTCCGCTATCTCGCATTGCTCGAATACGCCCACCGTGAGGTCCTCACTCCTTTGCAGCTCACTTGTCATTCCCGCCCGCCAATCCCTTTATTTTGTGTTATTACTGTTACTGTACATCAAACATCACATTATTAATGCCCCGTCTTATATTGCTCGCAAGTCATCAGTTTTCCTTCCCTTTCGTGTGTGATGAACGCATGAGGTGTTTCAATCGCACAGTAGGAGACCGCCCACCCAGTGGCTCTCCTCTCCGTGTCTGACCTGGCTGACACCAGGTCCTGCCCAACCTACACCCTCACAGCTTTCCTCGCACGCGAGCTTTCCTCCACCCCGCGTAGACGAGGGCGGAGCCCACGACAAGTCCGTGTTGTTGCCAAGCATTGGAGACGCCTTAATTAGCGATTGTATGTCTGCTGTACCATCCGCGCAACTCTGCTATGGGTCTGGCGACCATGAACTGACGCACTGGCAGACACCTCATCGAGTGGAATCACAGCCCGTGCCCCAGGCCACTCACAGCAACACAAGCACAGCCTCGACTGGGGCCTTTACAACGAACCATAACTACTATGTCCTGATATTCGAGCCTGCAGCGCGCGAGGTGCAGGACAAGTTCAAGGAGATGCCTGTGTCCGAGTTCCTCGACCTCCTACCCAATCCCCCATGCATGCCGAAAGTAAATTACACGCCATTCATCGATTTGGTGAGAACCGCACAGAGGCGGATATGTACGACCCTTTCGTACGTCTGCCCTGCTTTGCTATGAGTCTTTGCTGGCGCAGCAATGATTACGGCCATGACACCTACTTAAACAGGGGCTGGGTCCTGGTAGATACGTCAGACTCTCCAGACAAGACCTCGCACACAGTCTTGGGTGGCTATGAGATCAAGCCGGACATGGCGCTTTACACGTCAGCGCGGCCCGAGGGTGCTGACAACTGCCACTCGTTTGAGATGGAGGCCTGTGGCGAGCTCAAGCTGTCGCGCCCTGACGAGCCGTTCACACCGTATTCTGAAGAACAGTAGAGGCCAAGGAGAAAAGACCGCAAAAAGGTACGGCGGAAGAAGACGGAAGAGGAGAGGAAGGCAAAAATGGAGCGGGATGGCTGCCCCATGCGAGCACGCCTCACTGCGAAACGTGCCCGTATGATCCATGGTATTCTATCCAAGCTTCACAACCCACGCGGATGGGTTAAGGTTGGAATGACCACTTCACCTCTGACCTCAATATGGTCCTGGTGTGTCTCCCATATTTTATGATGGTCTTTCCTACTGTACAACACACCCCAGAATTTTCCCTCCATTTTTCCCTATTTTTCTACCATCTTTACTTGTTCTGCATCCCGGGGAGTTGAACCTTGACATTCTCACCTCTTTGTTGATTTCGACTCTGAGGCTGTTTTGACTGTACAGTTTGGCTTCCTTATGTAACCACATACTGTACACTGCGCCCCGAGTCGATCTCTGTCTCCATAGTCTTGACAGAGTTCGACTTAGGTGTGTAGTTCTGTATTTCTCAATATATAGTCTTGACAGAGTTCGACTTAGGCCATTGTGACCACTCTGAGGCTTGCTGCAGCTAACAGGTTATGAGCCCTATGCTCTGACTGCCCCCAGACGTCCATCCCTGCCTGTCCAAACACTCTAGTCGACTTCCAGCCATTTGCTGTTGCTCTACATCGCTCTAAAACGACTCTGGGACACTTAGCCCCTATCCAGCCCCTATTCCTCTTTCTCTCATTATCTTGGTGATCCCTGCGCCGTTTTTCACGCCCTTTCACCAGCTGCAAGCCCCTATCGAGTCTTTCCTCCTCCCATCATGGCTCCAGCCCCGGCTTCGTTCCCCAAGCTCTCCAGTCGCAATTACCAGCAATGGAGGCTCGACATGGAGGCCAGACTTCGCACTGTTGCTGCTCTGTGCATCACACTGGGCCAGGAGTCGAGGCCAGTCTTCACACTGCCTCTGGACGCCTCAGAACACCGGGAACTCCGTGATTTCGACACTAGGAGGGACTTGGCTGCAGGGGAGATCTGGGCATGCATCGAGAGGGAGGAGCAGACCCATGTTGAGGTGGTCAGGGATGATCCAGAGAAGGTGTGGGCCAAGTTGGACAGGGTACACATGCAGAAACGCCCCGGTACGCGTTTTAACACCTACAACGCCCTCCTGAGCCTTGCCAAGCTCAAAGACGAGTCCCTCACTTCCCTGTCGACCCGGGCAACACAGTTGAAGTCCGACATGAAGGCCCTTTGCCCCGGCAACTTCGACATCACCCAGCTCGACAACGAGCTCGTCCTGATGGCCCTCATTCGCGCCTTGCCTGCTGAATACAACTCGCTTCGACACCAGCTCCTTCTGGATGACTCCCTGACGCACTCCAAGCTCCAGGAGACATTTGTCACCCTTGAGAACCAGCCCGGTATGTCCCCCGGTGTCCCTGCGATCTCCAACGCTGCTGCAAGTGTCAGCTGCACCTTCTGTGGTCGCTCTGGTCACTCCAAGGAGCAGTGTTACTCGAGGCGCGATGCAAGCTCCAAAGCGAAGGAGAAGGCTGCTCAGTGATCGCAGTTTCGCTCTGGCAAGGGGAAGAAGAAGGAGGATGCGAAGGAGGCCCAGGACTCGTCTCAGGAGTCCGCTGAAGCAGCCACTGTGAGTGCCGGTTGCGCCTCTGCGCTCCTATCCACTTCAGATCGCTCTGCTTGGCTCCGGTTGCCCTCAGCAGCTAACTGGAACACCGACACAGGCGCTTCTGCACACATGACGCCTCACCACCATTGGTTTCGCTCCTACTTGCCTCATTGCATCCCTATTCGCCTCGCCAACTCGCACATCGTCTATTCGGCTGGTGTAGGGTCCGTGGAGTTTCAGCCTGGCGCTGTTGACGGAGTTGTACCACCTGCTGTTGTGTTCCATGACGTCCTGCATGTCCCTGAGCTTGGAAGCAATCTACTCTCTGTTTTCCACCTCACTCACGAGAAGGGCTACACTGTTGAGATTCAGGCTGGCAATGTCTTCTTCTACCACCGGGGCAATCTTCTGTTCGAGGCGCAAGTCAATGAGCACAACATTGGCTACTTGCAAGGCCATACCATTGCGCAAACTCATTCCGCGCATTCTGCGACTTCTACATGTCCTCTTGACCTCGCGCTTTGGCACAGACGTTGCTTCCATGTCAATCTTGATGACCTCCATTCAGCTATCGCCAAAGGCCTTGTCCAGGGTCTCACCATTCGTTCCAAAGCTGAGCCAGATCCCATTTGTGAGCCCTGCCTTGCTGGGAAACTGCACCGCCATCCTATTCCTCGCTTTGCCTCCAGAAAACTCGCCCCGGTTGCTCTGGTTCACACCGACCTCAAGGGTGCGATGTCCGTTGCGACACCGGAGGGATTCCGCTATTGGATGATTTTTGCCTGCAATGCAACGAGGTTTTGGGCTTTTGCCTACCTGAAGCGCAAAAGCGATGCGTTTGCAGCCTTCCAGAGCTTCAAGGCCTATGCAGAAAATTCGCTGGGCCTCTGGATCAAGGCTACACGTGATGACAAGGGTGGGGAGTACATGGGGCACGCATTCATTGACTTCTGCACCGAGCACGGCATTCAGCATCAGCACACCAAGCCGGATGAGCCCCACCAGAATGGCGTTGCAGAGCGAGCTAACAGGACGATTGCAGAGGGTGCTACCGCCCTCCTCGTGCAGTCCAAGCTACCTTCGTGCTTCTGGGCCATCGCTGTGTCTGCCTTTGTCCACACTCGCAACCGGATGCCTACAGCTGCGCTCCAGGGTGGCATTCCTTACACTGGTTGGAAGGGCAACAAGCGTAAGCCGGATGTCTCCTACTTCCGCATTTTTGGCTGTCTGGCCTATGTGCTTGTGCGCAAGGTGGACCGGAAGGCACTGCAGCCTCACACTCGCAAGTGTATATTTGTGGGCTATCCAGAGGGCACAAAGGCATGGCGCTTTTGGGATCCAGCAGCAAAGAAGTTTTACATTTCATCTCATGCTGTCTTTGACGAGCACTGCTTCCCAGGAAACTCGCCTTTCATTAATGTCTTTGGCGTTGATGTTAGCAAGGTGCACATCCCAGGAGCCTCGGATGCTGGGGACGAGCCAGGCACTGGTCCAGATAATGCTCCAGATGCTCCAGATGCGCCGGATCAGGGGGGAGTGGATTCTGACTTTGATGATCCTGCACCTCCTGCGCCCCCAGTGCCTCCGGACAATCCTCCACCACCTTCACCAGCGCACTCACCATCACCTGCACCGTCCTCTGTAAATTCGCCAAGTGGCCCTGCACCTCCTGCGAGTCGCCCTAGCATCTTTGACCATGCTGCCACCCAGCCAGCTCGCCGTCGCCTGTCCTGGTTCAAAGTCGAGCCTCAGGGCGAGCCGTCCTTGCGCAGGGAACTCCCAACTCACTCTACTTGCTACCAAGGCTCTCTGAACGATGATATCCTGCAGCAGCGAAATGAAGTCCCACAGCAACTCCGCATTCGCAGCACATCACCCACAGTGTCCTCTGTTCCCTCACATAGCGATGCATCTCCACAACCTCACTCCGAGTCACCAGACCCTCTTTCTGTCACTGCTCCAGTCACTCCTCCTCGCCCTCTTTCCCCAGTCATTGAGCCGGCACAGTCTCCACTCAGCCACCACTCCAGCGAGGATGAACTCGACCTACTGCGAGGTGATGGCCACTCTGGAGATGAGGCTGACATGGTCGAGGCAATGGTTGCAGGTCTGGAGCATGTCTATTCCGGGGAGTCAACTGACTACCTCGACTATGACTCTGCGCTTGAGGTCGCTTTTGCCTCCTGTGCACAGACAGCCTTCAAGGTGGACCAGGAGCATTTTGGTGAGCCCAGGACATTTGCAGATGCGATGTGGCGCCCTCCTGAGGAGCGGGACAAGTGGCTCAGGGCTGCTCAGGACGAGATTCAGTCCCTAGTCAAGAATGGGACTTTCGAGCTCATCCAGTTGCCTCCAGGTCACAAGGCTATTGGGTCTCGGTGGGTTTTCCGAGTCAAGTGCAATGCTGAGGGGTCTATTGAGCAGTACAAGGGTCGCCTCGTTGCCAAAGGCTTCTCCCAGCGCCCTGGTTTCGACTACAACGAGACCTTCGCTCCTACGCCCAAGTGGGCATCTATTCGAGCGATCCTAGCCCTTGCTGCACTTGAGGACCTCGAGCTCGAATCTGTTGACATCTTCTCTGCCTACCTCAATGGCGAGCAGAAGGAGGAGGTGTACATGCAGCAGCCCGAGGGCTTTGAGGAGAAGACTCCTGAGTGGGTGTGGCGCCTTCTGAAGGCTCTCTATGGTCTCAAGCAGGCCGGCCGGTGTTGGCATGAGAAGCTGAATGAGGTGCTGGTCAGTCTGGGGTTTGTCCGGCTCACTTGCGAGCACAGTGTCTGGGTGTACAAGCGAGATGAAGTGCGCATCATCATTCCTGTCTTTGTTGACGACATCACCATTGCAGCAAAGTCAAAGGCTGCGATCCAGCGTGTCAAGGACGACCTCAAAGCGCACTTCAAGCTCCGGGACCTTGGTCCTACTGCCTGGCTGCTCGGAGTGAAGATTGAGCGCAACAGAGTGACCCATTCCCTCTCCATCTCACAGCGCCAGTATGCCCTTGACATTCTCGAGCGATATGGCTTCACAGACTGCAACCCGGTTGGCACCCCAATGGACCCAGGAGTTCACCTCAGCACGGAGATGGCTCCCAAGACTCAGGGCGAGTGAGAGAAGATGCAGGACGTCCCCTATGACCACGCTGTGGGTTCCCTCTTCTATCTCGCTGTTGCAACCCGTCCAGACATTGCTAAGACAGTTGGGACACTTGCCCGCTTCACCAAGAACCCTGGACCTGCACACTGGAAGGCAGTTAAGCACCTCTTCCGTTATATCAAGGGCACCCTCGACCACAAACTCACCTACTCGCCCACTGCGGACAAGGAGCTGTTCACCACCTTCACGGACGCCGACCACTCAGGTTGCCCAGACACTGGTTGCTCTACAAGTGGCTATGTTGTCAAAATGGGCTCAGGTGTGATTTCTTGGTCCAGTCACCTTCAGAGCATTGTTGCCCTCTCTACCACTGAGGCAGAGTTTGTCGCGGCTGTCAGTGCCAGTCAGGAGGTTCTCTGGCTGCGCAATCTGCTCACAGAATTTGGCTATGACATGTCCTCAGCCTTGACTCTCAGCATTGACAACCTGTCTGCCCTTTCAGTTGCGAAAAACCCGGAGCACCATGGACGCATGAAACACCTTGATCTGTGCTTCTACTGGCTCCGGGATGAAGTAGCGAAGGGTACCATTCGCATTGTGCACCTGTGCACCTCGGACATGCCTGCGGACATCTTGACAAAGTCCCTGGCCAAGCCGAAGGTGCTGGAGATGGCAAAGATGCTTGGTTTGGGGATGTGACTGGTCAGGGGGGAGTGTTAAGGTTGGAATGACCACTTCACCTCTGACCTCAATATGGTCCTGGTGTGTCTCCCATATTTTATGATGGTCTTTCCTACTGTACAACACACCCCAGAATTTTCCCTACATTTTTCCCTATTTTTCTACCATCTTTACTTGTTCTGCATCCCGGGGAGTTGAACCTTGACATTCTCACCTCTTTGTTGATTTCGACTCTGAGGCTGTTTTGACTGTACAGTTTGGCTTCCTTATGTAACCACATACTGTACACTGCGCCCCGAGTCGATCTCTGTCTCCATAGTCTTGACAGAGTTCGACTTAGGTGTGTAGTTCTGTATTTCTCAATATATAGTCTTGACAGAGTTCGACTTAGGCCATTGTGACCACTCTGAGGCTTGCTGCAGCTAACAGGATGCGGCTCCGCGCAGACATGTTACTACCTTCGAGCCTGCCCCTGCCTCCGTAGATGATGCGGAGGTCACAGTCGCCCACACCAGGCTTCAACTAGCACCCTCAGCGCCACTTTTCAAGGACTCTGTCACTGGCTCAGGTGGCAGCGTCGAGTATACATACATTTCTGAATCCTTCGCACCCACGTGTCGCCTGTGGGCCGTGGCACTCGTTGTTCAAGTTTCTCGTCCTTCGATCCGGAGACGCAGCGCCGCGTGTTGCTGAAGGACACCTGACGTGTTGGTGCATACAATCCCGAAGGCGATACATACCAGGAGCTCCATGAAGTTCATGTCCTCAACATCCCTCACATCATTGCAGGTGGGGATGTTCCACGCCACTTCCAACGATGCGGCGAGGACACTGGCATTGCACTCCTCATGCATCTCCATGTACACTATCACATCATCTTGCGGGCCGGCGTACCTCTCCATAAGTTTGCTTCGACATATCAGTTGGTCAAAGTCGTCCTTGACTTGTTTCGAGGTATGCTTACCTAGTATTTCTGCTGTTGGTCTACTGAATCACTCCTGTAGCCCATCGCAAGGCCTACAAGCTGGGAAAACTCAACAGCAACATCTCTGTGGGCAATATCATTGTTGCGAATGGTGTAGGCTATCTCATTGACTGGGAGCTTACAAAAGATATCAAAGAAACCTGAGATCTGAGTTTATGAGCATGCAGTCAGTGTATTCTGTATTGTGTCATTGATGTCTTCCTAACCGATCTATAGGCTGCTCTGCCATTCCTCTCAATCAGCCTCCTCAGGGCACCCACAGCTACGCATGAGGCCAGTGACGACATCGAATCTTTTGTCTATGTTCTGTGTTGGGCCGCCTGCCGCTACCCCCCAGCTAGATGTCTGCAGATGAGCGCAGGTAATTTCTGTGGCATCTCGAGTATGATCCGATGGCCCCGTCCTACTGCAAGCGGCTCTTGCTCGATGCCACCCCGGACGCAATGGGCCCAAAGGTCTCCACTAAATACTTTACTGATCTACTCGAAGAACTCATGCCGCATCTTCGGTATCATGATGACGATAATCAGTTTGCTCGACTGGCAGCGCGGCATGGAAGGCAAATATTAATGCAAGACGCAGATGATATGCAGTCGAAGATCAAGAAACATGTATGGATGCAGGAGCAGAGCCCTGAGTAACACGGAGTGGCTGAGTGTTGCGGATAATGCACAGAAGCAGTGAGCACCTGCAGTGGATACAGAGAGGGAGAGAATGCGAGTAGCACTTATGTTATATGGCAGGAGTTCCAACACATTAGGTGAGCACCCGAATTCTGTGGCATTCACCTGACTTGTACCACTCGTGTTGAGCAACCCCCGCCTCTGAACACGCAGATACACTGCTGGATCACCCAGGAGGCATGCGCTTTGTCGATATCTGGTCCAGGCTGCGCAACGCCACAGAGTATAACAAAGGCTATGCAAGGCTTGCTGCTCCACAACGCATGTAGCCTTCTGCCTCAGGATGAGCATAGTCATTCCCTGCTTGACGGCCTCCTTCCTCAACGGGGATGAGGACGTAGGGAGCGATTTGTTCTTCGCATGCTCCTCGTTACCCCTCGCCCGTGCCCCCCAGAGACTGACCATGCCGCATGTACGTCGGTGAACAAATCTTGCAAACACTTGGTGAGCACTTAGTCGAGATCGGTGGCAAAGTGTTTTAGAGTCAGCGTTTGTTTATTTCAGGATCTCTATTACCCAGCGCGCCCTACGAACTAATTGCTCAAGAAATCGACTAAGATGGAGAAATAGCGCTCGGGTTCCTCGAAGAAGGCAAGGTGGGTGCTATGCGTAAATTGCACCCATTTAACCCTATTAACCTTGGTAAAGACGGGCACATAGTTCACATCCTGCGCCTCGTCCATCGGTGAGTTGATAAGAAGCGCGGGGCATGGTACGTTTTGCAGCTGGTCAACGCAAGACCAAGTCTTCAGCGTTCCAGTGACATAGATGTCAGATGGGCCGATCCTTTCATGCATGACAGTCAGTTTTTCATCAGCACGTTCAAGAGAGGACTCACAAAGTTGTGTAGACCGTAGGATCGTTCTCCATGGCGCTAAACGATTGGAAAAGTTCCTTTGGCCAAGGATTCATTTTGCAGACATGTTTCTTGTAGAAGACCATGACTGCGTCCTGGTACTCCTTACTGTCTGTCGTCCCCGCCGACTCGTGTTTCTTCAGCACCTCCTGGACATCTGCTGGCAACTGTCCACGCAACCTCTCCGTCCCTTTAGTCCATAGCCCCATCGATGGTGACCCGTCCGCAAAAATGACGTGCTTCATCCCCTTCGGACGTCGATTCGAGGCGTAGTGCACTGCAAGCATGCAGCCCCACGAGTGGCCCAGCAGATCGAAGTCATCGCCGATACCGAGATGGGAGAGGAGGTTATCGAGTTCATCCATGAAGAGGTCCATGGACCAGAACTCCTTGGGTTTTTGCAACGGATGGGACGACTCGCCGATTCAAATTTGATCGTAGAATATGACTGGGATCCCATGTGATCTGGCGAGCTCGATGTGAGGTAACATGTAATGGTGAGAGATACCGGGGCCGCCATGAAGCGTGACAAGAGGTCGTGCGCCGCAGTTGAGATCGCCTACGACTTGGTACCATGTCTGGTAATTCTCGTGGCAGTAGGCGAAGGGGAGTTTTCCTGTGTGCTCCGTCATAGCGGCGATAGTGACGACTGCTGCGAGACGCGCTGAGGGAGGTGCTCTGGTATGTGCATTTATAGCGTGCTGCGGGCAACTCGCTGAGGGAAGACCAACTAGGTTTAATATCCGCAGACGGACGGCAAGATCCCTTGGCTGCAAGCAATTGGGTCGCAACTCCAGTTTCCGCCCAATCAGCTACTTCCTTCGACAGGATGGTAGAGAAGCTGTTCACAGTCTTGTGCACCGCCTACGTCCGATTAATCGTGGCACGCGGTGGAATAAATCTGCGTCCACAGTTGTTTGGCGCCTCAGATAGCTATATATTTACGCTGGTTCCTTTGCGGATGCGGTCTTCGCCGGCGCAGTCTTCGCTGCCGATGAAAGCCTGTTGAGCTGAGAACATGAGGCTGATGATCATCGAGCGCAGTAGGCTGCAAGACGTTGATGGATGGCCTGTCCATCAAGGCGAGATTCCTAGAAGCTGCTGTCGGACCAGTTGACTTGCGAGGCCAGTCTCGTCAACATTCGCTACCCATTCGCAGCGAAACCTTCTTGCTATGTGGCGCCTCTCACAGTCGCCCTTCGCTCGCTTCTAGAAATCCATTTGCTCCGTTGTTGATCGGTGTATACAGCTGGGTGTGGGGACCGATCACAGATGGCATTGGGATGCAGTGCCTGTGGCAGAGGGCGGAAGCATTGCCGTGCACCAGTGCGTCGCAAACATTGCAGTGGCGCCCAATCAGGTCACGAATCGGCGCAAAATGAGATATGTTATCGCAGCTTTTGGTCTCCACACAGACACGGAATATATTCCCATAAGTGCAATGTTCGTGGCATTTCAACTTCGTGCACTGTCGGAGCCCGAACACTGCACTGTGCCCGCGGTGAAAATTCGGCTTGTCGACCACCTTCCCGATTTTTACGCAGTTTTGTTTATTGAACCAGTGCAGGATCTCCTCCACCTAAGGCAGAAGAACATTGAACGGACCTTGACTGGGAGTCTCATGTAGTCATAGACCATACAGATGTTTTTTGTATATATTGCACAGGGGAGTCGAGCGGCGGTCTGCAACCGTGACGGCGCTCGAGCGATCCGAATTAAAAAGGCAATCTCGTGAGCGCCTATTAAACCAACTGGGAAGGTGGCCGACAAGTCAGGTCTTGCTGTACGTAACCACAAGGAAGGATCCCGCTATTGGTTCTTATCTTGTGTAAGGGCACGACGTGTCTGAAGGTACAAGCACCACTTCTCAGTATATATCAATTCATGCGACTCTACTTGTATGGCAGTAACTCGTGAAGCTATGCGAAGGTGAAGCATACCGGGATAGAAGCCGTCAGCAGCACAGAGTAACACCGCGCGAGGGCCGTCACACTAATGAAACATGTATCATAGCGGACAGATACAGCCCTTCCGAAAGACCAAGATAGATGACAGATGATTGTAAATGACACATTCGAAGAAGAATCTCGACCCTATAGCTATGAGCATGCCACTCATATAGTGGAATGTTGGGTTATGAAAATAGCTGTAAGCGGAGGTCAGCGATGCATGTTCTCTGAGGCTGGACTGATGTTTACCCGGTATATGAGTTTTGTTCTGCCACCATTCGACTCGGCAGCCACTTTCCTCAATGCCAGCTCGACAACCGAGCTCAAATGTGAGCACATCGTCTGAGGGACAGGAGAAGATACGATGCCAAGTGACATTCTTCGTTGGAACAACTGGGATGCTTGCTACCTTGGAGACCCGAGTAGGACGCTTCCTCCAGTTGATTGTTCGCCCATTCAGGGGAATAGTGGCATTGAGGCGGAATATCTCCAGTTCAAACGGGACGGGAGAGATCTGTAGGAGCGATTCTGGATACAGCGCGAGTTTGAGCTCGCACTTTTCCATTCCATAGTCGATCGCTCGGAATTGAATGACAGTTGATACCTATGTCTTTGGTCAGTCACGAAAAAGCGGTCTGTGTCGTGGAGTGCAAACCGTTTCTGACACGTAGACATGTCTTTCCAGCGGAAGGATGTTCCCGCTATACACCATGTGTTTGTTCGATTCACTGTCGATGACTCTATCCTGGTGCAGAGAGTCGACTTGAACAACGACGATAGGATAATTGTCGAATTGACGGGGAGTGGGAGGTGAAGGACGCGTGATTTCATCCAATCGTATGTACTGCGATGGTCTCCGAAGCCGATATATGTCTTGTTCAGTGACTTGCATGTTCTTCACTCGCGTGTCTGGCAGATCGCGAGAGAGGTGATAAAGCGCGACATTCAAGAGCGTGCAGAGCAAGCAGAGAGTCAAAGGCCACAGAGAGAGCCAAAAAATAGAGTGCTGTCGATCTGACTGGTCTCCACCGCCAAAGTTCTCGCAATGCTCGGGGGTCGACCCGGACGATCTGCCCGCACGAATACGCTGGTAACGACCGACGAAGGCGAACATGGTAGAGAGATAGCTCTGGCTTTGCTTGTCAGTTAGATGACAGTGGATAGCAATATGCAGCCCTGTACTTGTATGGGGAATAGGCCGATCACATAGAACAGCAGACCCAAGGACACTTACGACTGAGTGGCATGGTCACTAGGTTTCCTTGGGCCGTGAGATATGTTGGATGTAAGCCGGCGCCGAACCCTGCCCTGGGCAATTCCCATGTATGTCATATCCTGGTACGGACATAAACGACCCTCACTAAGCACTCACGTATGATCCCAGTGTTACCCGCCCTATCGGGCGGGGGGTCCCTTCCACATGCGGCGATGGGGGGCCTCGTGTCTTGACCTCCTATCAGCATGCGGACATTCCGAGCATATGGATCGTGCGCGACAGGAAGGAGCTGAGAGTACTGGATATAAGAAGTTCTATCTGTTGATACCTGCAGCTATTAATATCATTGACAGTAGTGTTCTCTAGGACCCCCAATTATAAGTGGGGATCTATGATCCGGAATCTGGACAAAGAATGGGCAAAAAAGTGGGCCAACCCTGATCTTGTCTGGACAAAACCACGCAAAAGTCGTGGCTAACCTTGATCACATCTCCGGACATCATCGAGGGGTGCTGGGTACACCCTGATCCTTGATCCGGACAGAAGTATAGAATGAGGTAAGGACGGGGTGACTCTGTCATCTGTCATTAACTACTAGTATCTGATATTATAGTTTTACACTCCGACTAGTACCAGTGACAAGCCATTGTATTATGTCCGATACAAGCTGTTACAAGCTTGACTTGCCACTGGGCGATCAACTACTGTAGGATATCTCTCTTCGTCCGGACACAGGAGACATTGCGCAGACATTGATCCTCAATCCGGACACTTAGGTTGCGCCATGAACCCTACTGCACAATCCAGACACTAAGGTCATGCTGGCGACCCTACTCCTCTATCCGGACATCCAGTCCACCCGTAAGTCTGATTTTATCCGGACATAATACAATAAATCTATCCGGACATTTTTTCCCGAAATCGGCCGTTTGGGATCATAGTTCACCGCATATAATCGGGAATCCTTGTTCTCGTTCCTCAGTGGGGCTAAATCATTGCCATTGATTGAGGTTGAGGTCGATCAGCAGTTCGCGCTGGCACTGTACCTGGTGGGGATACAGTGTCTCGTGACATGCGCCACAATCGCCACAGCGGAGGCTGAAACATCATGATCCTGCGAACGCGAAGGGGTAATCACGCAACCTCAAGAGTACACCAACACAGTCGTCGGCAAGGTATATTCATAGATATGGTGTATGCTTCCATCTCCGGGTTACACGGATGGTTCGAGGTGCAAGCCATAGTCCGCCGACTGTGCTAATCAGCAGTGCCGAGAACGGCTGAAGATGCAGGGTTCTTGAACTCTCAATCTTACCACATGTTCGTGGCATCACAGGAGGGATGTTTTATTTCGGGGAGCGGCACCCTATTATCGAGGAAGTGATGCATGCGGTCCCATCTATGAGTTGACGCTGATACAGCGCGACGAAGTCAGACGACGTCCAGTCTACTGTTCAGGGATGAACTCAGAGTTATTAACATCGGCACCACTTACATAGGGTCAGTTCTTCCGCGTCATATGTCAATGTTTTCTACAGGTGCTACTACTATGGGAACTGCAGGCAGTCGAACTCCTGAATAGGACGTGTCAGTCCTACAGTCGATGCCAGCTAGTGAGTATGAGTGCAGTTGTTTTTAAATACACCACTGGTTCTGAGTGCTTGCACTGACAACTGGTATTCCCATTTTGAACCAACCACGTCCCATGCGACTCCTATCAGTACGTGTATTGTTGAGCTTGGTCAACCAACACACCTGTCATAATGTCATTCACATTCGCAGATGTCCTGGTAAGCCAGTAGCTTCATTTGTCTGCAATGGGGACCCCGCTGCTCGTGGCTCCATATGACCGTCGTGTCCAAGCTTTGTCCGCGGGACTTTCAAAGATGGGCATCGGATCTGTTGGCTCTTCATTTTATGATAGATCCAACATAGCATACTGATCAGAACAGCATTCTGACCCTCGATGATGAATGCCGCTCTGCAATCAGATGTCCGGTTCTCGTCAAGGGTATCGAGATTGTTCCACATTGAAACATTCTTATTTTCAGAGAACATGTCGTGAATATTGACGGACGGGTGTGACACAGAGGTTCGCGGGCGTTCTAGCCGCCTAGTCTGAGCGACATGTGCGAAAACGGTTCGCTACTATGGGAAGCTCTGTTTCTTGTATGGCCCTATGGCAGTGTTCCGCAATTATATAACACTTCCCACTGGTAGGAGTTGAAGGTACATAAAAGCAGCGCTAGGCGATTTGTCGTCCCCAGCATCCATTCAACCCCGCTGTCCTAAACAACCATGTTGTTCTTCAAGCAAATCACTTCTGCAATCTTTCTTGCTGCTGTAGTCGTCTACGCTCAGGGAGCTGCTGTCAAGAGAGGATGTGTGGAAGCTTCAAACCCTGACGACGTGTCGATTGGTGAGTAACTCTGGTAGAACACGACGCCTGAGGTGACTGAATATATCCACAGATTCCCCTGATGTGTGCCCGTAGAGAAACCCGCATGTCGAGTATATATGCTTCTCGTATCTCCGAAAGCATTTCTGATGCAACCCTAAAGTACTCTCGCGCAGCATCGTATTAGGACTTCTCTAACAATAAACAAAGATGCTGTCATGTATGCTCTGTGTCGGAAAATTAGCCAGTTCCTTTCTGTTAGTGGAGTCCGAGTCCCCCCTCATGTGCTTGACCCCCAGTACGGGCATTATTGTCGCGTTCGTGGACAAACGCGCCTTGTCGATCGGATGCCTGCTTCTAACATAATGAGTGTTGCTCGTGCGGTCACTATGTAGTTGTGAATAAGTGGCGAGATGTACGCTGAACAGTTTGATCATTCGCAGTGGATGTCAGTAGGTACGAGAATTGCATGTGGATCCGACTACTCTGTATATTCTAATCCCAACAGCCGCAGTCATTGATATTCAGAGAGATTCGAATGACAAGAAGCACGTTCTTCATGCAATGTATCTTGGTCAACCACTACATTGTTGGAACATGAGGTTTTGATATGAGCTCGCAAGCTCGTTATTGCATTTCATATGGTAACCCCCTAGTAGTACTTAAGCTGGCTGGTTCTGTGTACATACCTCACGCGATTGTCCCTTACGGGCATTGTCGCGCTCGTGGCCCGACAAACGCGCCTCGTCGACCGAATTCCGATTGTTCTAACATACACAACTTTCGGATCCCACCATTAAGAAAACATTGGCAGCCCCGCGGACAACAAATAGTTGACATACGAACCACCATTGTGTCATTTCTCGGCTGTCTACCTCTAATTCCAACGCAGGCGCCACTCCGCCCATTCCGAATACGCCTCATCCATGAGATTGTACAGCCTCTCCCAATCACGACACACTACCGTGTCCGCCACTCTGTCCACCTCAAAGTCCCTTCTCATGAAATCACCTGCCTCTACGAGGTCCGCAGCCTCGCATAGGAACGTCTGTCGCAGGTAATTCAAGCAATGGAGTACATGATGGGGCGATGCTCCGGGGTCGGTCCTGTTCGCCAATGCAGCCTGAAACCTCCAGAGGCAATGAAACTGATGATAGAAGGTGAGAACGTATAGATTGTGGTCTGGCCCGAGACGCGTGCGACCGAATCCGTCGGGGTGGACTGCGATAGTCTCCCATTCCTGCTTTGTTATCGGATCGCTCAGGTTGTCGAGGGAGAAGTGGGTGGATTCATGCAAGGTCATAGCGACCTGGTCGAGGGGTTCCACTAGTAGCTGCTGGCCATCGTCATCCTGCCATATGTCAAGGGTGCTCATAGCTATGGCGCTCTCGCTTATGAGTATTTGAAGGCAAACATAGCAACCAACATACCGAACTTCTGGGCCGTCAACCGCGGCAGGATAGCGGAAATGCGCCAGAGTGTGAGCATCATGTTGAGGACTATGAATCCGTAAGTGAGGTGCTTTACGATGACTGACATAGTGTGGCTTGGACAACGAGAGCTGAGGTCGTTGAAACTCTTCAATAACGGCGCGGTCCTGTGCCAGTGATATGACGTTATATTTTCCTCCGTCTTTCCGTGTTGGTAACATATTCCGATCATCCTGAGGACTCCGCTTCTCAAAGCTGATCAAACCTAAATGATTCTTGACAGATGTCGCAACCATAGGAATAACCGGTTCTCTCCCATTCCTCACACTTTTTGATACGGTCCGTGTGGATACCAAGACCAGCAGTGTATTGACGGGCACTGCCGTTACTTGGAGTAGGTTTCTCCCCTAATAGGTTTTGCTGTTTGTACTTTTACAATCACTGTTCTTGTCCTGCTTGTCTTTATCCACCACGGTCAAGGTATGCACGAAGTTCTGCTGTGACCTGAACATTGAGAATGATACCCAGGGCACAAAGACTTCATCATGGCCAATAACACTATCTCCCCCTTCTCGCAAGAAGGGGAATTCTATATTCTACGCCTTGGTTCTCAGCGCAATCTTGGCTATGGTCTTCGATGTTTCCATCCGATTGATGTTGCGTTCCGAGGCTTTCAAGTACAATCGCCTGGTCTTAGGTATCGGCCAAGCAAAAGGTGAGACATCTGTCGAGAATTGTCCCGTACTAAGTTTTATTGCAGGACTTCATTTCAATCCTTCTCTAGAAGAGCCAGTCGCGATGCGCATAGCACCTTCGGCACACTACCAACTTGACGACGGGGATTCAGCTGAAGAGTTCGCCAAACTCCTCCCTGTAGGCGGACATCTTATCTACCTGGAGGATCCCAACGATCCGTCAATTCCTCCGCAGCCGCATAGTGTGATGCTCTTCCACCCACTGAAATGTCTGGGAATTATACGGGAAGAATACATCGCTGCACGAGAGAAACCGTCTTCATTCACGCAGCACTGTCTCAATTACATCCGGCAGACTATTCTGTGTCGTCCAAGCCTCTCGAAGGAGCCCGCTTGGAATTCAGAAGGGACAGCAATACGAGATTATGACGCTGTCTGTAGGGACTGGACGAAGGTGTATGAGGAGGCGGAGAGGAACCAGAGGGATTACATGGCTTTGTCAACGGTGGACGGTGTGCAGCTATAGGATCCAAATGCGAAAGGCAATGGCTAATGGTCTATACTGTGTTTGGTTAATTGTTGTTCCTGGTCTTTTTCTCGGATGATAATGCCACCAGGACATGTGGACTGGGATTGCAGCGCTCTGGATTGCAGGCAGGTCGGCTCCGACTCTGACTCGCCTATGTTAGAATGCCATAGGCGTGTCAGCAATTCAGCGAAGGCATGATGCTGGTGCCAACCGGAAAACATAGCTTTCCTGCTTCCTATCAATATCTGCATCTGTCAGCCGTTGAATCCGCCGCTGATAATCGAATGTAATTCCAGCTAATTCCAAAACGCTAGACCTCTCGAGAAATCACATACACAGCCGGAATTTTGCGCAGTCTCATTAGATTTGATTTGTAACGTCTTATCAGTTAGTTGGCCCGCCCGTCCCGCTCATTGCACTCGTCGCCGATGACACTCATTGAATTGTACCTCCGCAATGCAGCGACAGTGATCTCTTCGTGTAGTTAACCCTCTGTTACTTGTCGCTAGACACTATATGCATCTTGTTGTTCAGCATTACCACACTATCATTTTCGGGGATCTGATGGCACACACGGGGATCTGCAGATTGAGTGTCTTTTTCGTCAACTCCGGGTATGTGTGTATTTTTCCAGGCGGTCTAACTGTTGGATTCGGGGCGCGTTTCGGGCGAGCGGCGCGACTCGGGGCGGTGTGGAGATCAGAGACAACGAGGCGGTAAATGAGACAGAAAAATAATTTTCGGGCCTGTAGTTACATTTGAGACCTATATGTACCGGGCAAAGTCCCCGCGCGTTTGTAACCCAATTCCCAGAGTCACTGAGAACGGAGAGCGTCGGCGCGCGACACGAAAACTCTCACACTAGCGTTTTGGAATCAGCTGTCAAAAAGAAGCACCACACAAGTGTAATTGCAAGATGCCGAACAACACAGATTGCCACTGGAGACATAAGCAGATATCATTCGGCCGGAATTCAGCTTCAGCTTACTGTATCGGGCCGGGATCTCGGCCACCCTCCCTACTCGGTCAGGCCAGTACCATGGGCTCATTTTTCAGGTGTACCACAAGATAATCATACAACTAGGTAGAGAAAAATGTGTACATTATATTGGTGTACTTCTTGAATCAAACCATCAAGAATTGGTTCAACCATGCTCGAATGGCCGAGTAGGGATATGTCCCTGTTTTCAATTCAAATCTTCCTTTTTTGGTAACCCTATTGGGCGGTAGTCTCAATAGAGTGTATTTGCAAGTCGCCTGTACCCGAAAGTTGGTAGACAAGTGGAGCGTGTCTCGGTACGAACGCTGCTCCACTTGTCTACCAACGGACTCCGACATGAGCCATGAGTGCCGAGGGTACTTACTGCCTTAGAGCGAGCACGTGAGTTGTGTCTATACGCAAGTGCTCAACATTTTGGTGGGGTGCGATTCCTCCCATCGGATGGGTACAAGACCACAATATTTCGGTTGTTGGCAAAGAGAGCAACCATGCCTGAGGCTCAGAAGGTGCACATCCGCGTCGCAGTGGGGTACTGTGGGGGTTCCGGGGTCTCTTCGGCATGTGTGCAGGCCGAGTTGCGGTCATATCTGAATACGAACGCCGCTCCACTTGTCTACCTGTGGAGCGTTCTCGGTACGAACCAACGCAACTGCAAATACACTCTAATGGTCACAATTTGAGACCAAATCATAGCTATCCGCCCCGCCGGTCTGACATCAGCTCATGCCTGGTAAGCACTTGAGCGCTGAACACTTCCTACCGTTTTCTAACCCGGCGCAATTACTCTCACCTCATGCTCCCATGTCAGTAGATTTTTCACATATCATATCCTGGTACCGACATAATCGACCCTGAAAAGGCACCCATGTGCGATCCCAGTGCAGACATTACTGGTCCCATCCACATGCAGGAGTCGAGAGTATCGGATATAGGCGGGTCTTCTATTTGTTGATACCTGCGGCTAGTATCATGATTGTTCCTCAACGGGACTAGTTCATTGCCATAGCCTGAGGTCGAGGCTGCGGTCGATCAGCACGTCGCGCCACAATACCTGGTATGGGCATAAATCATGTTTCCTGAGTGTCGGTGAGCTGAACGTCTCTAATGGAGGAGGACACACGAGATTAAGCTGAGTTTCTCACTTTTGGCCTACATGTTGGGGGGTTATGCTGAAATCTTGCTGACAGGGCCTCTATTATTATGGCAGCCGTCGCAACTCTAGGGAAGCTATTGCGACAGAAGCCTGTTGCTGGAGCTCAATAGTGTCTGCAGGCCATCTTGCGATGGAGGATCCTGGCACGGAACTAAATAATTGGTGACATCATGGCGCCGTGTGCTGGATGCTGCAGCATTTCCGGATTGACCGTACACGCTCCACTGTCACCTGCTGCGATAATTATCTATCATTACAGTCAGACCGTGATACATCAATGGCTACCGCCCACCGGGCAGCGCGTGGGGTGGTCTGTTGTTGAACTGGAGACATGCTCTGATCAGTCTCCCACCCAGACCAAAGTCGACAGTGATAGTCAGCCCCTCAGAGCACTGATATAAGCAACTTCGACCACCTCTGGACATCAGTAGTGGCTACGCTCGCCATGTCTAATGCATTCTGGACACCCGATGAAAGCGCTTCCGTACTCTTCGACGAGAAGACATGGCTTCAGGGAGCCATCCTTACCGGAGTCGGGTATGGCATCGTCTTCACTCTCTTTTGCATGACTATCCGCGCTCTCGTGATCAGCATTAACTCGATGAACTACAAGAAAAGGGTCGTGTTCTTAGTATACACCACGGCCATGTTCCTTCTCGGTTCTATCTTCATGGGGGCCTGCGCCGAGATGACACAATTGTCTTTCATCCAATATCGTAACTCTCCTGGGGGACCTAGCGAATACGAGAATGTGGAGTTCTCTGTTCCGGCAGACGAAGCTGGAAATGTTGCCTTCGTTCTGACCAATTGGTTTGCTGACGGACTAATGGTACAAACTACATTTCCTTTGCTATGCATCTTTTGAATATAATCCCAGGTCTGGCGTTGTATCGTGATTTACAAAGGATGCCGGGTCCCATTGTGGATCGCTTGTGCATTCCCAAGTCTCATGTACTTGGCAGAATTCGGTATGTTGAAACTTAACTTCGACGATAAGGGTGCTAACACTCTATTAGCCCTGGGCCTTTTGTGGCTCATACAGATCTCCACTCCTGAGTCGTCACCATATCTGGCCGCAGGTGTCAATTGGACCATACCATATCTCAGTATGGCTGTGGCAACAAATGTCCTTGTCACCCTCATGATTGTCGGTCGCCTTCTGCTTCAGCGACGGCGCATCACCGTCGTTCTCGGCGGTGGACATGGATCTCAGTACATCAGTCTCGCAACTATGCTGGTGGAGTCCGCCGCCATATACTCCAGCTTCGCTCTCCTCTTCATCATCCCGTTTGCTATCGGTAATCCTATAGCTAACACGTTCTTGCAGGCCTTGTCCGAAGTACAAGTAAGTGCGTGTCACCATTTTTCTGCACCGACACTGAGCACATTGTAGATCATTGCGCCGTTCCTCATCATTTATCGCGTGGCTCGAGGAAGAGCTTGGTCAGCCAACACAAACCAGGCAACGCTCTCGACTTTCAAGGTGAACACTCCGATCACTATGTCAACCCTGTCGGGCACCGGAAACATTTCCGGGCGGAGTCATACAACCGGCGGTCAACCTCGAGTCATACAAAACGATACCTCGAGTGCGGAAACCGACATGAAGATACCCCGAGTCGAGACAATGGAGACTGCGCACAACATTTTCCGCCGTGACGAAATAGAGGAAAGCCACAACGGAGAGCAGATTTACTCCAGAAAGGTTCACGACCTTGTTGATACAGTCTAGCTTTCATATACTTAGCTATGCTGGCGGCAGAACGGTCAGTTGGTTCTATACGCCACTGTTGCGTCTTGTTATCTGCTGCACCACTTGCGACGTTCCTAACATGTAACTACTGGCCACTGTCAACATGAGAATAGGCTGTAACGACAACTCGGCGGAGTATGTAGCGTCCCTGCATTCATAAGCGCAACGATATGGGATGATAACATTTCACACTAAGACGAGTACATGTGAAGCAGGTCCGCGAGGGTGTCAAGAGTTGACGTTGATGTTCAAACTAGGAAAGTGGTAAACTCCGTCAGTTCCATCTCCGCAGTTCCGCGCTGCACGATGGATACTCCACTGTTTCCTGATTGGTATCCTGGCACGTACAGGATTAGCTCATGGCTGTACTAATATCGCTAAGAGCGGGGTGCCAATGAGCTTCGATGGCAAGGGAAGTGCTCAAGCTTCCGATGCCTCGAGCAAGAACTCACATTGTGACTGAATCATCATTTCGTCGCCGTTTTGCTTCGCCGTCGCTTCTTTCACCCACGATGGTGAATAGGTTCAATAACGTGAGCACGTAGTAAGTTATCGCATGACAAGCACCGGTACAGCATTCTGCATGTGCTTCGAACTTCGGCGAAAACCTTGACGGCCAGGGCAACCGAACGCTTAAAGCCCGCTGGGTTGTGGCGAGTCCCGCTCAAATCGCCCTATACTTCAAATCTGGCCGCATTGGAACCACATGGTGACATATCAGGCCAGGTATGTAATCTGAATAACCCATCGTAGTCAGGATTCTTATCAAACACCCCCAGTTGTTCATATCCATGGCGAACCCAACCGCGCCCGTGACCGATGGTCATGTTCCTTTCCTCTACAGCGGAGAAACATTCCACACATATTACAAACTTTTCGGTTCCTTGGAGTCCCGCGCTCGCAATCCTCTCGTTGTTCTGCATGGGGGTCCCGGTCTTACCCACGACTACCTGCTCCCACTATCTGATGTGGCGCTCGTCGGCATCCCAGTCATCCTGTATGATCAACTCGGAAACGGACGTTCTACTCACTTGAGGGAGAAGCCGCCTACCTTCTGGACTCTCGATCTCTTCATCGGCGAGCTGATGAACCTTGTCAAGTACTTCGGCATTGAGGATTCATTCGATGTCCTCGGTCATTCCTGGGGTGGTATAGTAGTCGGCGAGCTCGAAGTCCGCCGACAGCCTCCGGGCCTGAAACACATTATCTTCTCCAATTCGCTGGCTTCCGGCAAGTTGTATGGTCAGTCCGAGCGAGAGCTGCTTCACGCGTTCCCGAAATGGGTCCAAGAAGGCATAGAGCTGGACATGAAGGATCCAAAGAAATTCTACGAGGCCTTGAAGGTCTTCTATGCGAAGCATTGCTGCAAGATTAATCCTTTTCCTAAGGAGGTGACGGCCTCATTTGAGGCGGTGTTCAACGAAGAGTATGGTGACGGTACCGTTATGTCCGCGCCGTGAGTCTGGTCGAAGGTCGTCGTGTGTGCTCACTCACCTTTCCCGTAGAATCTTGCGCAATTGGTCGATCATCGATCGCCTTTCCCTCGTCCGTGTCCCATCGTTCATTATAAATGGTCGCGACGATATTTCCCAAGATTATGTTGTGGCACCTCTATTCTACGGTATCACGAAGGCAAAATGGGTTACACAGGAGAAGTCGAGCCACATGGGATTTTGGGAGGAACGGGACAGGTACATGAAGTTGGTCAGCGATTTCCTCGCACTGTGAATGAGCGACGGTGGTCGGAAGTGTTCGAGGTATGTGCAGCCGCTCCCAGCCAATTAGCCCTTACATAAGCGCATACTTAGATTCGCTGATATGTTGGATGCAGACCCGATTCAAGAGTTGAGAGTCCATAAGTCAGTATACTTACGGTTCGAAGAGTCTTTGGTGTAGCGGTCGTAAAGAATGTTGTGTTTACGAGGGGGGGATCCTAATTGCTTGTATGATCATAGTATTTGACGACAGCTATTGGAAGAGTTCCAATGCCGTGCCCCAATCACTGCAGTTTGGTAGTACGTTTCCTCGCGACTCCCATCTCCACGGCTCGCTTCCGCCTCTCCCTCAGCACTTTCTTCGCAAACTCCTCCGCATCCGTCAAGTGCTCAGAACGGACACTTGAGTGCCGAGACATGTCCGAGCCAACGGAGCACGCCGAGGACGAGACGCGAGCTACCATGGTCGGCCGTCGAATGCCCCGCGTCTTCTTACGCGTCCCGGTCTTCCTGGACTTGGTCGACTTGCGAGCCTTGGTAGGCCGTTCCCGGAGATGGGCGACCGACGATTGCGAGGAGCCGCGAGACATCGAAGGGATACTTGGAAGACAACGAGGGATGGCGTCGACTCGAGATGGCTTCTCGGTTCTTTCCTGAGCTAAAGCCAGGTAGTACTCCTCCAGATTCATCGCGGGTCTGTCATGGTCCTCGTTCCGCATGATCCCGTCGGCCTTGACCATGGCCTCAGGCGACTTCTGGAGCTCGTCATCTAGTGATATGGAAGACCACGAAGGGACATCTGGCAACCTAGGGCCATCGCGTGGTAGATCCCGATGCACCAAACAAGAGTCGTTCCCTGACTCATCTAATGGCCATGCTTTCACATCCGAGTGGATAGAGTGGATGGAACTTCCCCTCGATAATATCCCAATGGGCCGCGCGACGTCCCCACTAATCTTCTGGCTGCGCGTCTTGCGGCGTGGCGGATTGGTCAGCATGTCATCAGTGCCATCGACTATGCCTGCAGCCCCGACAACCGCATTGAACGCGTTCACAATGTTCGTCTTGATGTTGGCCGCCCAGCCGCTGGACGCTAGAGTGCCGCGGAGGTCTCCCGGGTATGGAAGAGGACCCAGGTACCTCTCGCTCGTGCTGTCACCAAAGCCCTGCAGACGAGGTCCTGTAGTTTGCTGCATGATCCGAAGGGGAGCCCATGGTACCGGAAGAGCATTGCCCTGGACGCCCAGAAAGCGCGGTCGTTCCCCCGTCATCGGTTCATACGGTGTACCACATTCGAGCGTCGGCGTGTTGTCCATGAAAGCCATGCTCAGAACGGAGCTGGCTCTGCTGCCTTCGGACCCCGACGAGATGTCGCCAGGGGCGAGGTTTGTCACTTGCAGTTCCCCCATGTTCGGTGCTAGATCCGGCACGCTGCTATTAACGTGGTGAAGTTGGACCGTCGGGTATAGAGCTGCATTGATGGCATGGGCGGGGGCAGGTGGGGCAGGAAGATGTTCGCCTGTTGCGCTGATGCCGTCAGGCTGGTCGAGGCATCGTGCACCCCACGAACTAGCGCCTTCAGCGGAACCTCCTTGTACAAACCCAGTCTCCAAGTGTGCTGGACTGCTAGGGCGTGCGTCACCGCCGCTCTTCTCCCAGGGCCAGATGATGTTGTGCTCCAGCTGACGAGTCCGCGCACGTTGACGTACCCGAAGCCACCACGATGCGAGCGCGAAGAGCAATCCGACAGCAGAAATGGCAGCGAAGGACACCCCGACCCTGAGACCCGTCTTGTCCGCGTATAGTGCATGAGAAGGGTCTGAGACAACTCGGGTTGGTGATGCAGTGGGGGTTGAGGACGCTGTGCTCTGGGTGAGAGAGGATGTCTGCGTAGGGAGACCAGACGACAACACATCGCTGGTCTCGGAAGGTTCCGCGCTGGTAGCTGACATCGGTGCTTGGGAGGCCGTGACCATCTGTGAGGTCGTGACTGAGTAGGATGATGTTATCCTTTCTAGCGACGACGCAAGAGCGCTGGGGCTGGTCACGTCCGACAGCATGGCAACACTCAGAGAGTATACATCGGGTGTCTTCTCATAGCCATGATGTGTAAGTGGCATATTGTACCAAGTGGGAGGCGCGCTCACCTGCTCTTCCTCCGGCTTCATCACTGCAACAGCACCTGTGGTGAAAGGGAGGTCAGCCTGGACCCCAGTTCCAGCTTGCACCACGGGCTGGTTGGCATCTTCGCTGGAGTCGGGATCAGTGCCAATACCTTCCGGTACCACCATGGACGCTTGCCCTCCAGGCTCCAATACCAAATCATTTCGAGCCTGGGTATCCATGAACACTGCAGAAGAACGGGGTGCATCTCCCAGAGAAACAACTCTAAAAGAGACCGGGTGGCGGCGATGTTGAGCAGAAGCATGTATCGCCATGAAGAAGCTGGATGCGCGCCGGGCGCAAGGCAATCAGTGCTCTCTGAGCAACCGAGACAAGAGGGGCAGATCTTGTAAGACGCACCAGGATGGGGAGAGGGAGAAGTCAGCCACCACTGGCGGAGGCTAACGGTGCTATATCCGATTTTTGACTATGACATGCCAGAATATTGTGATCTCGTCTGTGTGTTCATGTCGCTGCAGACCGCAGGATGAGTGCTTCGACTCCAGGCACATATTAAGTCTCGGTCACAGTGCATTCTTGATGCTGAGGCTCGCCTTGGTGTATCTGGAGGAAGTTTCATGAACATATTGATACCGCTACATTATCTTTCATACAACATGCCGTACAGAGTAGCTCCTGAATCCTCTTGTGCACCTGCATAATTACATTGTGGTGTATCCGAAACTCGTTCCCTCTAAGCCTCTTGATATAAGTACGAACTGTTGAGCTGCTTCTCTGACACGCTTGATTGAACGTGACCTAAAAGCGGCTAGTTAGCAGGACCACAACCAGACGATACACCTATAATCGTACCCAGAGACAGCCTTGATAAATTGCTCTTTCGCTGAGTCATTTGCCTTACATTCCACGAAATCATCCTGGTGATCACATGAAGATAAGACAAAAGTCACACCCTCGGGTATATCACCTACCGCGAAGAGAACCTCCGTCATCCATTGACGACTTTCCGCTGGGAATCGCTGCGTCAGCGTCGAGAGCAACTCGATGAGGTTGGGGGTTGCTGATCGGGGAGCGATACCCGCGAAGCCGTGTAATACCGCCTTCATCAACAATCGACCATGCGTCTGAGCAAGCATGGTTTTGACCACGCTCAGCTCATCAACTGCGCATGTACGATTGATCAGAGTTCGCTGAAGTCACGAGACATCAAAACATGCTCCTGCGTAAGGCAAAACCACAAACCAGGAAAGCACATGCCCCGACAAGGGAATATCGCTCTTGCAATGCCAATGTCGTAATAGAACATTGCACGAGAGCGTTGAATATATCCGGAGGCAATCGGTAGAACACAGCAATGAAGTGCAATGCGACCTACAAATGGACGATGAGATCTAAGAGTGTGAACAAGTGAACACAACAATGACGATCACATACAGTGTCCATGCAACCAAAGAACGTTTGCACGATATCCGGATTCTGACCGTACTATTAGCAACCTATCAAGACTATCAAGCACCTATAACATACCGCTTCCAGGCCCTCTGGTTGCCCAAGGACAGTAAGACTTGTCCGCAGCAGAACCCCAAGCACATTGAAGGCGATATCCTCCGCATCGCGGGATGGGATAGGCTTGAATGTCGTGGGTAGCAGTGACGGCGGATCAAGCTGGGTCACCAGCATCGTTGTCAACGAGAGCCACACTGCGGTAAGCTGTCGCTGCGCGGCTATGCAGACCACCTCGAGTAATGGCCCTGAAGGCAACGAGAGGATGGTGCTGTCCGACGGTAATGAAGTGATCGCTTTCATTAGTTCACTAACAGCCTAGTGAAGCGTGTCGTCAGTGGTCACTTGCTGAGTGAGTACATCCCTGCTTACATCTGAGACACTAGCGTCTTCGGCCCATAGCTCGACTATGCGCCTGATGGTCGCCAGTAGCGAATCCCGTACTCGGACCGTGCGAGGATCTTCCCGTGCTTGCAACATCGACATCGACTCTTCCTGGGCAGCCGGGCTTTCGTCCACGACGATCAAGGAGTCAATTGTCCTTGTCAGTCCCTTTGCTACTCCGGTGATCGTCTTGAGCTGCTGGATCGCTACAACCCGAGTTTCCTCTGGCAGCTGAAGACAATGTTAGAAAGGTTCCCGATACCGGAATAACACACCGCACCTGACTGGACGACTCGAGAGCCCAGTTCAGTTTGGCAATCACAGGATTGACGATCACCTGGGGTCGCTCGATTACACGCGCATAGATGGACACGGTCGACTACCTACCTCAATAGGCGGTATTGCCTCAAGAGGAGGTAGCGCCTGAATAATACTTGCAATCGACTGGAGCACCTTCGCCTTCTCTGTATCCTGCCCGGGAGAGTATTGTCAGTAAACACTAAGCCAGTCAGCTTTACAACCAACCGGTATAGTCAGGCTCGCATGTAGCTGACCGAACGCGCTTATGTGAGGAGCGAGTGCCGCCCGATTTGCATCACACAGATCTCGTAGAGCGTTCGCTGCTGGGAGACATAGGGCAGGATTGGGAAGAGCGGCGGCGATGTAATGTACAGCGTTCATCAATAGCGACGTAGACGACCCCGAAGACTGAGTGGTGAACCATGAAGCATATGATCCTGAACACGCGGGGTTCAGCTGCAGATACACACGGGTCGATGGGATGCACGCACCAATTAGTAACAGTGTCGTGCGCCGCACTCGATCGCTGCCCACTACGGGGAGGCGGCTGAGGATGTCTAGTCCAAATAGTCTTGTAAGGTGCGGGTTGGCCTCGATAGGGACAGCTTCCTGGATGGTCATGACGCAGTGCAGCGTGCCTTCGATCTCCTGAACCCTGGGTAAGAGACCGGAGAAATAGGTACCAGCCAAAATCAATGCTCACTTCCCAACGATCCGTCGGCGCTCTCGAAGCAAGTCGCTGTGCGACATCGTTCACGTAGTACCCCAAGACGTCGTCCCGCAGTATGTAGTAACTATAACCAGAGTTTAGCTCATCGATTCGCCGTAGGTCACTATAGCAGTCACACACGCATTGATCAGTGTATCCCCAACGTCTCTCCGATATCTGAACCATGAACATCGGTCAGTTACAAGAGCACTTACGGCAAACGAAGGCGAACTCACGCCTGGAACTTATCCCTCTGGTCTGCATCACCATGAGCCCTCACTCAAACCTTTCCAGACGCTTAACACGCACCCCTGTTCCACGTGCGCAGAATCGCGCTATCTGGCCAGACCACTTTACGCCTCAGGACCTGCACGAGCTCTTCATACACTGCCTTCGCAACACGCCACTGCGCCTGCTCCGTCTTCGGTGTGTTTGGCGACGCGTCCACGTCGCCGTCGCCGAACTGGAGCTCCTGCTCGTATTCTGCATTCCACAGCGCCTCCTGGAAGAGGTACCAGAAGCTCAGCGTCAGCTCGCTCTCCTCCTCGTCCGCGCCATAGAACCCCGGCAGCGCCGTGTATGCGAGCAGCAGGCGCAAGAACGTCTGGATCAGCTGCGACTTGTTGGGGAGCGAGGGTGCGGGGAAGGTCGTCGGTGGTGGTGGCTCGGGAAATGGTTGCGGCGGTAGCGCGGAGGCGATATGAGCGGCCAGGTAGATGGTGGAGTAGTCCCCTATGGCTACGAGCAACTTGCAGAAGGAGTGCGAGATGGGACCGACGAAGCCAGCTGGGGAGAAACCCGACGTGAGCCTGCGTGCTTTGTGCCACATTTGCAAGATGACTCACTGCTAAGGGTTTCTTGGATGATCTTGCTCCCGTAGCCATCGCACCATATCAGGAGGGGTTCCGTGAGCGTCCGGTTCGCCAAGCCGTCAGAGAGCGCGGACTTTTGCATCAGTTCCTGAAGTGTATCCGACGCGCCGACAAAAGCGACTTCGTCGAACTCCATCGTTGTCGAAGAGGGCGGCACCAGTAGCGCAATAAGTGCTGGTACGAGAGGAGTAAGATCGCTGCAGACATAGCATGAGGTCGACGGTAGGTAGAGCGAGACACATTTGCGCACTTAGCGGGAAGCACAGGGAGCCACGCTTGAAGACATTTCAGCGCGGAGGAGAGCTGCTGAGGAGTACTGACTGCCTCTGGCATCTTGATACACGACATGATCGCTTGTGTGACCGTCGTCACAACGTTCCGCAAGCTCGTCTGCACTTCGAACCTGATCCGATTGAGGACGTTTCGTCGCTGGCAGGTTTGTCTCACTTACTTACTTGCGGGCAGGAGATCCGCACTCTCAACTTCTTCGGCAACGATGGCAAGGAAGTCAAGGATCTGCTCGTTAGATGCGCCAAGGCTCGACATTGCGTGGATGCACGACATCAGCCAGTCGGGCCATCGAGAAGGATTGCCAGGCGCCAACTTCAATGCAAGCGAGGTAACCTATTCACACAGCAATGATGTAAAGTGGGATGTTCGCTCTGGCATAATTGATACGTACTGCCATATACAACTTGCGCAGAATGACCTTGTTCTTACCGCTGCTCATCGACCGACCTGTCAGGTCTAAAAGCATATCTCGTAGCTGAGACGTGTGGTCTTCGGGAAAGGTTGGCCTGCAGGGATGGCTTTTGCATGCTCTGGCGCAACGGCGGAAGCAGGGACTACTCACCAGTCTCGCGTGATCTTGACCTGAGCTATATGCGCCCCGAAGAACTGCACATTTGGATCGCTGTGATCCAGGAAAGGTAATACAAGCCCCCATGCCTCGGGACGCTTTTGTATATCGAAGAGCTCCTGCTGAGTGCGTTGTTGGTCTTCAGGAGACAGATGTGCATGTGGCGTGTAGGCTTGATGAATGAGCTGCGACGAAGTGAGTCGTAACCACACTCAGATGAGGATGAAGGAGGCTGACCCCTGCAGCTCTTCGAACGTCGTCCTCGGATAGAACTGGCAGAAACACGGCCATAGGTGACTTCGCCAGTCAACAGCTATCAGGATACGCGAATAGATTTCAAGCGACCAGACTCGCGGTGAGGGTCAGGTCAGCTCGAGGAGATGCTGAGAATTGTGGCTGGGTGGCTTAAATAAGAGAAGGAGACAGGCACAGGATTCTGACGTGATGGCGAATACAACAAGTGGTCGAGTGGTATAGAGTCCCACAAAGCCAGAACACCAGTCCAGACAAGGTCGCGTTGATCACGTGCCGCCATTGCACCAGATGTCTGTATCACCTATGCTTAATGTCGTTCAGGTCTAGGTCTTTCAGGCTC
The DNA here is from genome assembly GCA_964035675.1 of Fomitopsis pulvina. Taxonomy (NCBI): domain Eukaryota; kingdom Fungi; phylum Basidiomycota; class Agaricomycetes; order Polyporales; family Fomitopsidaceae; genus Fomitopsis; species Fomitopsis pulvina. The sequence continues at coordinate 1,837,367 of OZ037965.1, read as the reverse complement.
CTCTTTCTCCTCCTTCACTGACTCGTCTCACTCAGCCTCGCTATGCTCTCGCTGCCTCAGTGTGCGAATAAGACTAGGGATCGTTACGGAATGTTGCCTGTGTTGTAGAAACTCACTGGGGAGGGGGCTTACTCAAGGCTCCGGTACTGCCGCATCCCAAGAACGCCATGAAATCTATGGTGAGTTTGATTTATGCCACACATTGCGGTTCTGAACGGAAGGTTTTAACAACCAACAGCTGTGCTACGCCAAGTCTGTGTGCACTTATCCACTCAGTAACATATTCAATTATGCCTTAAGTCCTGGAGCTCCGCTTGATACAAACGTTCCTCCTATGACCCCGATTTACAACGGTACCAGCGCCATCACGTCAAGTTCCTTCAAAGGATCTGAATGGTCTTGCTTGACTAGCGTGAAGACGGCACAAGTTCAAGAGCGTTTCGCGAAACAGGGTGCTACTGCGGACAACCGCATACCCTCGCGGCATGTGGCGTCCACTCAACCACATTTCGTCATGTTAGGAAGTCCCAGCGTCACAGCTTCCTACTTACTGCTTGTGGATGATACCTGTGCGCGCCGTATGCCACCGTGGATGCATTTTTGCCGCTTACATACCTGCTGACTCCGGAAGAAGACCGAATGCTGTCCTGCTGGGTTCGGTTTCACGGTGGAATGCGTCAAAGTAAGCTGTACTCACTGCCGTAGCAGAATTGCGCATCAATAGCTCCCATGGCATCCGGGAGGAACCCATCGGAGGCGAGCCCCTTAGTTCATGCTTCCCCTCATTGACCGAGGACAACGTACCGTACACAGCCCAGACACAACCTGCGGAAGGAACTGCACGCCTCCTCAAGACATCTAAGCGCCACATACATACGCTGCTATCGAGCGACTAGTTGATGGCAGCGGGCACCTCGGAGTCGGAGACGCGAGATGCGCATTTCGACACCCTCGCAAACCCCGATCTGCTTCGTAGCGATGCACGGTCGCGCAAGCCTTGTTTACACCCTCCCATAACAATCGCCACGGTCGAACGCCGATTTCACGTAGGTCTCCCACACTGCCGACGAGAATTCACTAGACTTGCCCGCCGCACAGCACCCAGTACATGTGTCTAAGTCTACCGGGATTTGTCTTCGGCCCCGAGACCTACCAAACCCAGTTACAGGCATTCGTGGGGCGGGGGTGCCCGATACGTCGTACGTCTGGAGCGGCAGCCACTGGGCTGAAATGTCCACACGTAGTCAACACGAATACATCGATAGAGCTGTGGGAGGCGGGTCGTTGTGCATTGATTGGGAAGCTTCTGGAGGATGCCAGGCACACGACTGAGAGTTGTGGTTTGTCGTTACATAGCTGTCTCACATTGCGCTGTGCGTCTGTCTCTCAAGTTCTTGACACATCCCATCGTGCGATTGTCTCGCTCCCCATGCAGCGCACGGGTCTCACTAGTAGTATGTACAGTGTATAGGTGCACAAGTCCACAATCGTGACTGGTAAGCATAGGAATTCGGAAGAACTCGGGAAGCGCGAGAGTCGAGGAATGCACTGCGGCAGACTACACACTGTACAGCGAGGTCAGTCAACATCAACGAGGGCAGATGGAAGAAGTAGCAAACTCACTAGCATCACCGGAGGTACCGGTCCTTGACCGATCGCCATTCATACTGGTCTTCATCCATGTACCACTTCGGCGGCGTAGTCAATCCCAAGGCTTCTCCCAGCTTCTGGATAACCTCAGGCGTGGGGAGGTCCTTGCGGAGGAGATGGTAGTTCGTGTACACTGATATGATTTGGCGTTCGCCTCCGCCATGCTGCAAAGTGGGTAGTAGGTCTACAATTGGAGGAAACCGCAAACCGTCCTTTTCAGTGAGCTGAGTGACGATGCGTGCCAGGGTAGTCATAATGGTTGCACATTCGTCAATGGCTGTCCTCGTAGCAGCGGTGATGATCGGCGGCAACGGCTTGCGAGTGCTAGAAGTCCTCTCGACAACAACTGTGCCGCTCACATCTGAGTCGTGGCCTCCCTTGCTGGAAGAGCCATCTGACTCATCACCTCCCTTGCTAGAGATGCCATCATCGTCCTCCGTGTCGTCGTCCGTGGATGTCTCACTAGCGTCATCACTGCTGTCACTGTCGGACTCGTCGGGAAGCTTCGGGTTGCGTCTGTGCATCAACAAGATCAAGCCGTGTTCCTTTGCGTAGGCCAGAAGGGTCTCCCTCGGAGCAGGCCATCCGTAGTGCATGACTGGGGGCCTCCAAATGCCGGAAGGAACAGGAATGTATATTCGGGGAAGAAGGGTAAATGGCTGGACCCAGCGGGCGTCCAAAAGGTCCTGAAACATTGTCAGTATCATACTGCGAGATGAGATCGCAGGATGGCACACCTGTCTCGTCACCCTGACCGATCGATGCTTGAATGGAGGAGGGAGGTCAGGTCGTGGCTCCGTTGGAGGAGCAATTGTTGAACGAACCGCCGGAACGACGGGAAGTGGGATCGCAATCATTCTCACAGGCGCAGACATGACCTGGAAAAGGACTCAGAGAGAGATGGAGATATCGTCGTCAGTAGTCTATTTATGTGAGTGGCAAGCTGAACCAACATTGCAGCCACACACTGTTGCCACAATAGTCACGGGGAGACATGAGCCGTGAGCCGTGGTCAATCATCAAATCTTGCTCGCGCACCTTGACTCCCTCGAAGTCTCGCTGCCGCGATTCAGCTCGAGGGCAAGGCTTCAACTGCCTGCCTGATACAGATGAGTTATTACTCCGTTGCTTACCATGAATGGATGCGGAAGACAAACAGTCCCGAGTCACAGCCTGCCAGTAAGGGAGGGCCGATCCGGTACACTAGTGCATATTCAGCGGATCGTTGAAAACGGGGGGCATTGATGATGTACTTAGGTCAATAAGTAAATCAGGTCACTGTGCACGGTGCAGACGAACAGTAGCCCAGCTCGCACACTAGTAGGTGCGTTCAAAGTTGACGCTTACGGGGGCGCTCACGGTCCTGCTTAGCCTCATAAGCGTGCTGAACATGCTTGCAAACACGCTTGTAGGACTTAAGCAATGTCACGTTTGCAGTCGGGTCGGATTTGCTCGAGTTGACATTGGTTAAAATTACTAGTATCTATAGGATGCTGTGATAGTACTACACTTGTGCTATCTGTATATTTTTCATTCACCCCCATCTCTATTGTCAATGTGATTCTGGGGCAGATTGTCTTGCACAACTTTGGCTCGGAGAGCACCTGCACTAACCCCCAATCAGGGTTACTATGATCAGGCATAACTCATTTGGAACTTCAAGAACATGGGTGGTCATGCAGAACAGGGAGAGAGAGATAGAGATAGAGATAGAGATAGAGTTTTGAATAAACAAGAAATAAGTCGCTCGATACTGGCTTCCTCGTGGCAAAGCGAAAGGTGCGTACTGTATGCTTATGAAAATTATTCCATTGTGCTATTGTTCCGTTCCACATGTCCAGAGCACCGAGAAACAAGCAGTCAATGATCATTTGCAAGCCCAACAAAACGAGATGTTAAAACCGTAGAACCCTTTTCGCGTCCATAACTGATCACGTGCCAGTATCACGGTCCTATGGTCTAGTCACCACTACTTTCAGACAGTGGCCAATTTGGTTGGCCGAGAAAATTTTATGAAATTTATGTATACCATGACCAGATTCTGCAGAACAAGATCTGTAGGCACTGGGAAATGATGATTCCCAGTGCTTGCAGTCATGTTCACCATGTTCCACGACCATGGGGAGGTGCTTGGGTGGGCACTTATTACCATATTTGGTGTACGTGGTAGCCTTGGCCAAATTGATTAGGTGTCAAGGTGAATTATTGCGATCAATTTTGGGAATTTCGAGAATCCCTCTAGTAGAGATGTTCCTAGGGTCAAAAGGAGCATTTCTACTAAAGGGATAAGAAATTGGGCAACTTTTGATGTCTGCAGAACCATTGTTTCAAAATAGTGGTGACTAGGTGTCCTGCACCATACTTCAACCATGAGAAACCGAGATGCACACTACACTACAAAACTCATCCAATGTAACTCGGTATTACCCCGAGGACTTATCCGGTGACTTCAGTGACTGAGGCGTGACGCCTAGCAGAGGAACATCCGAGTCCGCAGCAGGCAGGATTGACAGACACCAATGCAAAATATCAACGCTCTGCTACTTACCAGAATCATCGAGGTATATGTAACTGCTTAGCTATCAGTGGTCTGTGTAGGAGGTCGTCGCGCATGGAATTCATTCATATACACGTAAGTCTACGACATCCACAGGCAAGCATAGGAATTTGAAAGAACTCGAGAAGCACGAGAGATGCACTGTGGCAGACTACACACAAATGTGTAGAACAAAGTCAGTCAACGTCAACAAAGGCAGATGGAAGAAGTAACAAACTCACTAGCATCACCGGAGGTACCGGCCTTTGACCGATCGCCATTCGTACTGGTCTTCATCCATGTACCACTTCGGCCGCGTAGTCAATCTTAAGGCTTCTCCCAGCTTCTGGATAACCTCAGGCGTGGGGAGGTCCTTGCGGAGGAGATGGTAGTTCGTGTACACTGATATGATTTGGCGTTCGCCTCCGCCATGCTGCAAAGTGGGTAATAGGTCTATAATCGGAGGGAACCGCAAACCGTCCTTTTCAGCGAGCTGCGCGACGATACGTGCCAGAGCAGCCATCATCGTGGGAGGTTCGTCGATGGCCGTCTTCGAAGCGGCAGTGAATACCGGCGGCAACGGCTTGCGAGTGCTAGAAGTCCTCTCAACAACAACTGTGCCACTCCCATCTGAGTCGTCGCCTCCCTTGGTGGAGGAGTCATCTGAGTCGTCTTCTCCCTTGCTAGAGGTGCATTCATCGGTGCCATCATCGTCGTCCGTGTCGTCGTCCGTGATCTCGCTAGCGTCATCGTCACTGCTTTCACTGTCGGACTCATCAGGAAGCTTCGGGTTGCGTCTGCGCATCAACATGATCAAGCCATGTTCCTTTGCGTACGCCAGAAGGGTCTCCTCTGGAGCAGGCCATCCGTAGTGCATGACTGGAGGCCTCCAAGTGCCGGAAGGAATAGGGATGAACATGCGAGGAAGAAGGGCAAACGGCTCGATGTAGCGTGCGTCCAAAAGGTCCTAAACCATTGTCAGCATGATACTGCAAGCCGAGACCGCAGGACCGCGCACCTGTCTCGTCACCCTGACCGACCGATGCTTGAATGGGGGAGGAAGGTCAGGTCGTGGCTCCGTCGGAGGAGCGATTGTTGAACGAGCAGCCGGAACGACGGGAAGTGGGATCGCAATCATTTTCACAGACGTAGACATGACTTGGAAAAGGACTCAGAGAGAGATGGAGATATCGTGTTGACGGTGGTCTATTCATGTAAGTGACAAGTTGAACCAACTCCCAGCCGGGCATTGCCGACAGCAGTCACGGGGACTGTGGTCATCAATCCATTGATTCCAAAGTCGCGGGCCGCGCAGCAACTGGAGTGTGTGAACGTTTTTGCGATCAAGATTGCAACAGACATCGCGTTGCCTTGGGCCTCTCGCATTGTTCTCTAAATTTGGCACAAATAATAGCATTTTGTGCTTAGACTCCAGGTGAGTCGATAGCACTTATAATTCTAACGTATCAGCGGCTGAGAAGCTGTCTCAGACGGCTGGTTGCCACCTTGGCCCACCAGTCACTAGTGTACTCATGGTTACTCGCGATGCCATCATGGCTCGTCTCATTGTTCTCTGTATTTGGAACAAATCATGGCGTGTCGATGGCCATTCAATTGAACTCTTGTGTGACTCAAGCATCAGCTGGGCACCAGTGGCCCGTAGTGGCCAAGTCGTGGCCTGAGAACATCTTGGCCACAGCCACGCTGTTGAATTAGTGTATAAAAACAGGTGGGCATAGCTGCAGCTCAGCTCAGCAACAACCCTCGTCTCTTGCCTCTCAGCTCACGCACTCACGTCTCGGCGCGGATTACATCGTCATACGATCCTGACTGCCGCTATGCCACCGAAGGCGAGAACTCAGAAGAAGCCACAGAAGACGAGGACTCAGAAAGAGCCACAGTTTACCTGGAAGAAGTCTTTCGTCTCGACCTTAGAGCAACATCTTCGACTTTTGACGTCCTTGGTCTCTCGCTTACGAGACCATGATCTTGAAAGCGAACAATACCACTTCCTCAACGTATCCCTTACGTTCACCGCAGGGCGCATGGTACCTACAAATCATGTGCACTACGTGGTCTCTGTTCATCCTCAAGCACCCGTCCGCGCCCCGCCCCCTGCCATAAATGATGCTGGTGAGTCACAGCTTAAATGACCTACCACACTTTGCTCACGTGCCGTGCAGCACCCAATCCTATTCAGCATCGCCCACTCACTCGAAATCTCACTGCTGCGATTCAGGAGGTGGTCGAGCAAGGCGGCACAGACGATCCTTGCATGCTCCTCGTTGGGGATGATGACCTCCACCAGAGTCTCCCACTCGATTGCGATCCACTCGCGGACACATCGCTCACCTCAGATATTACAGAGGTTAGCCAGGCTCCCAAGGAGGAGGTCCGTTCTCCAGACTTTGCCAGCGTCATATCATTCCTCCCAGTGGGAGATGGACTAGAAGCCGAAGAACATTTCTTATTCTTGCATGAGGTCAAACGGCATCCACACGACTTCTTTCAACTGATGGGTGTCGAGGTGCAGCTCAAGGTCATCAGGGTCATGATGAATCACACTCTCAAACAAGCAGCAGAGCAAGCTTACAGGGCATTCAATGAGCATCCTGGAGACGACTTGATGCATGTCATGATTCACGTTGGCATCTACTTTCGTGTCGCTACATTCAATCGGAAGCGCACCCAGAAATTGGTACCAAGGCTCGCGAATGCATCATATTTGGAATGGCGGAGGGTCCCGACCAGAGTATCCGCGGTGGAGTGCATGTACAATGCCGTGTTCTGTGACGACGGAGGCATTAGAGTCGAGGAGTATGGGAAGGCGTTCAAAGCTTGTATGACGAGAGCCAGGACACGACATGTTAAGGCATACGAGGAGAGGCAAGAGGAAGGCACGGTGTAGCTCCGGTAGTATAAGTCGTGCGTATCCAGTCAGTAACAAGACACCCTGGTGTTAGTCAACATCTTGAGTACTACATAGTCATTCCTGTAGAGATGAGTCCGATTCAGCCGATTCAACCTCAGTGGACACTCTTCCTCTCCTCTTTGAAATCAAATCACTGTCATACACATGTACTCTGTATATAGTATGCCCATCCATATAGTACTGTTTTTGAGTCCGCAGCGGGCAGGATTGACAGACACCAATGCAAAATATCAACGCTCTATTACTTACCAGAATCGTCGAGGAATATGTAAATGCTGAGCTATGAGTGGTCTGTGTAGGAGGTCGTCGCGCATGAAATTCATTCATATACACATCAGTCTACGACAACCACAGGCAAGCATAGCAATTCGAAAGACCTCGAGAAGCACGAGAGTCGAGAGATGCACTGTGGCAGACTACACCCACCATGTGTAGAACAAAATCAGACAACGTCAACAAAGGCAGATGAGAGACGTGGCGAACTCACTAGCATCACCGCCAGTACCGGCCTTTGACCGATCGCCATTCATACTGGTCCTGGTCCATGTACCATTTTGGCGGCGTAGTGATTCCCAGGGCTTCTCCAAACTTCTGAATAACCTCGGGCGGGGGGAGGTCCTTGCGAAGGAGATGGTAGTTCGTGTACACTGATATGATTTGGCGTTCGCCTCCGCCGTGTTGCAGAGTGGGGTATAAATCCATGACCGGAGGGAACCGCAGACCGTCCTTCTCAGTGAGCTGAGCGACGATGCGTCCCAAGACGGCTGTCATGGTCGGACGTTTGTCAACATCCGTCTTGTGAGCGTCAGTGAAGAGCGGCGGCAACGGCCTGCGAGTCCTAGAGGTCCCCTCGGTAACAACTGTGCCACTCCCATCTGGCTCTTTGCCGGAGGAGCCATCTGACTCATCACCTCCCTTGCTGGGGGGGTCATCGTCGGCGCCATTATTGTCCTCCGTGTCGTCGTCCGTGGATGACTCACTAGCGTCATCGTCACTGCTTTCACTGTCGGACTCATCAGGAAGCTTCGGGTTGCGTCTGCGCATCAGTCTAATCATGTCATGTTCCTTTGCGTAGGCTACAAGACTCTCCCTCGGAGCGGGCCATCCGTAGTGCATGACTGGGGGCCTCCAAATGCCGGAAGGAACAGGAATGTATATTCGGGGAAGAAGGGTAAATGGCTCGACCCAGCGTGCGTCCAAAAGTTCCTAAAGATTGTCAGCATGATACTGCGAGATGAGAGCGCAGGATGGCACACCTGTCTCGTCGCCATGACCGACCGATGCTTGAACGGAGGAGGGAGGTCAGGTCGTGGCTCCGTTGGAGGAGCGATTGTTGAACGGGCAGCCGGAACGACGGGAAGCGGGATCGCAATCATTCTCACAGGCGCAGACATGACTTCGACAAGGACTCAGAGAGAGATGGAGATATGTGAATGACAAGTCGAACCAACTCGCAGTCAGACATTACTGACAGCAGCCACAGCAAGTCACGTCTGTGGCCCATCAATCCACAAGTGGCATGCGCATTGATTCTTGAACTTTCTTCCGATCAAATATTGATCAACGTTGCAACCTTCGCGTCGCTTTCAAGGGCCTCGCATTGTTCTTTGGATTTGGAATAAGTGATGGCATGTCGATGGCTATTCAATTGATTTATTGTATGAAACATCGGTTGGGCACCGGCCGCCCGTAGTGGCCAAGTCGTGGCCTGAGTACATCATGCTTGGCCGCAGCTACGCTACAACTCAGCAACAACCCTCGTCTCTTGCCTCTCAGCTCACGCACTCACATCTCTGCGCGGAATACATCATCATACATTCGTGTATGCCACCGAAGGCGAGGACTCAGAAGAAGCCACCAAAGACGAGGACTCAGAAGGAGCCACAGTTCACCTTAAGATAGGAGACACCAGGAACCAGCACCCCTTACATAAGCAAGTCTGCACACTTTTATTCTGCCCTCGACAATCACACTAGCCTCAATCTGAGCCATGAGAGTCATAACTATACTGCTACTGACGTCATCCCCCGAAACAGTTTCTGAAAAAAAAAAAGATTTTTGTGTCTCAATTTCACCAAAAATGTCTCAGGTGCCAAACACCTCCTTTCGCAGTTTCAACACATTTGGGAAAGGGTTGACCTGTGAGACCCTTCATGTTTTGCTGCATTACGTGACCACGGGAGCACACCCCGGAGATGCCGAACACTCATTCAACTCGAGAAAAGTGCAGGATAGAAGTTGTCACTACCGAGTCTAACATGGGGAGAAGCACAAAACCTACCACTTCATGCCGCAAGAACATCTCAAGGATCTATCAGAACTGCCAGCTCATCTCCCAGGAGGCCAAGGCCCAACCAGCAGTCCCATCCTTGAGTCGACTGGTGGCCCTACACAGTTCTTGAGTCCTACAAAACTTAAAGACATGCTCAACACATATTTCAAGGACATGTCCAGCTCTGACTCTGAGTATTCAGAAGACACCAACATCAATTTGCTCAGCAGCGGAGATGTCACAGAGGTCACAGAACTAGCCAACAAAGCTGCTCTCATGTTGTTTTCTGCATTCCTGGGCCAGGCACAAGTTGCTGCAGCTACAGCCTAGGAGAAATGAGTTGCAGAGGGTGGTTGGAAGAAGTGCAGGAAGTACTGGGGGACAGCAGCACAAACAAAGTGATTGCAGGCACAGAGACTCTTAGCTGCATATCACAATCTTGTAGTTGCACACCATAATCCACCACTCTCATGAGATGACCTGTACAAGACTGGGTTTTCAGAACCTACAATTTTGCTGCTTACATAATCACGTGCCTGATTACATAAGGGTGCTGGTTCCTGGTGTCTCCTACCTTAGTCTGTCTCAATTTGATGGCCCAAGCTCCAACACTGTGAGTAGATGTTGTGGAGTTATGTAACCAAATAGATCTCCAAAAGGTGCTGTCAGGTCAGAATGTGTTAGGTTCTGCCACAGTTCACCAGGTATGACAATAATACCAGGCTATCATGGTTGTTCAGTTGTGGGAGGTCTGAGAAGTTTTTATGTGTGTTTTATCACAGCTTTAAGGGGTTGTCAGTCTGGTTACCAGGTCAACAATACGTTGATATGCCTGGCATTCAGCCAAGCTCTGAGAACCCTCAAGGCCTTCAAACACTCCATTGTTTTTGACTTTTCACTCAAGTGGTCAGCTCTCATTCAAGCACTGGCCCTACCCCCTGCCACTGTGAGTTAGCCATCATGTGCTCACTGCATCTTCAAACATCTTCAGGCATTGCTCAAACCCACCTAGCCTTCAAATGCTCCCACTCACCCTCAAACATCCTCAAGTATCATTTGAGCACATCAGAGACCTGTCAACCCTTGAGCAATGGCATTGGAGTCTAAACTCTCAGGAGAGCTAGTCTGCTCTGGGAGGCCACCACACTAGACATACCATCTCATGGTGACAACAACAGAGGAAGCCACACCTGCCCTGTGGCATCCTCCCTGACATGGTAAACTCAGGCCTCCTGGCCCTCCTGCCCCGTTCCTGCACCTCATGCCCCTCTCAATTCACTTGAGGGGATCTTCCTGCTGACCTCATCCTTGAGTGTGTTTGCAAACATGCCTGCTCTCTAAGGTAGCATAGGCATACTTGCACGCATGTATATATACTGTACATGTCTTCCTTGAATAATCAGAGAAGTCTACCCCAACAGAGTCAGTCTCTCAACTCCACTCATCATTTGCATAGTTTAAGTTTGCTCAGAACTCCCCTTGTCATCTCATTCTCCTTCACAGTGCCCCTCTCATTCTAAAGCCTTCGAAGCTCAACCCTCTCATTCCTCCTTTGCCAAGTCTACCATCTTCCTGAGCCCCCAATGCTCTGCTACAGTCTCTTAAATGCACACCACCGCCCTTCGAGCATCTACTGAATGTAATGCCCTAGCCCAAGCACTCTTGAGTGACCTTGAGCAACCCAGTGCACTTTGAGTGCCCCTTCACTAAGTAACTCATCCTTCCAAATGTCCCTCTGTACCCTCAAAAGTCCCTTCATACCTTTGAATGTTCTGTTGTGTCTTCGAACAACCTTGCACACCTTCGAACACCTTGCTTGCTCTTGAACATTCAGTGCACCCCTTTGAATGCCCTCCCTCTTCCTTGAGCATTCATGCTCCTCTGTCTGGCCTTTCAGGCCCATTCAGTTGTCTTGAAGGCTTCCTGTGTGGATTGAGAGTCCCCTTACTCAGGGCACCCTCGCACTAGACTGCAGTAGGGTACTCAAGTACCCTGACTCTCTTTGCATGCTTTCACTCAGGCTCCACATACCGGTGTTCCACCTGGTAGAGTGTGTGGTAGGGTTTCATTTCCTGCACTTAGGGGCTCATTTGGTCACATCAACATCACCTTACTTCCTAATGGCTCTGAATAACTATGCTGAAATCTCAATAGATTTCTTACCTAAACTACCACTTGTTAGCTCAACCAAGACTGACCAAAACATGTCTATACCTGTGTAAGCAGGGACACTGACTGCTTACTTGAGAATGATACTAAGACTAAAGACTGACTTAATGCTGCAGTCTTAGTTAAGCTTTGCTGGCTGTGGTGCAGCTTACTGAGAAACTTACCAACTTAGTAACTGAAGGCTTCAAGTCACACATCTAGACTTTGGGCTCACTTCAACTATATTACTCCCAGGTGGGGTGCTACTTTGGGGGTACATACATGGGGGGTTTATATACCTTTCTGAACTGGCTGACTAGTACCTGCTTTATCATCCACTTTTCCTGATTTGTCCTGCTGACTCATGCTTACTCAGCTCTTAGTAAGCACTCCTAACTGCTGCACAGCCTCCTGCACAGCCTTTAGTTCTGACTAGCCAATGGTGTATACTGCTCAATGCACTATTCCATATTAGTCTCCCTGGTTGACCAATGGCATATAGTGCTCACTACCCTTTTCATGTACATCCACATTTTCTCTCACACATCCAGTCTGTGGCAGTGCTGTTCCCCTGTTTTAGCTTGAGGAACCCATGGCAAAATGTTCATACATTTGGCTAGTGTGTAGCCTAATACTTTCTTGGCCAACAGTAGCATAGCCTCAACTGTTCTGAGGGTTGTTTGCATGGATGGGGGTCTGTGGTGCTTCCTGGCAGATTACATAATCTGGGTGTGACTGGGCTCTGAGTGAACCTACTGGCATAACTACTTTATCTTGTTTACATAAATTCAAATAAAATCAGAGAATTATGAGACAAATTATAGTGAGCTTCAGAGCATACTGTAGTTTATCATGTCCATGAGTTAAACAGTTTTGGCTCATGATAGCATGTGTAAATTTCACCATGTGCTACACATCAACATGTCACGTCATTCATCTCTCTGCTCACACCATATGGTAGCCTCTCTTAAATTGAATGCAAAGCCCAACTTCACCAGGGCCTTCTCATCATTCCTTCAATACCTTCAGTTCCCCCAATGACATCACTTTCTGATGGGCTATCACATTGAAGAGTCTGCCATGGAACCCACATGACTACCAGCTTTGCAAGGCCTTGCATGGCATGGATGTACTCGTAATTATGCCTACCAGATCTGGAAAGACCAGCTTCCTTCTTGTTTACATTCTTGTGGTGCTAGCCATTGTACACTATGTTCAGAACCCTTGAGAGTGTGCTTCAAGCTGGACCTATACATGGTGGTGACATGTCCCACAAAGGCACTCAAGCACAACATGGTGAGTATGTCACAATATTCTTATTTCAGCACTGTGATTGAGACATAGGAGCTGAAGTTCAAGGCTGCCAGACTCACAACAGCTGTCATCAATGTGAGTACCATGTTGGCTCCAAGAGTGAGACATGATGATCTCTGGAAATGTGCACATTCAAGTACTGCTGTAATTCTACTTTCCACAGAGCAGCTTGCCACAGCCACCTTTCAGTCACTGTATATTGGTATGGGACAGCACTGCTGTACAGAGGGTTTTTGAAGAGTTCAAGGTGAGGTGAGAAGGAAATTGTGACTGTGAGATCCCAATATGTGGGTTGTTGGTATATGTGTAAAGGAGTTCAATGACTACCATGGATCCATGGCTTACTATGAGAAAATATATTCATTGGGCTACAGTGAGTGTAGAGTACATGGCTCATTAATGAGAGCTGATTGAATCATGCGTCAGTAAATTGGGCAATTTCTGAGCAACTGGTGGGCTGACAGAGACCCCTCAGAGCATTAGACAGCTCAGGATTCAAGTAGTATTAACTAGTATTCAGTACAACAATATATTCTCTTAGCTTGTTTTTTAATGTCCTGATTGATCTGTTTGCTGAGCTGAGATGTCTGAGGATCCTATCTAATAAGTTACATTGCAAAAATTGGAGGTCATGAGGGCTGATCAACTGTAGTGATCTGAAGCAATCTGAAGCAATCTGAGCACCTCTGAAATCCCTGATGGCACTGTCAGACAGATTTCATGTTTTCCTGATGCTGGATGGATCTAGGAACAGCCACTGGTCAATGTGCTGTAGCCACTGGCATTGCTTGGCCATCACAGAATGGGTGCTGAAAGCCCACTGTGTTGTAGGTGCATATTAAAGCAGACCCTTATACAACTGTCCTCCCTACCATTGAAAAGCCTGTTGTATTTAGGGTCTGCCTAGGGGAGACAAAGTTTACCTGGAAGAAGACTTTTGTCTCTACTTAAGAGCAACATCTTTGACTTCTGACCTCCTTGGTCTCTCACTTACAAGACCATGATCTTGAAAGCAAGCAGTACCACTTCCTCAATGTATCCCTTACTTTTACTGCAGGGTGCATGGTGCCTACTAATCATGTGCACTATGTGGTCTCTGTTCATCCTCAAGTGCCGGTCTGCACCCTGCCTGCCAAGGTGCCAGTGAGTCACAGCTTGATGACCTAGCACACCTTGCTCATGCACTGATGTCCATGTAATGCTCAATCCCATTCAACATCACCCACTCACTCGAGATCTCACTGCTGCAATTCAGGAGGCAGTTGAGCAAGGCAGGGCAGATGTTATGTCCCTCCTCGGGGAGGATGAGCTCCACCAGAGTCTACCACTGGACTTCAATCCACTTGCGGACACATCACTCGCCTCAGATATTATGGAGGTTAGCCAGGTCCCCAAGGAGGGGGTCCATTCTCCAGACTTCGCCAGCATCATATCATTTTTCCCAGTGGGAGATGGACTAGAAGCTGAAGAATATATCTTGTTCTTAACAAGGTCAAAAGGTATCCACCCGACTTCTTTCAGCTTACGGGTGATGAGGTAGGAGGCCATCGGGGATGTAATGGATACTGTCATCAAACAAGCATTAGAGCAAGCTTACAGGGCATTCTACAAGTATCCTGGGGATGAGTTGATGCACGTCACGATCCATGTAGGCACCTACTTTCGTGTCGCTACATTCAATCATGTTGAAGTGGGACAGTGACTCGAACATGGACGGCTGTGGCTCAAACACGTGATACGTTACGGACACAAAACGGGCTCTCGTACATGGTTGAGTCGAGTACCACAAGGTCTACGACTAAGGCTACCGTTTGTGACATTAACAAATCGGAAGCGCACCCAGAAATTGGAGCCACTACTCGCGAACACGCCATTCCGGGGATGGGAGCGTGTCCCAACCAGAATATCTGAGGTGAAGCATATGTACAATGCTGTGCACTACGACGACGGAGGCATTAGAGTCGAGGAGTATGGGAAGGAGTTCAAAGGCTGCATGACGAGGGCCAGGACGCGACATGTCAGGGCATACGAGAAGAGCATGAAGGGGAAAGGGAAAGGCACGCCGTAGTTCGGATAGTATCAGCCACATGTATCTAGTCAGTGGCAAGGCACCCTGGCATCAATCAGCATTTTGAATACTACAGTCATCAATGGCCTCTCGAGAGACGAGTCGTGTTCGGCACTCACCGATTCAACCTCAGCGGACACGCTTCCCCTGCTCTTTGAAATCAAATCACTGTCATACACAGGCACCCATGTACTCTATATATTATAGTACTGTTTTTGAGTCCGCAGCGGGCAGGATTGACAGACACCAATGCAAAATATCAACGCTCTACTACTTACCAGAATCATCGAGGTATATGTAACTGCTGAGCTATGAGTATTCTGTGTAGGAGGTCGTCGTGCATGAAATTCATGTAAGTTTACGACAACCACAGGCAAGCATAGCAATTCGAAAGAACTCGAGAAGCGCGAGAGTCGAGAGATGCACTGGCAGACTATATACACTATGTGTAGAACAAAGTCAGTCAATGTCAACAAAGGTAGATGAGAGACGTGGCAGACTCACTAGCATCACCGCCAGTACCGGCCTTTTACCGATCGCCATTCGTACTGGTCTTCATCCATGTACCACTTCGGCCGCGTAGTGACTCCCAAGGCTTCTCCAAACTTCTGAATAACCTCGGGCGGGGGGAGGTCCTTGCGAAGGAGATGGTAGTTCGTGTACATAGAGATGATTTGCCGTTCGCCTCCGCCGTGTTGCAGAGTAGGGTATAGATCCATGACCGGAGGGAACCGCAGACCGTCCTTCTTAGTGAGCTGAGCGACGATATGCCCCAAGACGACTATCATAGTCGGACGTTCGTCAACATCCGTCTTCGTAGCGTTAGTGAAAAGCGGCGGCAACGGCCTGCGAGTCCTAGAGGTCCCCTCGACAACAACTGTGCCACTCCCATCAGAGTTATCCCCTCCCTTGCTGGAAGAGCCGTCTGACTCATCACCTTCCTTGCTAGAGGTGCATTCATCGGTGCCATCATCGTCGTCCGTGTCGTCGTCCGTGGATGACTCGCTAGCTTCATCGTCACTGCTTTCACTATCGGACTCATCAGGAAGCTTTGTGTTGCGCCTGTCCGCCAACAGGATCATGCCATGCTCCCTTGCGTAGGCCACAAGGCTTTCCCTTGGAGCAGGCCATCCGTAGTGCATGACTGGAGGCCTCCAAATGCCGGAAGGAACAGGAATGTATATTCGGGGAAGAAGGGTAAATGGCTCGATGAAGCGTGCGTTCAAAAGGTCCTAAATCATTTTCAGTATGATTCTGCGGTAAGAGAGCGCAGGATGGCACACCTGTCTCGTCGCCATGACTGACCGATGCTTGAATGGAGGAGGGAGGTCGGGTCGTGGCTCCGTTGGAGGAGCAACTGTTGAACGAGCCGCCGGAACGACGGGAAGTGGGATCGCAATCATTCTCACAGGCGCAGACATGACTTGGAAAAGGACTCGGAGAGAGATGGGGATATCGTCGTCGGCGGTCTATTTATGTGAGTGGCAAGCTGAACCAACATTGCAGCCACACACTGTTGCCACAATGGTCACGGGGGCATGGGCCATGAGTCCGTGGCTAATCATTGAATCTTGCTCACGCACTTTCACTCACTCGAAGTCTCGTTGCTGCGATTCAGCAGGCGGTCGAGGACAAGGCTCTAACCGCCTGCCTGATATGGATGCCGCTGCCTACCATAAACGGATGCGGAAGACAAACAGTCGTTCCTGAGCCACAACCTGCCACTAAGGGACTGCGGAATCCGGTCACTAGTGCATATTCAGCGGATCGTTGAAAACGATAAGCGAACTCACAGTAGCCCGTGGGGCACAGCTCGCACGCGGCGGTTACACGGGCAGCTCGCACACGTTTCATCCAAGTCCGACTCCACGTCGTATAAGAGATTTGCGCTACCTCAGACCGTAGGTACTCATCACAGAGATCCGCTCCAGCCGGAGGCGGCGAAAATATACCTAATGCCACGTTAGGAAGTGTGCCGCGATCAAGTTCACGAGAAGAGCCTGCTAAAGTATGTGCAATGGTCAGAGCGATAGACATGATACGGTAAGGAGAACCATGTAATGAAACACTGCTTTTCCTAAACAGAACTAGTTCGTGCCAAATGTCACACTGTGCTGACCATGATAGCTCAACTTACTACTTAGTAAGTACGTTGAAATTGTTCTCCACGTGTACAGTGTACTACAAACAGACTGAGATATCAGTCCCAGGCAGATATCTCTCACCACAAGCCAGAAAGTCCGACTGTCTCCAGGCTGATTGAGCCGTTGATGACTGTACTTAAGTACATGGTAATCAGAGTCAGACCGTGTAATGGGAGCGCGCAATCTGTACGATCCACATCCGCTTACAGCAACTGGGCGCGCCAGCCTGCGTGTTTATGGTATATCCTATGCGACCGAGCGGTGATTGTTCCATCCCGGCGCTGTTACGAGTAGCATCACTGAGAACTTCAGTGCTTACCTATATATGAAGTTCAAGTCTGGCAGGAAGCGTCAGGGTCACGGTGCTGTCCCCATTTCTCGCTGCCGCAGACCACAAACTAGACAACCCCCCTGTCCAACTTTGTTGCTATCTTCACAATGACCTTCACGCCAATTATCAAGACCGTTCAATCTGCCGATGGCACTGCTATCTACGCAGAAGCTATTGGCGACCCCCGGAAACCTGCGATCGTGATGGTGCACGGCATGTGTCTGTCTGCTGCTGTCTTCGATAGCTTCTTCCACGATAGACGCATGCTCGACGATGTCTACATGGTGAGTTGCCTCACACGAAGACGGCAAGCCAGGCTCACTCCCCTGCCACGCCGCGCTTTAGGTCCGCTATGACATGCGAGGCCACGGTAGGAGTGGGAAGCCCACAAGCCCTGAGGCTCACACCTCAACGGTCTGGGCCGCCGACTACACGGCGGTCATGGCAGCCTTCAGCGTAAAGAAGCATATCTTTCTCGGATGGTTAGTACAACGCGATCTCTCCATCGATTACGAACGAACTGACCTTTGACCTCGCGTTCCAGGAGCTACGGAGGTACGTTTCGCAAGAATTGACAGTCGAGTGGCACTCAATCCTTGTGTAGGCACCGTCGCTGCAGATGTTTGTGCCAACATCAGCCCCAACCCACTAGCCGGCATCGTGTACATGGCGGGTCTTCCTTATGTCGGCCCGATCATGGGCGTCGTCGGGACGTCGGTCATCCACGGCTTCCTGTCCCGCCTCACGGACACCTCAGACGTCGAGCAGCACGACCGCACGAGGATAGAGTTCGTTGATACGCTGGTCAACGAGCCAGAAAGTTTTAATTTCAACACCAAGGCCGCTTGGCTCGGGCACACGCTTCTGCATCCTCCGATAGCGACGCAGCTTATCATCTCGCGCCCCCAAGATCCTTCAAAGCTTCTTGATGCGGGAGAACAGGGCCTACCTATGCTCGTCTTGTACGGGACCACTGACAAGCAAGTCAATGGGGATGCCATCGTTAACGAGATGCGCCCGCATTTCAGGGACCTGGAACCACACGCGATCGAGGGTGGCAGCCACGCACTCATGGTCGAACACAAAGGCGAGGTGGTCAACACGCTGTTGGAATTTGTCTTCCGCGTTGGGATCAGGGGTCTTTGACCCTCCTCTTGAACAAGGAGGATGTAACCTACGTTTAATGGAGTTACGGTCTCGGTGACAGCTAGCTCTTCTTTAAGTCTACGTCTACGTTCGTCGCTCGTCGGAGGAGGATTCAAGTATCAAGTACTCGAGTGTTGAGACACGTCAGAAGTAGGATATCGTTGCTTCTACCAACTCGACTAAAAACTGAACGCGACCGTGACGTGCTGGCTGAGGTCGTGTGATCGTTAATACCAGACGAACCGAACCGGACGGACGATCTGAGCCTAACCAAACTGATAAGTATGTCTACAGACCCAGGTTGACAACAGGATAACAGTGGGCTTTCACCATATGCTAACCAATCCCTCTCACCTATCATTACACCACCTACAACATAATGTACGAATAACACAAGGATGGTGTACAGAGCGCCCGAAAGGATGTGTACACGATTAAGTAGACAATACGTAGAAACCGGAAGTGTAGATCGTCGGGGAATCGTGCAGAAGCAGAGAAGAAACGTGCTAGGACAGAGATCATGTCTCGTTCTCCATCGCATCCTTCTCGTATTTCTTCTTCATGACGCTCACTGTCGTGCGGAAGTCAGCACACGGATCGACCAGAGTCCAGGGAGTCAGGTCACCTTCGCGAGAAATCTGCCCAGACGACAACCAACCCTCTGGGAACGCGTTTACAATCTACACACATGTCAGCGACAACGTCCTCGCCGGGGACCCCATACCCACCTTCTGATACAACGTCTTCCGCACTCCTTGGTCGCTCACCACCTGGTTGTTGCCCTCTAACGTGCTGAGCAGAGGTAAATCAGCACACGCTCATTGTCCCGCTCAGCCAACGTCCGCTTACTTCTTCTCGTTCTCCAGCCGCACAACCTCGTTGCTGAGACACACCAACTGCCAGATGTCCGCCTTCATCTTGTCCGTGAGGCGATACTTCTTCCCTGGTGGATGCGCATCCCTCTTCGCAGCGCCGCTAGGTGGAGCGCCTTCCTCGTCGTGGTGCTCTCCCTCGTAATCGCCGTCCTCCATCGACGGTCGGGACGCGAGCTGCGGCGCAGACGGGTCGCTCACGCCGGGGACGGGTGTTCCTTCGACTGAGTGTACCACGGACCCCGCCTCCGTGTCCGCCTTCGCGCGCTCATGCCGCCGCTCCCAGGCTGCGACGCTCTTCTCCCACTCCTCCTTCGCCTTCGGGAAGCCCAGGTCCGCAGCTACCTTAAGCTCCTTCAGCAGCGCCTCCTGCCTCTCTACAAGTAATGTCGTGTGGTCTCTCCACACTGTCCGTTTAATCAATTTCTGTGCAACGGTCAGCGTCAGGAGGATTGGCGACACAGGGCGTGCGTACCGTCATTGTAAATTTGTTATAGGGAAACAACCTAGGCATGACATTGAAGAAGTTGTCATCATACTCGTCGAGAAATACTGCTTTCAGTGCGATCTTCGCAAGCACCGGTTTGATCGCTGGCGGGAACTTGCCCTTGACCTCCCAGTTCTCTGCGCCATCATGAGCCAACCCAGTCGTTGCACTGCGGAGGGCACGACCCACCTTTCGCAATCGCGTCCTTGAGCTCCTCGAACATCGCCTCCAACTCCGGATGGAATGGTTGCTACGTCGTCATCAGCAACACTCCCGATCCGCATCAAAACCACTCACGATCTCGACCGTTTTCCGGCGCTTCTTGGCGACGCCCTCCTGCGATCCCGACAACACGCTATCTGCTCGTGGCTCTTCCGCCTTCCGCTTCGTGCCCTGGCCTATCTGCACCTCCCCGTCCGACCCCAGCGTGATCGGCTCATCCCGTGTGCCGTTCTCGAGCTTTACCTTCTTTGGCGACGAGGGTGGTTTCGATGACACCAGCGGCTGAGACAGAGAGGCGGCGAGCGCGGCGGGGATGGGGCCAGAGGAGAGCGCGGCGGCGACAGACGCCGACGGTGCGAGTACAACCTTCTTCGATTTGGGCTTCTTGGGCGCACTGTGAATGATCGCTTAGGAGAAGTTCGTGGTGGAGGGAAGGGACATACGTGTTGAGCAGTGCGACCTGCCCGCTGGAAACGTAAAATCCTTTCTGCTTCGTCTGCGCGAAGAATGTTCGTTCATCTTGTGCAAGCTCGGAATCGTCAATGAATGGATCGGTCGTGTCATAGTACTCTGATCCACGGCTCTTCTTCTGTGCAACATGTGGTCAGATACCGATGCGGAAACCAGGATAGACAGCTGGGATAGATCATTCAAGAAGAATGGGTTTTCATGGCGCATGAGTGCACTAGGTGATGCGCACAGGCAAGATTCTTCACAGGCCGTCTTGATTCATAATGAAGACACGCAGTCAGCTGCGTGTACATCCAGTGATCGATAACGCCATGAACATGCAGAAGCATCCATGCTTAATTCGTGATACACCCTATCCCAACGCGGAAGTCCTGCGGACGTGCGGCGAGGATCGAAGACGAAATCGCAGGCGCATGATCGTCGGCCCTGAAAGGTATGCCAACGGCGACCAAGATGAGCGGATACGACGGCCTACTACACTATGCGGACATGGGTGGTCGAGTCGCACTTCGTGCCGATGACTGGACGTCGCAGGGTGACGGAACAAGACACCCGGCTGCACAGGACGAACGCTCACCTTTCTCCTCTTCTTCTTGTTCTTGTTGCCATCGCCTTCGTCGTCGCCCTCGCTATTGCTCTCGTCGCTGGTGTCGTGCTTCACAGGGGCGGGCGGTGTAGGAGGCCGCTGGCCCATAAACTTGCTCAGCTGCGAAATGTCGACCTCATAGTCTTCCGGGCCACCGAGCTCGATCTCGAGCCGGACGGTCTGCAGCGGCTGGCGTGGCGGCGCGTTCGGGGCGGGAGAGGGTGAGCGGACCTTGGTTGACTTTGGTTTAGCGCCGGGTGGGCCTGATGCGGGTTTGACTGCGGTGACGCTCGTCGAGGGAGGCTTCGACTTCGCGCTCTTGCTCCCGGTGGGATCCTCGACTTTTACGCCATTTGTCTGTTGCGACGACCCTGCGTTTGATGCAGAGCTGGATGGAGGCGGAGGTAGTGTGAAGGCGGTGGGAGCGGGGGACGAGTCGTCGTCGACGACGATGGGGCTGTGATGTGGCTCGAGGTCGGAGGACGACGACGGCCACTCGAGTTTGCCGATGTCTTCTGCGATGTGGGCCTCGTCGTCGGTGAGGGGCTGTCTGTCGACGATGAAGGCCATTGGAGGGAGTGGGGGACGGGGGCGACGAGGAGGAAGATGCCCAAATAAGGCAGTTTTCGGGGGAGGAGAGAGAGGAGCGGGGGCGGGGACATGTCGCCCGTCTGTCTGCAGCTGAGTTCCCGGCTGACCTGACTGCGATTTGCCAGCAGAGGCGGTTGCGTGAGGAAATGCGTCGCTGGCCCCTGATTGGCTCGGCAAGTCCCATATACGACGCGCCAAATCATCCTTCTCTGTCTTCTCCTCACGTCCGCTCACTTTTCCGCCACACCTCCTCGGAACTTTCACTCAATTCGTGTTTCTGTGCGGCCTTCCCAATCTTGCGCCTAAATCGTCTACTTACCTATCAGTCATCCCCGCATTTGCCCTCGAGACGAATTCACAGTGCATTCGACGTTATTTCTGTCCCTGGTTTTCTCCCGACGCTCAAGAGCTCAATCAGGCGTGATTGGTAGCAGTCTCTGTCTGCAACGTTATATGGTGCTCTTGTCAAGTGTGACAACTCGCACACTATTCTATTCGGCAGAATCTGCCTGTGTCGGCTGGGTGCTCTAACTCAGACCTCTTACTTCGCTTTTGGAGGCACCTACATTGGGCGTCTATTCGCTCAGCAGGCGTTACAACTGATGCTTTCTCGTTTCTTAGCAATATATATGGCGCAGTGGCCACAAAGAATATTTCGATGTACTGCTCCTGGTCTCCCACACATGAGTACAGACTGCATTTTTAGGGGCTTAATCGTATGTCAAGAACTGCCAGACATGCCAAATTCGGTCGACATCTCGATGCGCCGCATTTCCAAATTAGGTAGACTTGTGATGGTCATAAGTTATGCACCCGTTCGTCCCCAGGCGGCAGCAAATCGTCGTTTGTGACCACGATGACACAGGACCGCGTTCGATCTCGCCGCAACAAACGAAGGTGGTGCGGGTATGCTGTACGCCAGTCACGGTGTGTGCACTCAGTGCCAGCCTATTATGCTCATCGTCCTGTCCTATAATAGCCTGCACCGGGCCTGTACGGAGGGTTATCACTGGAATTTTCTCCTGATCTCACGCTTCTGTGGCACACGCACACATCTATGAACCTTCATACTCTCCTCCCCGAGGTCGTCCAGAAGAGATTGATTCGGCCGTTGGTAGTTCTCGCCTTCCGAACTTTAGCGACAGGATGTATGTAGAGGGCGTCGTCCTCGAGGTATACCGGTATGCTCTCTACAGGTATACTTGCTGTCATACTCATTTGAATATAGAACCTGGTTATTGCCCCCTGCTCCGCTCGGGACGTCTACATGATTGGCATAGCGAAGACAACAACTGATTCCCGGCGTTCGCTGAAGGTGTTCAACTTCTGCTGAACGAGGGTGATTTGTATCGCGTTTATAACGTCCCGCGAGGCCCCACCATATTCCCCAACGGGTGGTATGCATCGCTCAGTGGGCGCGGAGGTCGTTGAGGTTCAAGATTAGTTCGCAGGGCGGTGTCTCGGGATCCTAATGTGTACCCAGAGCCGGAGGCCTTCCACCCTGAGCAATACCTGGGAAGAAATATGGGGAAAGATGCGTATGCCGACCGTCTGCGTCCCAGGAAGGATAGTATTCGGCTCTGGGGGGTGCGCTGTAGCACCCTGATTCACGCAAAGATACGACTTACGTTTGTGCAGAGCCTGTGTCTGCAGACTTCTGGCAGATAGGAACGTGTGGCTCGTGGTTGCCAGTGTTCGGGCGACTGTGGATGTTCGCAAGCGCGCGATGCGAGCGGGGAGGAGATAAAGGTTACCCCGGTCTTCCAGTCTGGATCCGTAATGCATGTTTCAGATGACATTTTTGTGATGGGTAAGAGTATCGCTGACGAATGGGGCCCATCCAGCGCCTTTCGTCTGCGATGTCCGTCCTCGTTTAGAGAGGGCCCGGGAGCTGATCCTCGCCAGTGGCGCCGAGCGTTGATTGTGGCACCGACTTGCTCACAACTCCTTGCAGTTAATTCAGCAGAACGCAAACCCGGCGAGTACATAGTTCAAAACTTCAAAAAACCCGTCTCGGATTTGTCCTCAATGGAAATCGTTCGATATTTATGTGGCAAGGCATCTTGTCTGTCTGCTTATCCCATGGGTTTGCCGCCTACTTCGCCTATACGCCTACGACAGTGGGCAACCTTCGAGTCTGGAGCGTGTCGACCCTTCTTCGCTGCCATGGCCCCTGCGACGCTGAAAGGCCCGCGAGCTGCGACGCAAACAGGGAGGATATCGCGCATACGCCAGTTGTTGTGCCTAGGTGTGTCGGATGGAAGACCATAATGGTGGGGAGGCGGCTAGTATGGCTACCTGCTCCTACACGGTAATAGCGCGGACCCCTGGGTTGCTCGTAAGGACCGCACTATCCCTGCATTGCGCACTAATAGACAGTACGGACTTCGTACGTCCTGTACCCCGTACAGGACATGCACGCGCGGTACTGGCCGCGCAGTGACACGTTTCTCTAGATATGCATTGGCATGCAATCAGAGGCCCATGTTCGCGCCGTAGTCGGCGGCACACTGGTCCACGACCTTTTCATCGCAAACTTGCCTCGCGACAAGGTCTACTACGGTATCTTGTCCTCGACCGGCACCACTGCCTCCTCCGCGTGCGGCCCCTCGCGTTCTGACCAGAGGCACAGCCTGAAGGCAGCATCATCCACTCGAAGGAGTTCCACAAGTTCGTCCCTGCCGCGTTGGAAACTGACGGCGGCGACGTGCTCATGCTCGGCTTCAACCCGCGAGAGGTAGGTCTCTGCTCCAGACCAACTTCATCGCTTGTGCGTACTCGGAGACGATCGCCTGCTGCCCGTCCTCGGCAGGCAGATATGTATCCCGTACGTGCGGACGTGGAGGAACTGAGAGCGGCGAGACGGCAGCAAACCTGTTGGGCCGTGAGCACTAAGAAGGCGCACCGTGAGTCATGACATCTTGCTTTTGTAAGAGCACCCATGATAGCCAAAGTGAGAGATACCACCTCCTTGTTCCAGAACTTGACCAGACTACATAGCGGAGTTGCCGCCAGGGTGAATGTGTTTGCGCGGACGAAGAGCCATGCACACATGTACTTCCACCGCACTTCACATATATGGCGTATTATATATGGCACCGTGGCACTTGCGTTCCGATACTGACTTAGAAGCAGCAAACGGACCTCTACAAAGTCAAGACTGTCGAGGGTAGCGCAAGGGTCTACTCTCAATGCTTACCACAGTTTACATCTCTCCGGAGACATTAGACTCATGGATTACGCTTACGCGCACTACGTGGATGTAGAAGTAACTACACTGTTCTTCGCCTACGTCTATCTATTTTGCACTCAAAGCCCGAGTTCGTCCGCGTAAGGAAGACGATTGATGTCACCAATCGCAACAAATGTCGGCTTGGCCTTGAGGTACGACGCCGCGGCCTAAGCACGAGCGTCAGACCAAGACACGTAGGGCAGAGTGGCCGGCATACCTTCGAGTACGCAGAGGCATCAACCTTGTCAATATTGGAGAGGGTACCATCGAGGGATGCTGGCGAGCCGAATGCCTGGACATCTCGTCAGCGGGCAAAAGCGAAGGGATGAACGACCTACCTGTGCACCCATGGCGAACACAAGGTTATCACGGCTGTCCAAGGCGCTCGCCGCAGTAAACTTCGCCTTCGCGACAGCCTTCCTGAGCTCATCGCCCTTCAAGCCGCCAGACACCTTGAGGGCGGCGACCACCGCCTTGCCCGCCGCCTTAACGCCCTCCGGATTTGCACCCTGGATGAGGAGACCAAACAACGCCGCGTCCGAGTACGGCAACAACACGTTCTTCACAGAAACACCCTCGGGGATGCCAGCAGCGATGGATGACGTGCCCTTCGACCACTTCACCGATGGTGTGGGATCGAGGTGGGCGGCGAGGACGGCGAGCTCCGCCGAGGGCACACCAGCGGTGCCGAAACCGACGAAGACCGTCTCGGGCGCGCCATGTGCCTCGACCCGCGTCTCTCCGCCGTGGTACGAGCTGGGGGCGGACGTGGGTGCAGACGCGCCCGAGAGCGGGCCTAGGGACTGCTCAAGCATCTTCTGCAGCGTGGTCGCGTCAATGCCGGCGCCAACCACGGCGAGGTTGCCCGGCGTGAAGACGGACTGTGCATACGCCTTGATGTCCTCGACGGAGATGTGAGTGCCGGGCGAGGCGAACGCCGACGCGCCGAGGCCAGTGCGGAAGGCGAGCAGGTGGGCGAGGTCAAGCGCGCGCACGGCGGGGTCGGAGAACGCGGCGGTGGACTCTGCTTCGCACACGGGGGCGACGTACTCGTCGAGCTCGTGTCTTGTGTACTTGGCCGATTCGATGAACGAGGAGAGGACGTCAACGAAGAATTGTCTACAAGACGGTTAGCGGGAAACCCTAGTCCAGTAACGTAGCTCTCCCGAATGCAGGGGTGGCCAGCGGAGAGTCTATAGAAACCTGAATACTCACTCGTCGCCCCTCAAGAATTCGGCACTTAGTGCCAGGTGCTCCCGCGTCAGACTTGTCGACAGCAGACCACCGTACAATTCCGCCTCGCGGATGGTGCCCAAGAATGACCGCTTCTCCGTGCTCTGGCAAATCCCATGAGCTCTGAAAGCCTATCAAACAAGCATACTCAACTCGCGTACTTTGAATGCAAACCCCTTCAGCGCATGAGCAACACCTGGCTTGCTCTCAAACCTGCTGCCTGCTTTGACCAGAAACGTGACAGCGGATGTTGGCTCGCCATTGTCGACCGCAGCGACCTTCACGCCCGCGGTGTCGACAACAGTAGCAAATCTACGAGCTGCACGCGACGCGCTGCGCGCCACCGACGTCCTCACTACTAGCATGGATAATCAGAGAAGAGAGTACAGAGTGCGCGCAAATGAGCAGGTGTAGTAGAGGTCGGCGACGCGGGTTCCGGGCTTCGCCGAACCAGCAGGCGCTTACCGGAGTGCCTGCATTCGAACCTGAACGGAGGCGATTCACAAACAATCCGACAATTCGATTCACGAGATACAAATACATGCACAAGACAGCAACGGGATGTAACGAACCTAAGCTCTGCGGGCGTGGACCAGGTAGTAAGTGAATTCTATGCCCGGTACGTTGTCAGCTTCGCACAGGAAATTGTTCACCATGGCTTGCACCGTCTCGCGCGCGAGATAACCCTTCTCGACCAGCCAGAGCTGCAGCGATGTGGCAAATACACCCATGGCCCTGAATCGCCTCTCCGAACGCTGGAGGTGGCGATCCCGTCCAACGATAGGGACGCGAAGTCCTGGACGCGCATTGATGTGCACGAACGCGCCGGATTGCACGAGCCAGTCTTCGATACGCGTGGCCACGGAGGCAATCCTGTTCTGTCGGAAAGCATAATTGATCATGTTGAAGAAGCGGTATGTGTGGGGAGCGCTCTCGCAGAGAGGAGAACCGTCCGCCATTGTGGGGTAAGCGCCCCATTCACCCGAAATGTACAGACCGCCGTGTCGCAGCACACGCGCCACTTCAGCCAGAAGCCTCGGAAAATCACGGACCTGCGAGTTGACAGTGAGAACATATCGAAGGTGAATAGGCGAACGCTTACTGCCAGATGAACGTCTCGACTGTGCACAAGATCGATAGTGCCGTTGTCGTAACCGAGCCGCTCGCCGAGATCGTGCATCTCAAACCATACGTTGTTGAGTGGGTGCCTAGTCTGAATCGGAACTGCGAGATGAACGGCAAACATTTAGGATCATAAGGACAAACAGAAACGATTGCATACCGATGTCAAGGCCGCTGAACCTCACATGAGGGAACTGCGCTGCTACATCCATGACCCTTGGGGACCAATTGGTTCAAGAGAGCTTAATCCCATTCGCATCAGATCAACGCACCATTTCCCGGTTCCAGTCCCCAAGTCTATCGCACGCCTCTGTCGCCCACTAGTCAGGCGCAGAACGTCTTCGACTGGGCCTACGTAGTGCGCGCCAAGCAGGTTGTACAACAAAACGTGTTGCCTGTTTTGTCTCTGTTAGGATTATTGGGTCAGACTTCTGAGGAATGATAGGCTTCGAGAAGAAGTTCGCGCACATGTTGCTCATCCGCATCCACAGGCAAAGGATACGGGGAGCGACCATGAGAATGGAAGAGTCGACCGCTCCGCTCGTCGAAATAGCGAGGGAACTCGTCAGATTGCAGCTCGGTGAGCTCAGACGACGTGTCAGAGTACGCGTCTTCGTTGCCGGGAGCGTTCCCCGCTGCATTCCAGGTGCCGTTACGCCCTTGGGTGAAATCGATGGCCATCGGGAACAGCGGGGGCGCAGTGAGAGAGACGAAAGCGCAGGAGGCACAAGAGCCTTTTCGTCCACTTTTGTGTATGCTGCGTTACCATTTCATAACTCCGACGACTGAGAACGGAGACACAAACTCAGCGACCCCGCTAGCCAAGGACGCCGCTGATCAAGTCTGGGATGCGTGTAAGAACGTGTCGTCCCTCGTTCCAGGATCGCGGGACATTGGTCCGCCAGTAACCCCTCATGTAGATAGTTATCACCGAGAGTAGATCTTCATTCATTGACGGGACACTGCTATAGGTGAGGGCATACCGCCACTGACATCTGGAAGTCGGCCGCGGATATCAACTCAGACAAGACAAGGTGGACCGAATCGAGAGATTCATCATTCGTAACCGCCACCCGAACGATTTCTGGAGACACCAGAAGTGTCGCAAGCCCAATCCCTAGGGTCTATCTGTCCCCTCTTCTAGCTGAAACGCCTGGTGCATCCAGAATAGCGAGTCCGGGACGTCTGACACATGGGAAGAGCACCTGTAAACCGCGCTGACACGAGAGAGCGCCCTGTAGAAGGAGTCGACGATATTGCCATAACGCGCTGCATCGGAAATCGGGCGGAGAGAGAACGACCATGAGTGATTCCGAATCGAAGACTGGCAGAGACCAGGGCCCAGACAGACAGCTCTACGCCGTGGGAGATGGAATTGATGAGAGGCGAGCATGCAAAAATGTTCCCTCGACCGTGTGCAGACTATTTGCAGTGTGTTTGGCCTTGTGGGTCCACTCCTCCCTCACAAGGGACCGGTCACCCAGGCTGCCATTGTCCTTGAATGATGTGCGACTAAATGGGAATCGCTCACGGTCTAAAGTCTCCTTTCACCCAGCAGCTGCCCGATTGTTTGCCGGCATGAATGATGAACTAGTCCTTCAGCATTTCGAAAGACACCGGCCCGGCTCGCGATTGAATGGTTCTCCTGCCATACATTTTGCGATAAAATCGCAGAAAATGGCCCCTTAATTAACACAGATTTATCGTGACATGCGCTAGCATGACCGTCAACGTTTGGCAGACGCACTAGTGCTGGTGTCCATAGCCCACACGAATTAAGACCATAACAATCGACGGCTATTGCTGCCCGCATAGAGCATTGGTTGAGTTGCATGTTCAATGAATAGTCGCCAGTACTCCTGACTGGCCTCACGGAGTAAGTGGCAGTAGTATTTCGATCAAAGCCGAATTTACAACTATAACACCGGCACCGGGTGCAATATTGAATGTTACGTCTTTACACATACTAAAATCATGGGAGTCTTGTCAGACTAAAGACGTTGATTGGCTGAGAGCCAACAATGCTTTCTGAATGATCCTTTTCCGGACATATTATTATCTAATCTCAGCATTCTCCGGTCGCGACTATCGTGAAATCAAAGACTGGCCGTGGGAATACATGAGCCACAGTTGCCCAAATATGGGCTATCCCATGCTCCCTCCAAGTTCGAGCTCCGAGCTCAGACATGGACGTCAACTTCAACTCAAACGTACACCGAGAGGCACCGGCTGACATGTCAGACCTGGATCGATTTTTCAAAGAAGAGCAAGAGCACATGAACATGACAGACGAAGAGGACACCGATTATTTGGCTCGTGTGCTACGGCAGCGAGTGAGGTTAGTGCCGTAGACTTCTCTTTAGCTCTCTTAACCCAGCTCTTGCGTTGTGCAGTCAGAGAGGCATGATCAGTACCCACCATAATACTTCGCGTACCTCAATGGTTCAGCCTATTCCCTCTGAATCACCTGTGTTCAACGTCGTGACTGCCTCGCCCAACGAGCCCAGTGACGGTGTCCACACCGTCGGCCAGCACGGAAGAGCCAGTTCCACGAGCCATAGTGGCCGTTTCCGACAAGAAGACAAAGCGCTAGCTGTATCCAATAGAAAACGAAAATCTCCTACTGGAAGTGCTGAGAGCGCCGCTGAGGGGGTTCTGAAGAGGCGACGGCTAAGCCGCGAACCCGTGCCCCCCACACCGGCAATGCTGCCTGCAGCCTCACCTCAAACGGCCGAATCTCCCTCAACAGTGGGACGCTTGTCGAACCAACGAGATTGCGACGCCAGCGCGAACATCAACGTGTTGGGGACCCTGACGCATGGCCATACGGATGGACTGCCCCCACGCCACACAAACGTGGCTCCAGCTGGTTCTGTTCCACTACACGACTCGCTAGCTAAGGATAGCTGCGCGATGCTGCCCCAAGAATCAGAGAAGAAGAGAACGGCCCCTTCTACCTCAGGGAAGCGAGACCACCTGGATTGCCACACGCCACCGCCTTCTGGGATACAACCGGAGATAGGACTATTATCCGGGGACACCTCAGCTAATAAAGAAGGACCACTCGATTCTGAGAGGGCACGTTCTGCAGGGCATGCGATTGCACCCAAGACATCTCGTCGAAGTAGAGTAGCCAAGCTTTCTGCTGCCAATCCCAGCTCAGCGGAATGCGAACTGCGCAGCTCTGTCACAACGCCTTCCGCTTCAACCAGCCGGCCTAATATGGCGCCACCGTCGAAGGTGAACGTGAGCGATGCGGCCAGTAAGCCTACCGCTGGGCAAAGGGTGACGCAGAAGGAGAAACCGCGCAAGAAGCAGAGGGAGCTTGTGACGCCGCTGGAGTACGCGCAAAGGCTGCATGCGAAGCTATCCGAGACGGCTGCCACAAGGAAGAGTCGTGCGTCGCCGTACCTACGCGGCAAGCGGATATATTACTACGGCGCCGATATGCTGTATGCGAGCGAGGCAACAAGGGGCCGAATGGATTATGTGTGTAACAAACCTTGTTTATTTTCGGCAACTCACCGATTCTCGTGTGTCACTCGTCAGATTATCAAGCATGGGGGTACCGTCATACCAACGTATGATCCAGCCCTCGTCACCCACATCGTTACCTCGGACCGACCCCAGAAGCGGCCGCTTCTGCGCGTGCTTGGTCTCCGATCTCTTGAAGAGATACCCGACCATATCCCGACCGTCAAGTGGAGCTGGGTCGTAGCGGGCTACAGACGGGTTAGCAGTGCCGCGGCGCAGAAGGGCAAAGAGAAGGCGTCCGAGGAAAGCACTGCCGCGGGCGATAAGACCGGACAGGTGGCAGATGGCAGCTTCCAAGCGGGGATGGACCTCAACCTCATGTTTCACGCCGCTTTCGAGGAGCGGATCGATGCGGGTATCAATTTTGGTGTGAACAAGGCTCGCTCAAAGCACTCTCCTCTGAAGAATGCCGCGACCCCAATAGGACATGTCCCCCAGGCTCCAGCGGCTGAGACGCTGATTCAGGGGGAAGATAGCGGCGAAGTCAGCGCTATATCGTAAGTCCTCGATTTCTCGAATGTCCAGGGTAACGCGCCCACTATAAGCGTCTCAGGGAATTCACCGTGGAGAAGATACAGCCTAAGGAGTCCTTGATATATGGTGCCGACGAGACTTCTAGCCTCGTGCTCGACCACACCAGCAAATCGGTCACACTGGAAGCGGTCAGACCCGCAAAGTCCCTACACTCTCACACTGTCCCGAATATGCCTAGCTCTGCTGAGGATCCGCTGGGACCTTTCTATGAGCAAGCACGGGCCGAACAGGAAGCAGAAGTACGTTTCCTGTTACTTGTAGTCGATCAAACCCCACAAGTCTCATTGGCCGGTACTATCCCAGCATATGCGGTCCGGAGTGAACAGTGATGAAGACGAAGACGGTGCAAATGGAAAAGATACCGGGCCTGGCCCTAGTCGACCGACTGGTGCGAGGAGGGTGCGCCCGTTTACGGATCTTCTGAAAAGCCTAGAACTTGACTCTTCCGGTGACACAGGGCTTCTTGTGCGATCTTAAGGGCGACGACAGGAAAGGTGCCTGTGCTAATCAGGATGTCGTCGATAAGGCTCGTGCTCCTGCTCTTAATGTGCTGAAGCCCCTGCTTACGGCTCCTCAGCTCCGGGAACTTCAGGAGCTGCATAGAGCCAAACTATCGGTGGAGGACAATTGGCGGGTGTACAGCTATGGCAAAGGTGTGTCATGTGTTCTATTGGTGAGCGTCGCACTGAAGTTGGCCCTGTGACGTTCGATCGCGCTCTCTCTGATTGACATGTAGCAATAAGAGCACTCCAGTCTTACCCCACGAGGATTCGGTCCTATGATGAGGCTCGAGCTATCAGAGGTGTAGGAGACAAAACCGCTCAGAAGGCAAGTATTCAAAGCCCTTCCTCACATCGGCGTCTTTTGGAACCACGAACAAGGCCCCCGCACAATGCCCACCTAACCGCTTTTGCAGATCACGGAAATTATGGAAACGGGAGACTTACGGAGGATAGGATACGAGAAGACGGAGGAGGTAGAGGTGATCAACATATTCCAGGGCATATATGGAGTGGGTAAGTGGTACCTGATTACAACACTTCCGTCCTTCATACCGTTTCCCGCAGGCCGTCATACCGCTTTCAAATGGTGGGCCAGTGGCTGCCGGACATTGGATGACATCAGGGCCAGGAAGGGCGGTATTAAATTGAGCACGTGCCAGGAGATTGGACTGAAGTACTATGCCGGTACGTAGGCCCCACATTGGGCAATGTGCGGATACTTGATATCTCGTAACATTCAGACATCAATTCAAGAATGCCGAGAAGCGAGGCGGCAGATATATTCGACATTATCAAATCCATTGGTCTGTCATATGTCAATCAGTCGCTTGTGGTAGAGCTAAATTTGTGCAGCGCTGTTCATTGATCCACAACTGTTTATTGAGATAACGGGAAGCTACAGAAGGTAAAGCCCATACATACATTCACAATGTGCTTATCTTACAAACCATTGTAGAGGGAAGGCGGACTGCGGAGACATTGACATTTTGATTACTCGCCCCACGAGCGATGGCAAGACTCACCGAGGTGAGTAGGCGCCAATGAATTGACAATATCCGCTGATTAAGAAACTGTACATTGAAGGCGTCCTTCGGAGGCTTTTAGGAGAATTACACCGACAGGGCATTATTGCGGAAGACCTATCCCTTCCGGAAACATTTGACGATTTGGAGCTGGTTTATCGGGGATTGTGCCGACGGGATGCATCGAGCGCCAGACGCAGAATAGGTGATGCGACTACCTTGATGTACCGCTGTGATAGTGCTGATTGAGTTTGCTCCCCGACATCCGATAGACTTCCTGACTGTACCATACGAGTCCAGGGGTGCCGCCCTTCTCTATTATACTGTGCAGTCCTTCTCTGCCTTGGCATCAGGGTACTATGCTGATTGATCCTTGTCCCTGCAGGGAGATGACATTGTGAGTTCGCCGTCAGTGGAGAATCAGTGTACCACCTCATGACCTCGGCATAGTTTAACCGCTCCTTGCGTCTTAAAGCGAACAAGATGGGGTATTCACTGAATCAGCGAGGGCTGTTCCAGGGCGTTGTCCGCAACCCGAGTAATAGGCTACAGAAGCTCAACGATGGTACATACTGCGAGTATGCGTCCGGGACAAGCTGCTAACTTGCGAATCAGGTAACATAGTTGCATCGGAGACGGAGGAAGAGATTCTTCGAATCCTTGGTCAGTCCTTTTCTCACACACGTTATTCATCTGTTGGATCATGTACTCGCAGGTGTCCCTTGGCAAGAGCCTCACGAGCGCGTGCGGGGCTAAGTGCCGGCCCGGAATCCCTCAGACTCTCTTATCTTGGGCTATGGAGATATGCTAGTACCAGCAACCGACTAGCCTCCAAACTGCCGTTATGTACTAATTAGTCACGTACATTGAGCACCCTTCACTTGTAGTTACGTTGTAACGATTATCATCCTCGTACCTGGTCATATGTATGGTATCATTGGGAACAAGGCCAGAAGCTTGAACGGATGTGGGTGCCAGCAATCTCAGCGATCGCAGTCCACGACTCGCATGAGGTTCGCCACTGACAACCCCCAGCTTGAAGTTCTACATACGTCTTAGTATATCCTGTCAGTAACAAAGACGAATCGCATCATGCTTGCACCCCCTCACACAACCATAGCACAGTACGCATGGATTGGTAGGTAACATACATTGTGTCGGGACGCGGCCAGGAGGCTATCCAACTCCAAGAAAGCTCATACTAAATACAAAAGGGTCACAGGGTCTGATGAGGTACCATTACAAACAGCACAGGGGTAAGCGACGGCCTCAACGAAGTGCGAGAAACAGATCTAGCTAAGGGTACCAGCACGAAACTCAGAAAAGGCGAAACCGAGTGCGACGAACGGACGACGATTCAACACAACACGATAGCAACTACCATAATACATCACACGGATCAACTCACCGTCCCAACGCCAGCCTTGCAACGAGCACACAGTGCTCAGCCCGTGTCCTCCGATATGATATTCCCAATGCTCAGCGGGTTGTTTTTCTTCCCAGACACACTCCTCCCTCCATCTTGGCCAGACGGCGGGGTGCCACCCACTCTCAAAGGAGCCAGTCTTGGACCATGACCCTGCACGTCTCTTCCTCCCACACCCGGGCCGCCGTATCCTCCGTACGGGCCAGGTTGCATAACTCCCCAAGTGTTCGAACTCGTAGCAGCGCCAGGTGGGGGTGCATAGCCCCAGGCCGTCTCCGTCGGGGGAGGGGCGCTCACGCTGGCAGCCGCACTCGTGCCAGACCCTGGGACAGGTGGATATGCGCTGTACGGCTGCGTCTGATGGTGGTGCGGTGGCGTGCTTAGCTGATAATGACTTCTGCCCCCTCCACCGGGGCTCGCGCCAGCCTGATTACCGCCATGCGTCGGGGCAGTTGGGCTATGTTGAGCCTGGCTTTGGGATGCGTATTGTGAATAAACCGGACCGGGCGCCCCATAGGGATGGTGCATATTGGGGTTAGGGTTCTGAGAAGCATACGTCGTCCCAGAAAAGCCGCTGGCCGTGTTACTGGTGCTCGGGATATGCGACGTGGTACGCGCATCCGCGCGACCGCCTGCACTCGCAGCGCCGGGAGGATAGTAGTCTGGCACGCCTGATTGCGCTGTGCCAGGAGATGGAGGAGCTGGACCAGATACGTAGCCTCCGGGGTAGGAGTGCTGTCCATGGTGCGAAGACGCTGCCGCAGGAGGGGCATGATGCTGTTGGTGATGTGGTGGTGGTGCATGCTCGTAATATCCGTAGCCCTGCTGTGTGTAAGGCGGGTAGTCCGAGTAGCGGGGTGGTGGCGGGGGATGTGCTTGCGTATGGTGAGCCTGTGGGGGTGCGGCACCTGGTGGCGCCATGTTATAGTGATGGTGCCCATACGGATCGTAAGCCCAGGCCTGGGAGGACGCAGCCGGCTGCTGCGGGTAGGTATACCCGCCGTGGTGTTGCGATGGCGCGGCTGACGGCGGGACATGAGCGTAAGGATGTGGTGCTGCATACTGGTGGCCGGACGGCGGGCCATGGTGTGGATGAGGGTCATAAGAATAGCTGGAAGCAGGTGCTGGCGCCGTTGCGGGTATACTGGCCTGAGCAGATGGCGCGGAATAGCGATGTTCGTATGCTGTGGAAGGCGGCTGGGAGGTCTGACCGGGGATGTAGTGATGATCGCCGGAGGAAGAGGTGGGCGTTGCGGGTGATTGCTGAGAGGTCGTGGGCGGGGCGCTAAGTGCGCCCCAGCCCGTACCAGCACTCGACGGGCCAGCACTGACTGGGGTAATATCTGGCCCATCAGGGAGACTTCCGCTTGCGCTTGTGCCGATACTCAGCCCGCCAGTGTTACCTCTCCGCCTCTTCGAGCCCCTGTCGCTCCCACTTCCTCGCTTGCCTCCCGCGCTTGTGGTAGAGTCGCTGCCACGCCTCTCTGGTACGCGTCGCGGAGGCTCCTCGCGGTCACTATCTCTATCGCTCTCCGCTCTGCCTCGAGGACGGTCTCTCTCGGGCAAGGGTACCGGTCCAACTGAGCTACCACTGCTGGGTCTCCTCTCTCTTTCCTCGGGTACAGCTTCCTCATCTGTGGGAGGGTCGTCCAAACGCACAGGTACGGGGCCAAAAGCGCCTCCCGGGGGAGGCGGTCCAGAAATCGGTGTTGGGATGGGAGCATCCCCTCCTTGGGTTGCACGCTTTCGCACACGGATATCCTTCCGGATACGGATTTTGATACCTTGGTCAGCCAAAGAACAGGAAAGGGGAGTGGACTCTACAAATACATGTATCAGTGCACAGAAGCATAGGCAAAGCATGAGAAAGGGCCGAAATTGATCATGGGATTGAGCGGGTGAGTCGCAATCAGACATCACGGAGGAGAGGACAGTGGGAGGCATACAGGCCCGAGGCAATAAGCATCAACAACCACGCACCTTCCATCCCTGGGAATTTCTTTGCTGTATACACATAAAAAGGTGCGGAAAAGATTGATTTGCAATGATCCACGCAATTCCTGGAGTAGAGATGATCAGTAAGAGCAAGGTAGCCGGTGCACACACTACAACAGTTGAATGCTGCTACTCTATGGGGAACTCGAATACGCTGACTAGCAGACGTTAAACAGCACATTTTTGGCTCATGCTAGGCGTAATGGACGGGGCGCTCTCCGTACATCATCAGTCCGTTGCAACAAAAACCTCGGCTCTAAGGCAGAACAACTCAGGGATCATCGTGAGGCAGTCCTACTGTAATCATAGATATTCAAGCGGATCGAGATGATCCCCGACAGAACGGAATCGGTAGAGAGAGCTGACCGCGATCAGGATCTCCTGAGGCCCGCGGAGCTGGTCATCAACATGCCAGTCCAGAATATGCGAGAAGACGCGTTTGCGACCGGACCAAGGTTTCACTCAAAGCGGGATAGACTTACCCAACGACCTCGAACAGGCTGAACTTCAACCTGTAGCTTCCTTCGGTACGCACGCTCAAGTCTGGGAAGACGAAGAAGCCCGCATCCGCGCCGCTAGCCTCGGCGTCCTTGAGGTGGTACAGGGAGGACACGACTGATCCAGTAGTACAGCGCGTTTTGCCATCCTGGGAACACGCCAGCGCAAGGGAGGCGGGTGAGGAAAAACCGTGCACGGTATCGACGCGCATGGGAAGCCGGGCGAAAGAGTCGTGAGGAACTGCAGCACGGAAGCGAATGATCGGCACCGACCTTCAGCCAATGAAGCTCGACGTCCTCGTCAGGCTTGGCGAGGCTGGCGAACATGAAGTAGTACGGATTTTGGAGGAAGCTCTGGGACGCAGCCATGCCTGCGGCTCCATCTGCACATGTTTGTTAGCCGTGTCCAAGATCTGGGAATATGGCGCGGAAGAGCGGTGAACAAAAGAGACGCGGGGAATGAAAACCGTAGAGACACGTGTATGGACCGCGGTGCAACACTCTCAATGCGCTAGAAGTGGAGATCTTGACTCCCGGCATCTCATGGCTGCTCAGATCACGATGGACGAGCCAGCGCGAGGGCTATGTTATGTGACATGATATGTTCTCTATGAATATACGTACAGCGCCGAGACACGGGATGAGCGCGCGCGCCATAGTGTCGTACAAATGGGATCCGTGGTAACAGCGGGGGAAAGAAAAGAAAACAAAGGATATAGTATGTAGATACTCACCTGGTGAACTCGGCCGCGAGTCTGCTTGTCTCCGTTGCGATGGATCGATCACACGTAGCTGTACGATGGGTGGCGGGTCAATTGGACGACGGTCCGCTGCGCACGATAGTGAGCGTATTGTGTGAAGAGGTCAAGCACGGAGATTATCCGCTACAATTATGTCTCGGCAGAATTGCCAAACGCTCACTCACATCCTACACCACACATCCGGGCCTGCTTGGGCTCTTGTCGGACCACTAGTTCGTACTCCCTGTTGCCGCCGCACCGAATGATCGTTCCCGGACCCATGGTATATAACAATAGTTCAAATAGAGCGTGCAAGTTGTTGAAGAGCGATATGCGGTAGGAGAGAGAGGAGAGAAATCAGCGCCAGTTCGTACTGCGAGGGCGGGTGAAAGGTAGGAGAGACCCCAGAACGTGGCGGAAGTCCGGTAGACTGGTGCTGCTCGCCGATTCCCGTGCACATTCGCTACCCACGGTTGAGATGAAGCAAGTGTTCGGAAGCTACTCACAGTCGGTCTCTATCGTACTGAGAGTGGACGGGGAGCTGCGCATGTACGAACTGCTGGTTTTCCTCGTCCATGGCCTGTACTGTTGCTGTGAAGCACAGCCTTCAGCGGGACTCTGGGGCCGATTCTGAGCAATGTCGACGAACAGACGCGTAGAGAACGCGGGCTGCAAGCAACACAAGCGGCGAGCGGACTGAGTAATGGAGGCGAGAGCGTGGGCGCTACCGAATGCAGGCATTATTATCCCACACTTGTGATCGCCCGCACGCCCACCACGCACACCCACCAGCCTCTCCTCCAGCGAGCCCATGGCCCACTGAGTTGCGCGTCGTTAGCTAAGAGAAGGCGTTTGTTATTTTGTTTTGTCGCCTCGTCAGGGTCCCTGTGTAAATATGTGCACTTTCCTTAGGTGAGTGAAGCTGCCGTTGGCCCAAATTACTGCACAATCCGCAAGCCCTTGACCTCTATCTTGCCTCCAAATCCGTTGCTGCGGCACAGCGAGGGTCAATATACCTTACTGCCTGTATGCGACGTCTGCCTTCACATGCCAACAGCCCGCAACCTGCCACAGAAGAACGGTACCAGTTGAGAGGAAGGGGCCTCTCTTGGTTGCTCCAATGTTCCCGCATAGAGTTGAATGAGTACAACTACGCACTAGGTTGTTGATGAAACACCCACGATACGACTCAGGCCTGACTCCTGGCGGTCGAAGACTCGAAGTAGTGGGCTTGTAGCTCCACGTACCGGATGCTGACGCTCTTATATACCCAGGCGGTTGGAGCAACTTCCGGCAATCTACATTCCCTACTGGAGATGCCGGGCTCCGTATGTGATCCTCGCTGTCCACGCAACAAACGATGACGCCGCGGCGCCAACATCGTATGCCGGGTGTTCTGTCCTCCAGCATCCCGTCGGTCTGGTGCAGGGAATATATCTCTGTGTTGCTCCAGTGTTGCTCACCAACTTCCGCTTGCTTGCTGACTGGGTGGTATGACAGTAGAAGCCCTCGGCTTCATCGGTGATTGAGACGATGGCTATCCGATGGTCAGGCTCCTTCCCGTCTTAGCGGTGTTCCCCAAGGAGCCTTGTAGGTGCCTCTGAATCCTCCGTTTGAGTTCGGGAACTACGATGTCGCGCCGCGCGCTATGGCGGTAACGCGGAAGATCCTACATTCACTATTCACCCCATGCATCAACCCCTGACCGAAACATAAAGAAATTCTCGTGGTGGTGAGCAGCTTCCTTGTCTCGAGACGACCCCTTCACTGCCTTTCCGTAATTCGGTTCAGACCACCGCCGCCGTAACAGCAACTCCACATTTCACATGGCTTCGCACACGAGACACAGGGCAGGCACAATGGTCAGGAAACAGCGTAAAGGCGCGGCGAGGCTACATCGGACGCTCGCCAGCTTGTCGTCGCATCAAATTTCGCCATCGAAAGGCGCCAGATAGGCGGTCATGGAAAAGCGGGAGCGAGAATGAGAGAGACGCAGCCGTCGCTCGGCCATCCCTGGGCATGCCGTACGCCAGCAGCCCGGGATCATGACTACGGGGACACACACAAGTCGCACGCATGACCCGAAACGTCAGGCTTCAAGGCGGGCTATCTGCCGAAGCGTACCTTGTCTTTCGGATACAGCCCCAAGCGGTCCTCAATGCACGTTAGTGCCAGCCAATTGTCAGTGCGCCGCCCACAACATCGCAGAAAGCGACACGCCGTCTGCCCAGGGCAACGGCGATCCCGTATCACCACCCTAAAGCGGCGGCATCTGGAAAAACGTCCCGAGCTACTTAGTGATAATTAGCACTAAATAGCACTAAGTTTCGATAATTAGACTCAATAGCTGATTAGCCTAAGTTTCACAGTTCGACAATAATTAATTCCATTAGACCGAATAGACACACCTGAGTTCACCATTATTCCACCCATATTGACATTATCAATTGCTTATCTCAAAATTATTCCATCCAAGCACACGCAATGCAATACGAACACGACATCAATAACAGTCGGGATTGGTTACAAAAATGCATAGTTATGTAGTACTGTGTTCGGCCGGGATCTCGGCTGGGTTAGCCTACTCAGTCAGTGGAGTATAACAGGCAAAGTGTTTGTCCTAATCCCACAGTAAGTACACCAGTCAATAGAGACAATTGAGGGGTACATGACGGCACAAGCCTCATGCAAAAAGGCACAGATGCTGGGGAGCTCTGCACTGGATGGCCGAGTAGGGAGGGTGGCCAAGATCCCGGCCCGATACAGTATCTGCCATTCTGTTCGAGGTCAAGAGCATGCATGAGCCACCAAGCACC
The DNA here is from genome assembly GCA_964035675.1 of Fomitopsis pulvina. Classification (NCBI taxonomy): domain Eukaryota; kingdom Fungi; phylum Basidiomycota; class Agaricomycetes; order Polyporales; family Fomitopsidaceae; genus Fomitopsis; species Fomitopsis pulvina. The sequence continues at coordinate 1,796,943 of OZ037965.1, read as the reverse complement.
ATTGTAGCAATCTTGATGCCCTTGCATACATACGGCGACAAAATGATCAGTACATGTATCCAGCATGAAAAAGATAGTTATCTGCACCCAGTTACGCACCTCGCATCTGCGCCCCGTTACACGCCTTGCATCCGCACCCAGTTACACATCCCGTGCCCTTAAGATCTCATGCCTCGCACCTAAATGTCTCATGCCCACCCCATGTCTTACATAGTCTCAACTGGTAGTCGCCATCGTGAGGGAGATCATGGTGGTAGAAGACAAGAGACGACTTGAATGTGCACCAATGATGACGTCGAAGACTTGGGGATATCATGTGATTGTGACCTTGGATAGCAAGCTTAGATAGTTAAAAGGAGTGCAGTAGGCACCGAAGTCATTAGTGTACTGAGAGCCGCTGGGACTAACATAACTTTACAATAAGGCAGCAACAGTCTGGCTCATGTAGAGACAGAGAGCATTTGAGCTAAGTGCATGATAAGAAGCTTAACGTCTGCTTAGTACATAAGTAGTCCGACTTTGTGACAATTAGCACCATTATATGACACTGAGTAGATTAGACCATCGTGACTTTGAGATTAGCTATCTTATGCATTTTTATCGCTGAATTAGCGTAATTAGCAATAATTAGCCCGGGGCGTTTTTCCCGATGGGGTTTGCGCATCACCTCTACGCACACGGTTTTGGCCGCGCTGGCGGGATGAGAAGCAGGATCATCGGCCTGATGCCGCACCTCCATGGAGTTGGTGCCCTTGCCCAGGTGATGTTCGTCTTGGGGAGAGGGGGGCCTTGCAAAGGAGTCTGGTTTCGCGCATTGTAACGCAATACCGTCGAACATTGTGATTCCCCACAGGTCCATACCGGAGACATCTTGATTACAAAACATCTCTGCAAGTGATATATTGCACTCACACTCAATTCTGCAAAGCGACAGATGTCTCAGCCGTATCTGGAAGCTCGACACAAAACCAGCTCTCAGGAACCTCGTCTCCGAAAGGGACGACCTGCTGACTCTGACGACCCAAAGACCTGAACAACCCGGGATATCGGTACGGATCTAACGGAAGTATCCCTTCGTTGTGAGATTGAGCCGACCGCAGCGCTGAGCAGATCACGTCAGCCGTCAAAATTCACAGGCATTCAGCGTATCATGATACTCACTTCTTTGCGTTATAGTAGCCCATGTTTTGGGCACCTGACCCTGCATACTTGAGGAGAAACCGAACGGGGCCCTCGCAGTTGTGTTGGGCATAAACGACGAGACTGTACCACGTCGTCAGCAACGCTCCACATGGGATGGACGTGCTGCGCTTGCGTTATCGGCAGCAGACACGTAGACGGAGTTGATATTCGCCGGTATGCTGCGACGTGCAGCATCCTCCAAAGTCCGCGAACGCACGCTCCGTCAACGGGATTCGCGAAGGGGGAGCCCAGGTGTGCCCGCTGCGAGGTAAGCACTGAGAATCACTCTGGCAGTCGTGGTCACTGAATCACTGGAACAGCTCCGTGGAGAAGATGAGTGACATCGTGCTGTTGGGTATTGACACGAGATGCTGAACAATGTTGGCGACCGATAAATGTCTACCTATTAAGCTACTAATTTTAGCAGGATCTAGCGAGACAGTGATGTCACGGCGGCACACCTCTGACGTCGCGCTCAAGACAATCTCGTGCTAGAACTCTACTGACGCACCAGGTGTGGAAGCATTGCTGTGTTCCGCAAATGCAGACTCGAAGACACCAGGTTGTTGTAGGTGCAGCTGAAGCTACATGATGCCGCCTGCTGTCCAACACGCTCAGCCTAATAGGAGTCGAACGCCCACTGAAAGTTGATTTGGCGATAACGTGCGCAACCGCAAGGGGACGGGAGTAGGCGCGCCGGCGTGCACACGTCCGAATCGCGCGGCGGCTGTTGTGTGCGCAATGCAGGTTTTTACATGATGGTTAAGCCAGGTTTCACCCGGGTGTGAAACGTGCACACTCGGCCCCGCATGTCCCGACTTCTTGAACATATCGGAGCTTGCAACGCTGCGTTGAGATACCGGTACCAGTCAGATCCAATCCTTTTCGCGGAGCTAGAAGCGGCGAGATATCAACATTGCTCCGAGGAATTAAACAGTGGCGCTTGGCAGCTGTGTAGAGGAATCAAGCATGTTCACGTGGCGTATCTGGACCTCAGGGGTTCTGATTTAGTGAGCCACCAAATTCGGAATTAATGGTGAGAGCGAGCACTTGTGATGAGACTCCAACATTACAAAACCATGAAAGACCTGAGATTAGGCTAGTGCATTCATTTGGTTAGCTTGTTGTGACCATATTTGTCTCGCTTTTTATTTGCACTGTGAGGCTGACTGGTCAAGCTCGGAGTCTGATGGAGAAACATCACTTACAGGGGCTCAGGGTTGCAGTGCAAGATTGCAAGACTGTGGCTGATAGATCTGGCTGATAGATCTGGCCGCCTACCGTAGAGTTGAGTGAATGGCAAATATGCACATGTACAAGCCAGTAGACAACGCCTCGATCTCGTTCAAGCTGCCACTGCGCTCGTTGCCGCTTGTCAGATCGTTATCTAAGACACAAACACGTGATGGAGTCTGTCTGTGGGTTGGGCGCCCACTGAGTAGCATGCCCAATAGCTTAATGCGGGGTCATTCGCATGAGAGTGTATGAAAAAATGCTCAGCCGGATGTCGAGATGTACCATGCATTGAATAACAACGGGTCGATTAATATTGTCTGCCACGCGAATGATGCTCGGCAGAACTTCTACTGTAAAATGGGGGTTGTGAAAGACATAAATCGGCATAGTAGCACAGTTTACTCCTCGTCTCCACCCTGAGTAGAGCCAATAGCGCCGATCTTAATGTCGGTTTAGCGGTCTATTCACAGCAATGATGCAAAGTACTCACTTCGCCGCAACGTAGCACCCAGTACCCTGCGCGGCGCCCGAGCCCGCGCACTGCATCACGGGAGTAACGGGGTCCTGGCAGTCGGCGTGCGCAAACATTTCAAAGCTGACTGTGTTGGAGGCGAGGCGCTGTCAGCACTCAGCAGTGATTTGCATGTGGACAGCACTCACTTTCACTCGCGCCGTCATTCGCAGAGACGTAGACAGAGTTGACTCCGCTAACAGATGGCGTGCAGCAGGCACTCTTGCGCGACGCACGTCGAGCCGACGGCTTCTGCGGGGACGTCAGCACGGGCATAATTTCGCAAAAAGAGAGCCTGAAAGGCGTACGGTTGCAGTCATTGTCGCTGAACCATTGGAACACCTCTGCGCCCGCCGCGTTGGAGACGAGCGTAGCAAAACGAGAGTGCACAGCGACGTGTAATTCATTGTAAGGTGTGTGGTATTTAGTCAGAGCGGGTGAAGTTCAGTGCGATGAGTAGCGGCCTGCTCTTGCTGGCTTATACCTCAAGATGATGGTCACTTGCCTTCAGCGCGCACATAGGTCGTCGATTCACGCACTTGCTACGCAGCACTTTCGAAAATATGTACTGTACCGAGGGTCAACAAACCTGCATTGTCCAGATACCTGGTTGCACGATGGAGGATGAGCGCTGCAAAATGTCACGAAGACGAGGACGTTACCAGCTGGTACTTCCGTATCCCATGGCATCGATCAGCACGACACGGGGCTTGAGAACACCAGGTAGCCGCTTCAACCAGCGGCACCCACATGGTCGCTGACCCTTGACTTCCAGAGTGTCCTGTCTCGTGCTCATTACACTCCACAGCTATCTGGTTGGCTCACCAACATCTGCGAAGCCCACTATACAGCATGACTGATTCCGGGCTCTTCCACTGTAGGAAAGAAAATGTTGCTTGAGCCTCGACATCAGTGCCAAACCGTACGTCTGAGCTCAACGCCGGCATCATGACCGCTGAGAATTGTGGTCATAGCGCCCCAGAAAGACTTTGGAGCCTAGCAGCGACTTACTAGGGAGGAATGTGATGACTCATCAGAGGCGGTGGAGGAAGCCCATTCGAATCCAGTCAGACAGATTGCCACTTTGTATCATGACAATTGTTTTTGCGCTGGGCACTGTCTAGCGCCGACATTGTCGACTAGGTTGGCTAATATTGACTAAGACAGTCTACAGCGAAGCGCGGTAGGAAGTCGAGGGGATTCAGCGAACGAGGTATGGCTTGTGACCTTTAGCATCCACGGAGAATGAACGTTTGCCGCGGGCCGCCGTGGCAGACAAGGCCATGATGGTAGACCCTGTGAAAACTCCATGAATTCAGCACATCAACAACTCAGCATGTGAGCACCTTATCGGTACTGGGGCGGTAGCAGAGCGCGTGATCTGAGCATTTCAAAAATCGTAGAGCGGCCTGGTGTCTGCTGTTGCAGACGTCGACGCGATGAATTCAAGGGTATCACTATGAATACAATGGATCATGCTTTGGACGAGTGCAAACTCACCTTTGCAACCCTCTAGATGTCTACGTCAAAGTCGGCATCCAAGATTATGTGTTACAATCCTTGATGATTGCTGGAGCTGCCTCAGTATCCATTTCACCCTGCGCAACACAATGCCTTTAGCTCGACCCGTCTCGCTGTTGAATTTTTTCTTCCACAAAGACTCGTCTCTCTGTGCAAAGAAAAGAAAGATCTGTGTCCATGAGAATGGGCTGATTACAGGTGCGAACTATTAATCAGCGCGGGGTGCCGGAATACTGCGGTCCTTACGAGCAACCCAGGGATCCGCGCTACCGGGGAGGACTAGGTAGCCATACTAGCTCTCGCGCCTCCCCACCACTATTCGGGTGTTCTTCTAATCCCATTCTACACCTAGGTACAGCAACTGGCGTGTGCGTGGTATCCTTCCTGCTTGCATGGCGGGCCTTCCATCGTGGCACGGACTGTGCCAGCGATGAGATAGACATTGGTGCCAACCAAAAGCCGAGATGCAAATAGACAAGATGTATTGCCATACAAAGATCAAACGATTTCCATCGAGGGCGAATCTGAGACAGGTATTCTGAACGTTTGAACTATGTACCTTCCCCTTGCATTGCAACTTGCTGAGTAGGTGTTCTGTTCAATCAACTGCAAGAACGAAGAGCGGGTCGGCGCCACAATCAAAGTTCGGCGCCACAGGCACTGGCGAGGATCAGTTCCCGGGCCTGATCTGATCGAGGACGGATGTCACAAACGAAGGGCGCTGGATGGCTGGATGGGCCCCATTCGTCAGTGGTATTTTACACAAGACATCTGAGACATACATCACGGTCCCAGACTGGAAGACCGGGGTAACCTTTATCTCCTCACCATTTGCGTCGCGCGCATTGCGCATATCCATAGTCGCCAGAACACTGGCAACAACGAGCCACACGCTCCCATCTGCCAGAAGTCGACCTGGGCAGATCCTGTACCAACATGAGTCGTATCACGATAGGAAGGCTTTGTGTGAATCAGGGTGTTACAGCGCACCTTCTTCCAAAGCCGAATACTATCTTCCGGGGGTCCAGATGCTCAACATTCTCCCGCATGTCTCTTCCCAGGTATCGCTCGGGGCGGAATGCCTCTGGTTCCGGGTACACTTTAGGATCCCGAGACATTGCCCTGCGAAGCAACCATGAACCGCAACGACCTAAGCGCTCACTAAGCGACGCATACCATATATTGGGGATTACGGTGGAGCCTCGCGGGATGTGATAACCACAATACACATCATCTTCATTCAGCCGATGCGGAACACCTTCAGTGAACACCAGGAATCAGTTGTTGTCTTTGCTATGACTGTCATGTAGACGCACCGAGCGGAGCGGATGGGCAATAACTAGAAATTATAGTCAATGGGGACGGCAATAAGCATAACCGCAGCGGACATACCGGTATATTTCTAGGACAACGCCCTCCACGTAAGGCAGGGATTCTCTGTCACTGAAGTCTGGAAGACGCGAGTTGCCAACAACTCGATCAATCTCTTCTTGGGCCTTCTTGACGACCTCGGGATTGATCACCATGGCGAGTATGAAGGTGACCATAGATGTGTGTGTCTGCCAAAGAAGCATGAGACCAGAAGAAAATTGCGGTGATAAATCTGCGCACAGTGTCGGTGCCGGCTAGAGGCCACGATGATGAGCATTTGCACAAATCAGCTGGTATTGAGTGCACCCACCAGCGTACAGCACCCCCGCAGCACCTTTAACATCACCTTCTTTTGTTGCGGTGAGACCTCCCTTGCAAGTACAGTCCTGTATCATTGTGGTCACAAACGACGATTTTGCAGTGCCTGCAGCCTGGGGACCTGTCAGCGTTAGTGCCGATGATCAATATCTACTCCCAACCATTCCGTCTTGACTCTGTCGTATGGAATGTCCTCCATAGCCCGGATAGATGTCCGCGCTTCAGAAGCAACGTCCTGAAATCCTGCTCCAGGCATCCATCTCGGCATGTACTTCACTTGTGTCATTTGTTAGCACATGGGTGTCCACGGTCACTCCACATGCTTACTGAAAGGAAGCAAGTCAACCAGAGCACCGCCCGCGCCGCTCCCTCCAAGTGCTTTTGAGATACCTTTCTCCACTACGCGAATATAGTCGTCATCCAGAGAGGTGATTGTGTATCCATAACCAATCTCGAGCACTAAGGCAGCAGCGAACCTATGGACCAATCGGTCAGTCAGCTACGCACAGTGACCACGGGTATTACCTTCTGAGGTGACATGTGAATCGCTCTGGATCTCGCATGAGGTCGAGGAGAAGTTTGCGTACTCCTTTATGCTGAAGTGGCTGGTACTTGTCCAAAGAGGCACTGACCACAAATGCGGATTGGAACCACTTCCGTTGCTGCCTGAACTTATTGCCGTAGTCTGTCCAAGATAAGGCATTGTCCCATCCCACTCTACCAGCCGGTGTATGATCAACACGACATGTCAATCTTTGATGTAAGCGAGAATCATACAATTCTGTGAAGAATGTGAAGTGAGGTCTCCCGGAGTATTTCGCGCTTCGTTTCTCCATCAAGTCAATGGCAACCTGGAGGGCATTGAGCACAATGACCGGCTGGCCCATCAGTTTAACATAGACAATATCCCCTATATGTCAATGTATGATGTGCTTCAGCGGCGCAATTCACGCAATACTGCTGACTCATCATAGAGGGAACCCCATTTCATGAAGATCAGGTGCTGATCAGTCGCTGGCAGCTGGTGCAGATTACCTAGCACTGGGAGCCCCAGTGGGCCTGGGGGCCTGTTCAAGTTGTTGTGTCGCTCCCTAAGCCATAAGGAAACTGCGAGGAGGATGGCTACCAACAACACATAAACTGCATCGAAGGTTGGTACACTCGACATGGCTGGCGGTTTCATACAGTCGAATTGTCTGTTGGTCTTATATATATCGACGCAACGTGGCGGTGTCAGAGTGAAGATAACGCGCTAACAAACACGCCAGATGAGTTACAGTGGCATGACAAGCATATTGAAGGCAGCTCAGCAAAGAGATGGCAATGGCATTGCTGATTTTGCTGCACAAGTGCAGTCCCGCATGTTGGTGGTCGTTATTTGGCTGGGCACGTTGAGACAGATGAAATTAGTATCTGCCACATATAGCAGTTCCATTGGCATAGGTCCATAGGAGGGCAGGCACAGGACACGAGTCGTGATTGCTATTGTTCTAGTCAAGTTCCACAAGATGAGGGGCATGTCACTATACTTGGAAGTTACGTACTGTCCAACAGAACAAGTGGAGTTGCTTTTTGGCTGCTGAATTGCCACCCATTACATCAACTTAAAAGGACAGCCCTAGCAGTGGCGTGTTCACTGTCAATGCATGCCCTATGACAGGGTGGAGGCCGCAGGTGCTACGGCACAATAGACACCGTCCTCTGCCAGCCCATGTGGAATGGCTTAGAGCTGAGGTCAACTTTAGTCCCCACTAGCACAATCACTTGCCAAGACGAGCCTAGTGGCGCAGCATATCCTGCGCCTCATCATTCAGCGGCCCCGAGGATGGACACTGGCAGCCTCTAGAAGAAGTATTTGCTGCCATTTCCACTTGTAAAGGGACCACGCGGACAGCATAGCAGAACCTGAATGCTCAGTTGATGCGTCTTGGGTATCTGTCCCAGGCTTCAACCCATCCTCAAAGGCGAGGTAGGGGGCCCCATCCGAACAGCCACATCTCAGCCAGCCACAGATATTTCAATCCCAGTCAAAACACGTGACATACTTCAAGCTCCCCAACTTTAACCCCCTCTACCTCGCCATAGAGGCTGGCAGACAGCATTTGTAAACAACAGGCCTGGCGTGCTCACTTCCATATGTAGACATGGAAATATTGTATAAGTGCCAGGCATTTCCTAGACACCTAAGACATTTCCAGAGTGCATCTAAGATGTGTCTTGACATTGTTGATACATTGAGCTATAACCATGATATCAGTGACAATTGTTGACACACAGTGATAGCATGAATTTTAAGCTTTGCTAAGTCCTTGATAATCTGTGTCCTGAGGAGGTGTGTGTCATATCCATGCCAACTCCAGACCCAGACTCCTGTCCTTCCCCAATCCCTGAACTATCTCCAATCATGTTACATTCTCTTCTAGACAAGAGAACAAACCTTCATCCAACATGGATGGTTGACTATATCCAAGGTCCTAGCAGGCTTGATTCTGAGGTCCTTCCTTCCTTGTCGGCATAAGGAATGACTTCTTCATCAGAAGGCAGAGCACTCCTATGCTTCCAACACCTCTGGATACTAGTGTACTTGCAGTACCTAGCCAGTGAATGACAGTCTCTGTTCCTAGATGAGGAATGAACCAATGACATGTCCTGTGTATGTGCAAGCAGTACCTTCCTCTCAATGGAAAGAGAGAGCTTGTCTGTAGGCCAATGCTATTGGTGTACCTGTGTGAAGACTGTCTTCTGGGGTCAACACTAGCGGAGATATATAGTCTTCTGGTTGGAGTGTTGGGATACCTCCAGAGCCAGGCATGCAGAGTGAAGCCTGAGTTAGGAGTGAGACGAGGTATGATTAACCAGGTTGAGCTTGAGTTCAACCCACTATATCTACTGGTATATATACAACTGGGTCAGAGAACCAATCCACACAGCCTTGTACAACTTATCCAACTCACTTGTGTGTGAATGAGGTAAAGTAATGGAAAGTTAAAGGGTCCAGAAATGAGGCACTTTAGCCATATAGTACAGAGGATGCAAATGTGACCAAAAGAGCCTCAAAACCCCACACAAAACCCCAAAACACACACACAATGATGAAACACTGGAATGTGGAGCTAGAGCAAGGCAGAGTCAAGAGGGGAGGGTACTTAAGTACCCTAAAGCAGTCTAGAGAGAAGGTGCTGAGTAGGGATGAGTTCACTACACATGCGGGTTGCCTTTGAAACAGATGAGAGGGCCCAAATGGCTGAGTGAAGGAGCAAAAATGCTTGAAAATGAGAAGCACAATGAAAGGATGAGAATGAGCATTAGAAGGATTTCAGGACTTATTGGGGAGGCACTCAAGGTGTGCCTAATGTTTGAGGGTGTTTGAGTCAATGCTGGGGGTGTCAAAGGTGCTTGAGAGGAGTGAGACTGATCAAAGGTGCTTGAGAAGAGTGAGAACTGTTTGAGGGGCTGGGGTCAAGTGTTGGAGACTCAAAAACATGGGGTACTCTGCAAAGGTGAATGAGAGTTGAGCATCAAAGACTTGAAAATGTAGGGGACTCTGCAAAGATGAATGATGTGGCAAGGGGAGCTCCAAGTGAACTCTTCTTAGGCTAGGGGGAGTTGAGAGAAAAACTCTGGGGGAAAACTTCTCTAATGATTAGGGAGAGTGGGTGCAGTATATATACATGAAGGAGACATGTCTACCCTACACTAGAGGTCCAGCATGCCTACAAACCTTTGAGAGGACCAAAGAGCCCAGAAGGGAGCATGTGGGTCAGGAGGGCTGAGACATGTTTTACTGTGTCAGGGAGGATGCCACAAAGTGGACTTGTAATTGTTGCCAGGGGGTGGCATGCCTCACTATGGTGCTTCCTTTGATGGGTACAGTCTTCTAGAGCAGACTAGCTCATCTTGGGGATCTTAGGGCCTAATGGGATTGCTTGAAGGACAATGCATCCCTGATGTGTTTGAAGGGTGCTCAAAAGTGTTGTGGTCATGTGACAGCCCAACTGCAGTGGTCTCAAAGTCCTCAAAGGTCTCAAAAATACCTTGAAGGATGCTAGAAGGTCTTGAAAGGTGCTTGAGAGTAGGGTTGACCTCTCAAAAGTAAGGCCAAAAGTCAGGGCCTGTTTGACATTTTCAGGGCATAATCAACATTTTCAGAGCATGGCCAAGGGTCAGGCATATCAATGCATCAAAGGGATAAGGCTATAGAATGATGGGGATGGGCAAAGAGTATGGAACCAGGACTGAGGGATAGGTACTGTTAGCAATGAGTAACAGTACATAGGCTGAGTCATACCATATGGAAATGGTGCCCATGAGAACTGAGTAAGGCTCCAACAATATAATATATATAGTATATGGTAAAGCACCTAGTATGAGAGAATGATGCTAAAACCTGCAAAGTAGCCAGAGAAACCAGCATCTGTTGTGAAGTGTGTATCCTTCCTTGACCAGCTTGCCAATATTCCTGAACCAGCTGGAGAAGCAATACAGTACCTCAGAAATCACATGCTGAATTCATTTTGATTCAAGATAGGAAGAGTGACACAAATCACCTGGTGTGGTGCTTGTGAGTCTCCAGGTGTTAGACATTACTAGAGGGAACATACTCACCAGATGTTGACAAGAGCGAAGGGGTAGGTGGGTGGACAGAAACCAATGGGTCAATATTGAAGGTGCACGATGTCAAAACTGCAGGGGGTATCTTCTTCCAGAAGGAAGCACAGCACGCAAGCAAGGAGGATGATCAAGAAAATAAATGGTAGCAGTGGTATATCCCAGGGAGTATGCGGTACTCAAACTCTACTCAGGGTGTGAGGCGCTGATGCGCCTGACATTTGGCCAAGCTCCAACAGTCTTCGAGGCCCCTGAACGACCCACCATTTTCGAACTTTCGCTCGAGCAGTCAGCTCCCCTTCAAGCACCAGCCTTACCCCTGGCCACTGTGAGGCAGCCTTCATGTGCTCGTCGAGCCTTTGAGTGCCCCCAAGCATCACTCGAGCACACCAGACCGTTGAATGCCCCCACTCACACTCGAACATCTTCAGACAGGCTTCAAGCCCATTGGGGGCCCATCAATGCTCAAATGATGGCATTGGAGTCCAAACTCCCAGGAGAGCTAGTCCACTCCAGGAGGCCACCGCCGAAGAAAGAAGCACAGTAGCTAGGTGTACCATCGCCTGGTGACAACAACAGAGGAAGCTATGCCCGCCCTGTGGCATCCTCGCTGACATGGTAAAACACGTCTCAGGCCTCCTGGCCCTCCCACTCCATTTCCACACCTCACGCCCCTCCTGATCTGCTTGAGGGGATATTCCTGCTTACTTCATCCTCAAGTGCATTCATAGACACACCTGCCCCCTAAGGTAGCATAGGCATACTTGCAGCATGTATATATACTGTACCTGTCTCCCCCCCTTGAATAACCAGAGAAGTTTACCACCTGGAGTCAGTCTCTCAACTCCCCTTGTCATTAGCCTAGCCTGAGTTCACTTGGAACTCCCCTTGTCATCGCTCATTCTCCTTCACAGTGTCCCTCTCATTCTCGAGCCTCCAGAACTCGACCCTCTTGTCCTTCCTTCGACAAGTCTACATCTTACCCAAGCCCTTGATGACCCTTGATGGCCCTTCAAATGTATGCAACGACTCTTCAAGCACCCTCCAACCAAGACCCAAATGCACTTGAAAGTCCTCAAACAGCCTAGCGCACTTCAAGTGCACCTCTGCTGAGTATCTCGCACCCTCAAATGTTTCTCACACCCTCAAATGTTTCTTGCACCTTCGAATGACTTGTTGAGGCCTCGAATGGCTCTATGTGCACTTGAATGTCCCATATCCCTTCAAACATTCAGCACTCCCCTTCGAACCGTTACCTCTTCATCGAGCCCTCGAGCTCTTCTGTTTGGCCTCTCAGGCCCCCTTGCTTGTCTTGAAGGCATCCTGTGTGGATTGAGGGTCTCATCCTTACTCAGGGCACCTTGTTATTAGACTACTGTAGGGTACTCAAGTACCCTGACCCTCCTTGCATGCTTTTGCCCAGGCTCCACATACTGGTGTTCCACCTGGTATAGTGAGTGTTGGGGTTGCTTTTCCTGCACTTTGAGGCCCATTTGGTCGCATCAGCGCAGACTCAGACTTGTGGATGTAACTATGTGGTAGCCCCCCCTCTCTCAGTTCCTTCTCTCCAGTACTTATCCTCCTCCCTCTCCCCTTTCCCATGCATCGCCTATGCCTCCCTTCCATTCCTCCTCTTCCAGCCCCTTCCTGTCATCCCCTGTTACCTCTTCCTCTCCCTTCCGAGTCCCCTCTTTCTCTTCCAACCTCTCCTGGGCCTCTCTCGCTCCTTCCCGACTGCTGGTTTCCCCCCCTCCAGAACTTTCTCTCTTGTTTCCCACTCCCCTGATGTCTCAATCATGTGGACTGCACCCATATGTTGCCAGTTACTCACTGCAGTTCTACCGCCTCCTTAAGATGGTTTGCCATGAGCACAAGTTTGAGCCACCTCTGGTCCTAGCCAACCCCGGCAAGTGGCTTGCGTGGGCCCATGGCCTTAGGTGGATGATTGTGCATCATCCCCTTGTTGGTTCCCTGTCTTTGCTCCCTCACGCTTTCTTCCACAGTGCATAATTTTTGATTCTTATGCCTGCTGTGGGCTGAGCCCACCACTCTGGGCCCAGAATCAAGCAAACAAACACTTTCTGGAAAGCCAATGGTTCCTTCCAGGAGTCACACAAGCTCTGCGCTTCCTCCGGAAAGGAGAATGTGAGCCAGAAGGAAGGTCGGGCACTCAGGCTTGGACAAGATGCAGACAGCTATGATTAAATGGCAAACTATTGTCTACAACATAGAGTGTGGCGGAAGGTGACCAGATCCTGTTTCCTCATCCTCGCCACCCAACTCTCCCCACTCCAGAGGAGCCATCTCTCCCACTCTATCAAATCTGAGTTGTGCGGTGAGCCCCGAATGCAGGTCCTGGAACAAAACACCCTCGAACAGTTAGTGATGGACGAACTGGAGACAAGAGTTCACGGCAATGAGGCCTTCCCAGAGGTGAGCTATCTCCAGATGGAGGAGGCTGAATGAGTTGTGGAACTCATGCCAGGTGGAAGTCAATTTGCTCAAAGAACTCCTCCCAGCCATCAGTCGACACCCAGAGGGAAGACAAGAAGAGCGATGGGTCTTCATAGAGAATGGGGGAAAGAGGACCACCATGGTCAGCAGCCTCCTGCTCAGCTTGAACATGCTTGGGAGACCAGGCGATCACTGGATACAGGACACCAGCTCCTTCTGGTGCAGGAGGAAGTGTTTGGAAGACAGTGTCGAGGTACATGATGGTATCATTGACCGGAGGGAAGGCGTGAGGGGAGGGGATGGTAATGTTGCTGTCCACAGAGGCGTGGGCACGAGAATTGAAAAGTATGCACTGTGGAAGAAAGCATGAGGGAGCAGAGACAGGGGACCAACAAGGGGATGACGCACAATCATCCACCTAAGGCCATGGGCCCACGCAAGCCACTCGCTGGGGTTGGCTAGAACCAGAGGCAGCTCAAACTTGTGCTCATGGTGAACCATCTTGAGGAGGCGGTAGACCTGCAGCGAATAACTGGCAGTGTATGGATTCAGTCCACGTTGAGACATCAGGGGAGTGGGGAATGAGAGGGAAAGTTGTGGAGGGAGGAAAACCAGCAGTTGGGAAGGAGCAGGACAGGCCTGGGAGGGGTTGGAAGAGAAAGAGGGGACTCAGAAGGGAGAGGAAGAGGTAATGGGGGATGACAGGAAGGGGCTGGAAGAGGAGGAATGGAAGGGAGGCATAGGCGATGCATGGGAAAGGGGAGAGGGAGGAGGATAAGTACTGGAGGGAAGGAACTGAGGAGGGCGAGCTACCATGTAGCTACATCCACAAGTTTGAGTCTGCACCTCACACCCTGAGTAGAGATTGAGTACCACGTACTCCCCAGAATATACCACAGCTATCATCTATTTTTCTTGACCATCCTCCTTGCTTGCCTGCTGTGCTTCCTTCCAGAAGAAGACCCCTCCTGCAATTTTGACATTGCATGCCTTCGACATCGACCCATTGGTTTCTGTCTGCCTGCCTACCCCTTCACTCTCATCATTATCTGGCGAGTATGTTCCCTCCAGTAATGTCTAACATCTGGAGACTTGCAAGCACCACACCACGCCTCTGCGCACAGTGACATCACCATCCCCTCCCCTTGCACCTTCCCTCCAGTCAATGATACCATCATGTACCTCAACACTGTCTTTCAAATGCTTCCTCTCGCCCTGGAAGGAGCTAGTGTCCCATACCCAGTGATCACCTGGTCTCTTGAACACATTCAAGCTGAGCAGGAGGCTGCCAACCATGGTGGTCCTCTTCCCCCCATCCTCTATGAATACCTGTCACTCTTCTTGTCTTCCCTCTGTTTCCTCTGGGTGTCAACTGACGACTGGGAGGAGTTCTCCAGGCAATTGACTTCCACCTGGCACAAGTTCTGCAACTTGTTCAGTCTCCTTCATCTGGAGATAGCTTGCCTCGGGGAAGGCCTCGTTGCTGTGAACTCTTGCCTCCGGTCCATCTATCACCAGCTGTTCAAGGGTGTTTTGTTCCAGGACCCGCATTTAGGGCTTGCTGTGCGACTCATATTCAATTAAGTGGGAGAGATGGCTCCTCTGGAGTGGGGAGAGTTGGGTGGCGAGGATGAGGAAACAGGATCCGGTCATCTTCCGCCATGCTCTATGTTGTAGATGATAGTTTGCCATTGAATCATAGCTTTCCACATCTTGTCCGAGCTGAGCAACTGAGTGCCCAACCTTCCTTCCGGCTTGCATTCTCTCTCCCAGAGGAAGAGCAGAGCTTGTGTGACTCCTGGAAGGAACTGTTGGCCTTCTGGAAGGTGTTCATTTGCTTGATTCTGGGCCCGGAGGGGTGGGCTCAGTGATATGCCTGACCCTCGGCCATGCCCTGAAAAAGGCAATTACACGCTGAACATGCCCTGAACATGTCGAATGCACCCCAATTTTCGGCCCTCCCTTCAAGAGGTTGATTCTACCCTCCGAGACTGTCAAACACCCTTTGAGACCTTCTAGCACCCCCCGGGACTATCAAACACCTCTCAAGACTGTCTAACACCTCTCAAGACCCTTGAACACCCCTCAAGATGCTCTAACATCCTTCGAGGTTTTTGCAAACTCATCTAACCTTCAAGCAACCCCATTGGGCCCTGAGATCTCGGAGAGGAGCTAGTTCACTCTAGGTGACTGCACCCACCAGAAGAAGCACCGTAGTGAGGCAATACTACCCCCTGACAATGATGACAGTAGAAGCAAAGTCCACTTTGTGGTGTCTTCCCTGACACTGTAAAATGTGGTGCAGCCCTCCTGACCCATATGCTCTCTCCCAGGCTCTCTGGTCCTCTCAAAGGGGATTCTCCCTGATTACATATTCACTGGACTTGTTCGAAGGCATGCCGGCCAGCTAGTGTAGTGTACACTTCATGTATATATACTATACTTACTTTTCCAATTCATGAGAGACAGTTTTCCCCTGAAGTTTCACTCTCAACTCCCTCTAGCCTAAGAAGAGCTCACTCGGAGCTCCCCTTGACACCTTGTTCATCTTTGCAGAGTCCCCTACGTTTTTGGGCCTTTGACACTCAACCCTAGTTCACCTTCACAGTGTACCCCACATTTTTGGGTCTTCAACACTCTACCATAGCTCCTCAATTGTCCCGAGCACCCTCAACCAGTCTCACCCCTCTTGAGCACCTTTGACAGCCCCAGCACTCTCTCGGACACCCTCAGACATTAGGCGCCCACCTAGCGCCCCCTCGATAAGTTACAGATCCCTTTGAACATTCATTCCCATCCTTCTATCGCTGTTTGAATTTTCGAGCATTTTCCACATTTTTGAGTGTTTTTGCTCTTTCGCTCTATCGTTCAGGCCCCCCTGGTCTATCTTGGTCTTGTTGGACACCCTCAAATGCTAGGGGCACCTCGAGTGTACCCTCGAGCAGTTTTGAAACTCTTCTATCAATTGTTCCTGCCCTTCTATCACTGGTTCACATTTTCAAGCATTTTTCGCATTTTCAAGCATTTTCACTCTTTTGCTGGGCTGTTCAGGCCCTCAGATCCGCCTCAAGCACCCCTGAGTGTTATGCGCACCTCGAGTGCACCCCTGATAGGTCTTGAAAACCTTCTAGTGCTCATTCCAATCTTTCTATCACATTTCACATTTTTGAGCATATTCACTCCTTCATCTGGCCGTTCAGGCCCATTTGACTGTCTTGAAGGCCTCCTGCATGCGTTCAGAATCTTGTCCTTACTCGGGCACTCTCGTACTAGACTGGTTGTGTGTGGGTTTGGGGTTTCTTTTCCTGTGCTTCAAGGCTCTTTTGGTCGCATTATCGGCCCACACCACTTGTCTAGTGGAAAGTATGGCTTTGTGAAGACATTTTGTATGATAACCAATGATGTGTTCATACAGGAAAATGCACCCAAGTTCCCTGTTATTGCATCTATGGCTCAGGACTTTCTGGCAATACCAGATGCATCAGTTTCAGTGAAGTGCCTCTTTTCTGTATATTATCATTTCTGTGTTGACACACATAGCTCACTGAAAGCAGAGATCATATCTGAAGCAACATGTGCAAAGAGATAGCTTCAGATCATCTCTTCAAGTTTGCTAATATGAAGTCTTGATTAGGTCTATGTACAACTATATATACTATATATATACTATAGAATATACATACATATACCATATATATACAGGTTGGTTTTATATGTATATTATATAGTTGGAGTCTTAGAACTGAGCAAAGGTAAGTCAAAGAAAAAGATAAGCCCCAATGCAGCATGCATGAGTAAGCAATTGTAACACTGTAACCCTGAGACTCTGTTCTCCAGACCCCTATTAAAGGACACCTACATTTGGTATAGACTATTTCAATATTGCCTTAATATTGCTGTGATGTTCCCCATCACTCACAACTCATTTCATAACCTATGATATGGGTTCCAACTTACTAATACAGGTTCCTCTTGTATGATCCATGTTTTGCATCAGATTTCTGTACTTCATTCATTTGTTCTCCATACTATATTAACTTGGACTTTGTGGATATATACTGGTACTCTGGTAGTGTAGTCCCTCAGTTCAGATATCTCATTAACTCATTCCACTCATTAATTGCTACAACACTTGATGTTAGCGCCGGTGACAAGGCACTAATACTCAGCAAGGGAGGGTCTGGAGGCAGCGAGGGGGGAGGTCCAAATGCTGATCAAAGGTTCTTATCTGGTGAGGAGGGCTGAGTCCCTGTTGAGTTCTCGCACCACTGACCTATCGAGCCAATGATAGTCAGATTGAGCTTAGGGCTCAACCTAGTCCACTACTGCTTATATACATGCAGAGTCCACTAGTACTCTACTAACCAGCTGCTGAAGGTGTCGCAGACATCCCTAGTCCTAACTACAAGTACCATGGAGGCAGTGTACCATTACTTGTCATCGTCTCTGGTTTCCTGTGTTCTACCAACCAAGGGGGTTTCCTGTCCCTAGCCATCAGCAACTAGCTGACCTCCTCCAAGGTTTGATGTCATCATGAGATCGGCCTACCTTCACTGTCATGTGAAGGGTTCAGTGTATAGTAAGGAATAAATAGAAAGATGGAAGAGAAGGAAGAATGATAAATAATCAGTGTATCAAAGATGGATGGAATGGAGAGATGTAAAGTAGAAGGGGTTAAGCAAAGAAGAAGATAATCAAATAGAAGAGAAGAGGGAAGTGCACTGTAAATGACAGATCATGGATTGTCTCCATGTTGCTCGCTGATGTCCTTGAGTGGCCGCCTCCAGAAGGAGTACAGTCTGAAGACATAGGCAGACATCCCAGATACAACTAAGAGAAAAGAAAGAAAGTCAGTGTGCTCTGCACTGTATTGTAACATCGCTATCATAAAAGTTCTGTATCAAACAAACTGAGCATCTTGTAACATTACCCCCCTACTACAATTGAAGTCCGCTTCAATTCCTACAACATTCATTGACTGTTCTAGGCCTCCGGGTCTTGCATAGGCCACCATTCTTTGCCAATCTGTCCCCAGTAAACTCCGTCCTCATCGTACTCTCCCTCAATGGCATACTCATCGTGCTGTTCATCAGCAGTGACATAAGTGCCTTCGGAGGAAGGGGATGGACTTGACCAAACTGCTGATGCAGCAGCAACTTGCCATGGAGTCCATTCGCCTGTGGGAGTTGTGGCAGCTCACAGTATATCATCTATCTTGATCTCGGATTGCTCGAGGTCATTGGGAGAAGGTCGTATGCATGAGGGACCAGCCATGTCAGGAATATTGAGAGTGAGCCACTCACTGGTCTCTCGCAGCGCATTCTGCCATTCGATGGGGTCATCTGGTATGGGTGATGGCTCGTGCATGGCGTAAGGTGGGGGATCATCAGCAGGGTCATCGACTAGGAGTCCGGGTTGGGCAGGGCCAGTGAGGGGTTGGTTCTGCAGCGGGATTGTGGCTGTGCGGCCAAATGGGCATATATTGAGAGGAGGGGTAGGGGGTTGTCATGCCACTGTGACCTCATCAGTGATCTCGAGTAGACGTGGCCCCTGGCCACATGGCACGTAATATCCCTGGCTGCAGTGAGCATCCATCCAGGCCTTCACTTCCTGCAGCGTTCACTTAGTAGTGGTTTCGTGCAGCCCGTGGCCATGAGCACAATGATACTCTTCTTCTCGGATGAAGATCCTGAGGATCTGTCCCTTGGCTACACACTAGTACTTTGGTGTGTTGTCGGAAGTGAAGGTGAGGGCCCAGCAGGTGGGTCATAGGATGGGTGGTGAGAGTTGCTTGCCGATCCTTCAGGTGCAGTCATCTGCTCAGTCGTGTTGGTTCATGAAGACGGGTACTTGCGCTGGGTTGAGGATGCCCGCTTCATAGAGAGTGCACGGGTCTTGGTGGATTGCAGGGTGAGGCCAATCAGGTTCCATTGGGCAGTTGAGCAGGGTGTGGCCTGGCTGTCATTGCTTGCAACTTGGGCAGATGTAGATTTCACAGTCGACCAGGTCATGGGTCTCACCTGGGCAGTAGTAGCATTTCATGTGTGGGAGTATAAATATGTTTGATGGGCTTTGGGAGTAATGGATAGGTGCGGGGATGGGGTGAGTCATTTGTTCGAGGGGTAAAGGTTGAATGAACGTGGTATGCTGGTGTCGTTCTGGTTCAGGGATACACGCTTGTGCCCAATTGAGGATGGGTGTCCGTCCTAGGTCCAAGAGGGCTAATTTGAGTCATCATTCGACCTCCAGTGAATTTTATCTGGCTCCTCATGCTAGTTCTTCTTCATTGGTGTACATTGTATAGAGCTGTCCCATGACCTCCTGTAGGTGTGCGAGGGCATCAGCAGTGCGATAGGCAGCCATTGTTGGGTAGTCCATCACTAAGTGGTTAACTAGCGAGGTTGGTGCGGTGAGGAGCGTACTGAACAGCACCCAGTTAATTCTGGATTTGATCCTCATTGTCATCAGATCGGCACGTGCACCAAGGTGCACCCTGGCTGTCATTTTGGGGTCGAGGGGTGTGGCGGGTGGCGAGCTTCTGAGTGGGCAAGGGCCTCAAGGGTGGAGCGAGACTCAAGTGAGATTGCGGTCTGTATCCAGGTTCATGTTGGAGAAAGCCTGAGGTAGCCAAGATGGCGACTCAGCTTATATTCTTTCAGGATATCAGAAGCTGTTCCTCTGAAGTTCAACTCTGGTTCCCATGTTCATTCAGCCATGGAATATCCTTTCCATTACATGATGTATCATCTGCCTGTGCAAGTTCCCTTGTGTGCAATGATCGCTTCGACTTTGTAATTGTCTTCTCCTTCAATATTGTCAGGTGGTGGGTTCATGTATGATGGGCCATGTTTATCAGTCTCAGTGTACAGTGACAGGAGTCCTGCATGGAAAATGGGGTGAATCTTCCAGGACAATGAGAGAGCAAGGCGATATGTAAGTTTTCCCATCACTTGGATGATCTTAAAGGGTCCTTCTCACTTATGCTTGAACTTTTGTGATTCGTAA
The DNA here is from genome assembly GCA_964035675.1 of Fomitopsis pulvina. Classification (NCBI taxonomy): domain Eukaryota; kingdom Fungi; phylum Basidiomycota; class Agaricomycetes; order Polyporales; family Fomitopsidaceae; genus Fomitopsis; species Fomitopsis pulvina. Next base: position 1,776,737 of record OZ037965.1, on the reverse strand, counting down.
GGTAGCTGCAGATTTCCACTGTCCAGCCAAACCCTTTGTCCCTTCTTGAACGGAGGGGTTCACTGTTTGATTTGTTGTTCAACTGTCCTTCATGACAGTTTGAGGGTGGATTTGACTTCCATTCTGATCTTCTGTAGTTCATGCATTCTTTCTTTGGCTGCCGGAACGTTGGTTCATTTAGTGACTGTTGGGATCCCTCGGGGTACAAACCCCATCATGACTTGGAATGGGATCTACTTCATAGTTGCATGAAGACAGGAGTTGTGAGCGAATTGGGTGTCAGGAAGGTAGTTCATCCACTCAGCTGTGTTATTGGCACAGAAGATGTGTAGGTAGACTTCTAGCTCCTGATTGATGTGCTCTGTTTGTCTATCTGTCTGTGGGTAATATGCTGTTGACATGGAGGATTTCACCTTCGTGAGTTTGCATAGTTCTTGGAATATGTGTAAGGTAAACTGCGGGCCTCGGTCTGATATGATTCTCTCAGGTAATTCAAACCAGAGGTACACATTCTGATGTAGGAGATGGGCTGTTATGAGGGCGTCAATAGTTTTGACTGTTGGGATAGAAATTACCCCCTTCGTAGAGTTGTGGTCCACAATGACTAACACTGAATCAAAACTGGCACTGACAGGCAAGTCCATGATGAAGTCCATGGTCCAGGTCGTGAAGGGAACCATGTGAGCGAGTGGTGGAATGGGCATCAGGGGGACTACCATGGGGTGGGTGTTTGGTTTCATTTACTGGCAGGCTGCACATCCTTTCATGGAGTGGGCAATGAATGCAGCCATACCAGGCCACCAATAGTCACATTGCAGGCTAGCCAGTGTCTTCTGCACACCAGGGTGCCCCATGGCAGGGGTGTCATGGTGTAACGTGGTGACTCGTCATCGCAGTGGAGCAGAGGGTGAAACATAAAGCTGATCTTGATATCAGATGAGTGTGCCATCAGTGAGTGAGGTGCGGGCTGGTGTCAGTCCACAACTGAGCAGGGCCTGCAAGGCTTCAGCGACCATGGGATCCTTGTTGTGATTTGCTAGGAAGTCGGTGAGGAGGTTGGTGTTCATTTGGTTAGCAAAAATGGCATCTGGCAGCATGATCATGTCATCGTTGTCAGTTTGGCCATTGTTGTGGTCAGGTTGCCTGGACAGGGTGTCTGATTGGACCATCTGGGACCCTGGTTGATGCAGGAGTTCATTAGGTTCTTGTGGTCGGAGAGGATGGTCACCTTGTCTGGGCTACCCATCAGGAGGTGTTTCCAGGCTTCCAGGGCTCACACAATTGTGAGGAGTTCGCGGTCATATATCTTGTAGTTTCATTCTGCAGGTAAGAGGGATTGGGACAGGTAACTGCATGGGTGCCAATTGCTGTTCGTGTCCTTCTGCCTGAGTACTGCGCCGGTTGCAAATTTTGATGAGTCCACCTCTACTGCAAATGGTTTGGTGATGTCCGGCATGAGCAATACAGGGGCACTGGTGAACTCAGCTTTCAGGTTGTCAAAGGCTTGCTGCTGCTCATCATTCCAATGCCAGGCCATATTCTTCTTGGTCAGGTCGATGAGAGGTTGCATGCAATCCAAGAAGTGGTGAATGAATTTTCAGTAGAAGTTGCCGAAGCCCAAGAAGGCACGAACTTGTTTTACCGTCTTCAGTGTTGGCCACTTGGTGATTCTGTTGGTTTGAATGGGATCCATAGTGAGGTGATCGGGGCATATTATCATACTGAGGAATTCTACTTCATCTTGGTCGAAGAAACATTTTTCTGGCTTCAGGTAGAGGTCGTTATCTTTGAGCCACTGTAATACTCACTTGGTCCGTTCTTCATGTGTCTTCTTGTCATTTGAGAAGATGAGTATGTTGTCCATGTATATCACTAGCCATCCTTCGGCAAGTAGATCTGCAAACACTGTATTCATCATCCTTTGGAAGGTGGACAGTGAGTTACATAACCTGAAAAACATCACTGTTGGTTTGTATAGCTTCAGTGGTCCTTCATTGATTCCTAGGACGATGAAAGCTGCCTTCCATTCATCTCCTTTCTTGATCTGCATGTTATTGTAACCTGATTGGAGGTCCATCTTCGTAAATACTGTCACTCCCTTCAGTTTGTCCATGAGGTCAGATATGAGGGGGAGTGGGTATTGATCCTTGATTGTATTCTCATTGAGGGTTCGATAATCCTGGCAGGGGCATAGTGATCCATCTTTCTTTCCTATGAAAAAGAATGGACTTGCCAGAGGTGACTTAGAAGGGTGAATGTACCCCTTGGACTTGTTTTCCAAGATGAACTTTGAGAGTTCTTCCTTTTGTCTCGGGTTCAACAGATATACCTGTGCTTTCATCTCCATAAAGCCTGGCTTCAAGTTGATTTTGTGGTCATACAAGGTGTGTTGGGGGAGTTGTGAGGCCATCTGCTTGTCAAATACCGATTGATAGGGTAGTAAGTATGCAGGGATCATCTCTTCAATGGTCCTGCTATGGTTGTCCTTCGCCTGAGCCGCTAGTTCAGTTGCCATTGTGACCTGTCTAAGGAAGGAGGTCTGGTACATGTGTTGTCCAGTGTGTGTGAAGGCTCCTAGATGTTTGGCATAGGTTTGTCCTATTTTTTCTGTTCTGTCATGATAGATGGGTGGTTCTTGTTTGGTCCAGTGCAGGAGGAATTCTTCCTCGGGGTCATACTGGTAGACTGCTTTGTCTTGTTCCAGGTCTTGTCCAAGCCATTGGAGGACTTCCTCTGGTTCTTTCGGGGTGTTGAAGGTGAGTGTCCCCTTCTTCCAATCAACTATAGGGTTTTCTTTTGTGAGCCAGTCATGGCCCAGGATCATATCTTGTTTCCCAATGTTGGCAACAAGGGCTTGGAAGGAGGTGCTCTTCCCTCCTATTGTGCAGTCTACATCTATGTAGTGCGTGATTCTTTCAGCCCTGTTTGCTGTGTCATTGACATTGTAGATGGCTATGGGTCTGGATAACTTAGCTGGTACAAGGCGGCTTGTGATGACTGCCTTTGGGTGAATAAAAATTCCTCCTGCCCCACTGTCAAGCAGGGCTCTCATGTTGACATCTTTTCACCTGTGTATGCAGATTGGAATAAATAAGGATCATTCCTCAGTGATTCCTACAAGTACACGGCATAGCATTACGGAGATGGGTCCTAGTGGCGTTGACTCACTGGACCCCTTCAAAAATCCGTGTCTGCGGCAAACTCCTCAAATGCTGCCACTTTCTCTTCCTTAGTCAACTTGCTGAATGCAGTTCTGGCTCGGTCCCTGACTGAGACCATGTTGTTGAATGTGGAGCGGACTTTGTTGTAGGCAGGGGTCATGCTCTTGGCCGCACCGTCCCTACTCATCCCTCCCTGGGTGGTATTCTTCATCTTCCAGGTGGGGCAGTCCCTCGAGAGATGCCTGGTCTTGTGGCAGTTGAAACATAGGCCCTTGGCTTTGTGTTCATGTTGCTGCTCCTCAGCGAGCCTGTCGACATCCATAGTGTTATCATCTCGCTGCTGTTGATTTGCTCACTTCTCAGTTTGGTTCCATATGTCAGAGGAGCCAAGGCGGATCACCTTGTTGCACCAATCAGTGATTGTGACCGGCTGCGGGTCATGTCGTGCGATGTCCCAGTGTAATTTCTTATTGATGCTGTTCTTGAAGAACGTGACAAGGACGTCGCAATGTTCAGGGTCTTTGAGTCCTGCCCACGTGGCAAGGACTTTGAACAGCTGTACATGCTTCGAAATTCCTTTTATCTGTTGTAATTTCCATAATTTTGAGAGTCTGTCAATCAGGTTGTTTTTCTGGTTATAAATCAGAAACTGCCCTTCTAAGGTAGTTTTGAAGTCTGCCCAAGTTGCATAGATGCTAGGTCCTGCTCTGACCATCTTGTAATACCATTCTCTCCACACTCGTCCAGCCCCTTTGTTCATTAGTGTGATGGCGTAGGTGACCTTCTGTTGGTCCGGTGTGTTACTGTTGCCGGTGGCGTGGAAGTAGTTCTGGCAGCGATGGAGGAAGGGGTCGAGATCAATTCCTTCTCCACTGAAATCTTTGGGCCAGGGGATGTCAAGCTTCCCTGCATTCCTGGGGATTGTGGTAGTTGTGGCATTGATCTGTGCGTGCTGCAATGCCATGGCTACAGCATCAGCAATTCTCTGGTCTACCTCAGCCTTGGAGTAACTCATTGTCCAATAGGTTTGCTGTGAGGGGTCTTCTTCGGCTATACTCTGGGTTCTTATTACAGGTGTCAGTGTGCTGACCAATGTTGATGGCTCTGTGGTGGCTGGGTTTGACTGATTGCTGGAGATCAGGACATGGGCCTTCTCGTCTGCTAGCAGGACATGTCTGGTGTGCTGCTTAGCCTGGTCAATGTTCTGGGTAGGGAACCACTGTCCTGTAGATATGCTGGGTCTGATTCATTCAATGGGAGCAAGGTCATCTCATCCCAGTTCTGGTGTGAGCATGAAGAGCTCTTGCTGCTGGTCCCACATGACTATGTAACCCTTGGTTGGTGCTGGAAGGTTGTAGTCAGTGTAGTTGGTGAGTTGTGTGTAAGTCGTGTTGGAAGATGAGTGCGCCCTGCCATTGAGAAATGGGGGCAATGAGTGAAAGCTCGATCTTATGCTACAACACTCAATGTTAGTGCTGGCAACAAGGCACTAATACTCAGCAAGGGAGGGTCTGGAGGCAGCAAGGGGGGAGGTCCAAATGCTGATCAAAGGTTCTTATCTGGTGAGGAGGGCTGAGTCCCTGTTGAGTTCTCGCACCACTGACCTATCGAGCCAATGATAGTCAGATTGAGCTTAGGGCTCAACCTAGTCCACTACTGCTTATATACATGCAGAGTCCACTAGTACTCTACTAACCAGCTGCTGAAGGTGTCGCAGACATCCCTAGTCCTAACTACAAGTACCATGGAGGCAGTGTACCATTACTTGTCATCGTCTCTGGTTTCCTGTGTTCTACCAACCAAGGGGGTTTCCTGTCCCTAGCCATCAGCAACTAGCTGACCTCCTCCAAGGTTTGATGTCATCATGAGATCGGCCTACCTTCACTGTCATGTGAAGGGTTCAGTGTATAGTAAGGAATAAATAGAAAGATGGAAGAGAAGGAAGAATGATAAATAATCAGTGTATCAAAGATGGATGGAATGGAGAGATGTAAAGTAGAAGGGGTTAAGCAAAGAAGAAGATAATCAAATAGAAGAGAAGAGGGAAGTGCACTGTAAATGACAGATCATGGATTGTCTCCATGTTGCTCGCTGATGTCCTTGAGTGGCCGCCTCCAGAAGGAGTACAGTCTGAAGACATAGGCAGACATCCCAGATACAACTAAGAGAAAAGAAAGAAAGTCAGTGTGCTCTGCACTGTATTGTAACATCGCTATCATAAAAGTTCTGTATCAAACAAACTGAGCATCTTGTAACATTACTTGTCCCCCTTGTAACCCCTTCATACTCAATCTAACTCATTCTCCTGAACTTCTGTCTGACCTCCACTCTGAACTCATCCTCCCTTCACCTCCATCTTCCTTTCAACTCTACCCCTGGCCTTCCCTTGACCTCCAAACTCTGTGCATCTGACCTCTTACAAGTTAAGAACTCCAACAAGCTCTCTAAGGGTGTTTGCTCATAGCTTCACCAAGTCCTCCCCATGCACCCTCCAGACTTAGGCCTCCAGGCTTTGGTCTCCTTGCCACATCCTTAAAGGCATGTGCCCTAACAGTGTAACAATTATCTGAATACTGTCTTCCCAAAATAGCAGAGGCATCCAGAATGGGCAAAAAGATTTGAAACCAGCCAATCATATTACAATCTGTTTCTAATCTTTTGACCCATACTTTGGCACAAAACATGAGGAGACAGATCTGTAACACCAGTGTGACAATCTCTTTCAAATCCTTTGCTGTGATGAATTTGGCAAAGATACATAACAGCTGTCACAATCCTTTGGCCATACATATTTCAAAACATATCTTTGATTTTGTTTCTGATCTTTTCTGCTAAGTATGGTAAAAAAGACTCAAAATAATTTCAAGATCTTTTGCATAAAAGATGCTGATCCTCATGCAGTGACCCAGACAGCTTGTAGCTCAATAACATAGTATATGAGCTGGATTAATACTTAGTAGGTGCACCCTGGGCCTAGCACATAACAAATGAATATAGATCCATCAATCACCCGTAGCTAAGTAAGGGCACATCCATTTGTTATTTGGGCTGTCGTCAGCACGCATCCACAAGCTTCACTTGAGCACAAACCCTACCAATAATGAATAATATACCCAGTATTCACACATGCGCACGGAGCTCCTGGACGCGCAGTGCACAGTACAACAGTCAGATATCTTCAGATGCAACCAAACAGTGGGATGAATCACTTACATTTGCTTGTCCAGTATTGAAGACCCCCAGGCCTTATGCGCCCCTCAGCGCCACGACTATGTAGATGCAGCCCACCACAAATGCGGCCACAGCTGTGCAGGCGTGGACAGCTGCGGGCTTCCCCGGGAGCCAGCTCCTGCTCGGTGTGCCCTCACACGGGTACATGTCAGTTAAGCATGATCAGCCCCCGCCAGCGATCACTGACCTGCAGGCCCGTGCACTGCCATAGGCGGTTCCGAGGCTGCCACGGGGATGGCCGTCAGTTGCTCAGCGGGCGGACACCCCATTTACTGGGAACACGGTCAGCGGCATGGTGGAACCCGACAGCGCATGCCCCACCCCGATCCCGACTGCATAAACCAAAAACCTGATACCTACACTTCAAGCTTTGTCTACATAGGGCCTGGCCCTCACAGACAATAAAAGGATTCAAAAAAATACACCCCGACAGGTGGACGGCGCTGATCACGGCAATGAGCAGAAAGCACGGCAGCAGTGGCATGCTGAGATGCGCACATGCGGACAGGCAACAAATTGAAGATATGATGATGCCTTGGGTGGGTTCATGTTCGTGCGGAAGGATGCGTGCTCAAGTGGTCCTGCGCGACGGGGCAGGTTGTCGTGTACGGAGGCATCAGGCTGGAGTTGGTACCAGAGTGGGGTGGGGTGGGGGTGATAGGAAGGTGGGCAGGGAACCACACGTGCAGCCGTCGGACAAGCGGGAGTGTACGCGACCACAGTTGCATGGAGGCGAGGTGGTAAGGCGGGCACAGGGCCATGCCACAAGCGCACAGCCCTGAACTCGTCAACGACGAGCGTGGACTGCGTGCATATGGAATTGCCACGAGCTGGGTAGGTCTTTGTGAGGGCTACTACTTTTGAGCGGTCGTGCTTGAGGGTGGCCGACAGCGGGCGCGGGCCATTGATAGCGGGTTGGTAAGGGAGGCACATGGGTCCATGCCATGCGCGGGGCCCTGACTTGTCAACGACGAGCATGTGCATAGCATCAGCATGCGGCGGAGGGTTAGCCCAAGTGAGACCGACTGCTTCCGAGTGGCCGCGCATGTGAGTTGTTGACGGCGGGGTGGACCCGGGGTGGACGACCTTACCACGCGTGATGGCGTCGATCGTGGGGACCAGCAACAGGCATTAATATTCGCCAAATATTAGCCCTCCTCAATTAGAACTTATTTCACCACTTATCTCTGCTCGCCATCAAATGTGTGATTGCCGATCACTGGCCTCATTGATCATATCGATCATGAGCGTGGAATTCTGCAAATTCCAAGCTGGGAGTAAGTCGGACTTTATACCCTCAGAGCTCCAGCAACGCGCTGCACGGCGAAGTTGGAAGTCAATGCTTCCCTATGGAGAGCTGTCGAGGCTTTGAACTGCCGCTCCTGTGCTGTATCCACAAGATACATGAAGAACTGCTCACAGTGTTCACAAATATAGGGTCCTGGATGTCCGGACCGCCGCCATCCACTTAGACGGCGTGTGTGAGCGCAAGATTGGCGACCACACATGCAATCACATAATTGTAAACGTCTTCAGCATCAGTGAGCAACAGTGTAGCAAACACTTCGAGGTGATCTGCATTTGAGAGCTTTTGTACACGGGGATAACTTTCAGTTCGTGTGCGGGGCATAGCATAGGGATGATGCAATAGCTCTCAGCATACTGAGAGCGAGGAGGTCCAGATCCAGATTGGTAGATCAGGCAAACTCAGCGTAGGGATAAGGAATTAGCCCAAGCGACATGCACAGATCAATGACCAGTGATACGCAATCACATATTTGATGGCAGGCAGAAATAAGTTGGCGAAATAGGTTCTAATTGAGGAGGGCTAGTGGGCGCTAATCTACGTTCAACATACCACTACTGTGCGCCTGTCTGGAATTCGCGTAAAGGTTTGCTGCTAGCCCGCACATGGTACTGTGGACAAGTGCAATGGACTCCCTTTCCTGACTGCTCAAGAAGATGCTGCCCTCGAGGCGGACCCGTGGTCGTCTGGCTTCTGCCTCCTTCATCTCCCCCGGGCCCACAGACCGCCATGCAGGCCTACCTTACCTTCGCCTTCGCAGTCGCCGTCCTCTGGCTCGCCAGATTGTACACCGGCTGGCGTGCGGCGGTCAACGCCATCCAGTGCGTGCGATTGTGTCTTCCATATAGGGGTGCGTTCATAACGGTCCTCCTCAGGAACTACCCCGGCCTCCGTCATGTATTCGGGCCAGACAACCTCTTGATATCACCGCGCATCCCATATCTATCTGCGGGAGGCTTCACCCTGAGTTCATGGAGGTACAAGCACCAGGACTTCGTCCGGTTCAATTCGGACATCATATCTTCCGTGCGCGCCGTACTCCGCATCAGACCCGCCTTGACTGTTTATCACTGACCTTCGAGGTGTGTTCAGGTGAGTTGGCTTCCGACACCGGGACGCTTGCTCCTGCTTGCCGATGCCGATGCCATTAAAGTGAGCAGCCCTACAGTATTGATGCAACGCACCGACTGACACCTCGCAGGAGGTCACCAGCCACCGCACCCGCTTCGTAAAGCCACTGGATCGATACAAGGTGCTCACCTTCTACGGTTCAAACATCATCGTCACCGAGGGCGATGAGTGGAGGAGGCACCGCAAGATATCTGCACCGTCCTTCTCGGAGAAGAACAACCGTCTCGTGTGGGACGAGACGATGCTCATCGTCAAGGAGCTACGTGAGAAGGTATGGGCGGGCAAGCAGGAGATCAGTGTGGACAACGTCATCGACGTGACGGTGCCGATGGCGCTGTTCATCCTCGGCGTGGCTGCCTTTGGACAGAGGATGAGCTGGGTGGAGGACTTGACGGTCCCCACTGGTCATAGCATGACCTTCAAGGTGGGCAACTGATCGACCCACGCATCAGAGCTTTTCCCGAAGTGAATTCCGTAGGATGCTCTACACATCGTGTCAAAAAACACCTGGCTTAAGGCTGTTCTTCCCTCCTGGTATCTGAGGTGGGGGCCTATCCCGCGCATCCGCGACCTTCGCACGGCGTACGAGGATCTCGAGGTGCGTCGTCATCGTGTGCGTCACCTTGAGCGCCCGAGTTAAGCACTGTTGTAACGCGGGCAGAAATACATGTTGGAGATGATTCATCAGCGCAAATACATGCAGTCCAAAGACGAGCGACGTGATCTGCTTAGCAGCTTGCTGAACGCGAACGATGATTCGGAGGACGGGGTGGCGAAGTTGAGCGACAGCGAGCTCATGGGTAATATCTTCATTTACTTGGTTGCTGGTAACGAGGTGAGGAACGTCCCATTGTAGGCTGTAAACGGTCAACGGAGCTGACGGGCGTGGTCAGTCGACAGCACATACACTCGCCTTCACGTTCATTATGCTCGCACTATACCAAGATGAGCAAGAGAAGTTGTACCAGCAGATCATGAGCGTAGTGCCAGAGGACAGAATACCAGTGAGCGAGGTCCTCGTATCTGGAGACGATGTCTGATTCCTGCGGACTCAGGGGTACGAGGAGATGGGCAAGTTCACGTACTCAATGGCAGTATTCATGGAGACACTACGGATGTTTCCTCCCGTGGGTCCTCATTAATGCTCTGCTGTCCTTTGGCTGATAGAAGCCTCGTGCCTTCTCATGGAAATGAACCGTAAACAGATAGGCGACATCTTCAAACGTTCAGAAGAAGATACCGTGTTTCTCACGCAGAACATGGCGGGCGAAAAGCTGACAGTGCCCTGTCCTAAGGGCACCAACATGCTCATACACATGCCCGGGCTGCACTACAACAGTACGTGTTGTCCTGTGTCCTCAAACTCGAAGGCTATCGCTTATTCAGTATCGTGAAAATGTCCAGCGCGCTACTGGGAAGATCCGTATGCATTCAAGCCGTCGAGGTTCTTAGGTGACTGGCCGCGGGATGCGTTCCTTCCATTCAGTGGGGGAGCACGCTCGTGCTTGGGGCGGCGGTTCTCGGAGACAGAGGGCGTCGCGATCCTGACGTACATCATTAAGCATTACCGCGTGGACGTGGTCGACGACCCGCAGTACGCCCAGGAGACGTTCGAGCAGACGAAGGCGCGGTTGTTGGTGTGCGAGCGCGGGATCACAATGTAGTGCGTATTCTCGAAGTGGTCCTCATCGCTGAAGTTTGCTGACCTTGGTGTCTTGGCAGCCCTGTCAAGGCGCCGCTTGTGTTCAAACGCAGATGATTGGACGGATGGTTTATTTTCGTGGAGATTGAGATCTTTGTATGAAGACATGTATCTGAAGTCCGTGTAGCAGTAAGCCTCTGTTTAAAGAAAGTGTCTTTAGCCTCTGCGAGACGGCATTGCACTACTGTAGCCCCTGCTTCCCCTCTGACCATGCAGCACGGCTCGCTCCCCGTCCCAGTGGTGTGCAGCAGTTGCCCTGTTGTGTGATGCAGTTCGTGCCGACGAGGTCTGCGAGGACGTCAGCACGCGGATAGTTTCGAAAAGCAAATGTGAAGGTCGTCCGCTAGCAGGCGTTGTCGCTGAACCCATCAGCTAGAACACCGCCCGCTGCGCTGAAGACGACCGTAGCGAGGACGAGAGCGCACAGCGACGTATACCGCATTGTAAGGTGTGTGATGTTCAGGTGCTGGAACTGAGGGAGGTTCCAGTGGGATGTTCAACGATGTTCTGGTGAGGCGTCGATTACTCCAGCATGGCAGAGCGATATTAGGTGACTTCTTCTCGCTTTCCCGAAGCGCACGCCCGAGGGTAATGCTCATGGGGATCCTGAGCACACGCTGTGTACACTTAATCATTTCTCCAGACACCAGTAACCAGTCACCTCTGCAGTGTCTTGCAACGATGCTGTTCACAGATAAAACCCACAGACTTGTGCCATCGGCGGGAATTGATTCACGAGGCTCAGTCCGAATTATGCCGTGCACCACGAACGAAAGGCGCAGGGTGGCAGAGCCATTGCCGCTCTCGGATCCAGCGTCACCATTCAAATAATTCTCTAGGCTCACCGAACATCGTTAGGCACAACGACAAGTGCCGGAGTAAGCATGATATACATCCATCGTCGCAAGGACAGTAGCAACGACGAGCCGAACATTGGTGTTGGCCAAAGGTGGACATGCTCCGGGCTGTCTACTGTCTGGATTGGAATGGGCAGCAGATCCATGGGCTAAGCAACGAGACAAGGTGGATTGTCATGCGTAGACTAGTCTTTCCGAGACATGCATACTGAAACTTTGAATCGGTACATTTTCCTTGAGTTACCGATTTTGCGTCCTGCTGCAAGCTACAATGTGCGAGTCGCCGCCCACTCAAAGTTCGGCACTGCTGGCGAGAATCAGCTCCCGAGCCCTCTCTGAACGAGGACGGATGTCGCAGACGAAAGGCGCCGGATGGCTAGATGGGGCTCGATGGTCAGTACTATTACGCATCACAATCGAGACAGCTGAAGCATACATTACGGTTCCAGATTGGAAGACTGGGGTAACCTTGATCTCCTCCCCGCTCGCATCGCGCGCCTTGCTAATGTCCATAGTCGCCAGGACACTGACAACAACGAGCCATACATTCCTATCTACCAGAAGTCGACCGGGGCAGATTCTGTACAGATGTGAGCCGAATCATGCCCGAATAGTCTTGCGCCAGAAAGGCAGTGACAGCGCACCTCCTCCCAAAGCCGAACACTAGTTTCCGAGGGTCCAAATGATCGGCATACTCATCTTCCCGCATGTTTCCTCGCTTGTATCGCTGAGGGCGGAAAGCTTCTGGCTCTGGGTACACATTAGGATCCCGAGACATCGCCCTGCAAACCAGATTTGAACCTCAACGACCTAAGCGGCGCTCAGAACGAAACATACCATATGTTGGGGAATACGGTGCAGCCTTGCGAGATGTGATAGTCGCGATACACATCATCCTCACTCAGCCGATGTGGAACACCTTCCGCAAACGCCAGAATGAGTTGCTGTCTTCCGCTGCGACAGTCATGTAGACGTACCAAGCGGGGCAGGAGGGCAATAACTAGGTTATATATTCAAATAAGGGCAGTAGCAAGCATGACTAAGGAGGGCGTACCGATATACTTCTAGGACGACGCACTCTACGTAAGGCAGAGATGCTCTGTCGCTGAAATCCGGAAGACGCGAGCCGCCAATAACCTGATCGATCTCATCTTGAGCCTTCTTGACAACCTCTGGATTGAGCACCATGGCAAGTATGAAAGCAATCATGGATGTATGCGTCTGCAACAGAAGCGTGAGTTACGAACAAACTTCCGGTGATAGTCCTCCGTACAGTATCGGTACCGGCTAGAATACGCAAAGATGAGGATTCACACAAACCCGACATTAAGTGCACCCACCAGCGTACAGCATACCCGCAGCGCCTTTAATATCGCCTTCGTTTGTTTCGGTGAGACCTCCTTGGCGAGTGCAATCCTGTATCATTTTGGTCACGAACGACGATTTTGCAGTGCCTGCCGCCTGGGGACTTGTCAGCGTTACCGCCGACTATCAACATTTACTTCCAACCATTTCTGCTTTGACTCTGTCGTACGGGATATTTTCCATAGCTCGGATGGACGCTCGCGCTTCGGCAGCAAGATGCTGGAATCCCGCCCCAGGAATCCACCTCGGAATGTACTTCACTTAATCACATTTGTGAGTACAGGTGTGTCCACGGACATCCGCGCACTTACTGAAGGGAAGCAAGTCGACCAGAGCGCCGCCTGCGCCGCTGCCCTCGAATGCCAGCGATACGCCTTTCTCCACCACGTGGATATAATCGTCGTCCATGGAAGTAATTGTGTGTCCATAACCGATTTCAAGGACTACAGCGACAGAGAACCTGTGAGGTGGTTGATCAGTGTATAGTCGGATGCAGTGATCGTGCACATCAGTGACCTTCGGAGGTGAAATGAAAAGCGCTCCGGGTCTTGCACGAGGTCGAGAAGAAGCTTGCGTGCTTTTCTAAGTTGCAGTGGCCGATACTTGTCCAAAGAGGCCCTGGCCACAAGGGCGGATTGGAACCATCTACGATGACGCCTGAACTTATCGCCGTAGTCTAACCAGGGTAAGCCACTGTCCCACCCCAATCTACCAGCCGTGTATAGTTAGCGCAAGATGTCATTATTTGAGATAAACTAAAATCACGTACAGTTCTATGAAGAATGTGAGGCGAGGCCTCCCAGAATACTTCGCACTTCGTTTCTCCAGAAGGTCAGTTGCAGCCTGGAAGGTGTTGAGTACAATGGCCGGCTGACCCAGTAGTCTAATATAGACGATATCCCCTTACAAAACACACCTCAGCGGCATAATCTAAGTGGCAGTGCGCACTCACCGTAGCGAGAACCCCACTTCGTGAAGGTCAAATGTTGATCGCTCGCTGGCAGTTGATGCAGATTACCTAGCACTGGGAGCCCCGCTGGGCCAGGAGGCCTGACGTTGTGTCGCTTCTTGAGCCATAGGGGAATCGCGAGGAGGGTGGTCACCAGCAATGCACAAGCTATGTCGAAAATCGTGGTGCCCGACATGACTGAGGTTGTTGTATAGTTCGGGTCATTCAACGGTTTTATACGCCAAGATGTGAGTGCAATGTGACCCGGGGTCAGAGCTAACGGAACACATTGAATGGACAGCATGACAGGAGCATCGAGGGCTGTTCCGCAGAGAGATAAGAATGGCGTCGATGCCGTTTCTGCGCTATGCAGTCCCACAAACTGGTCATCCGCCTAGCTGGTGGTATTCAGACGGATGGGAATGCCAAGCTATCCGCCAGCCAAACACAAACTTTGAGGGGTCCGCAGAGTCAGACCCCTGATCTCCTAGCACTGTCTGAACCACGTATCGGAAGGCCTCCGGGCCAGGATAAGCTTCAGGATCCTGGGACATTGCCCTGTCACAATGTTCATCTGACATATTACCAGGCATGACACGTACCAAGCATTCACATTGAGACGGACTCGTGAGATATCGAAGTTCAGCAGGGAGACTCGCTGAAAGGGACATAGGGACAGTAGATAAGATAGGACGCTCAGCAGAGGATGTCAACAGGTGCAGAGGAGACGTACCGGTACACCTTGAGCGACGCGCTCGATGCGAAATACGGGAGCCGATCCGAGTCATCGCCGATAGTGCGGTCGAGTTCTTCCTGTGCCTTCTTGACAACATTGCGATTTGAGTGCCATGGCTAAGAAGAACATGGTCAAGGCTCCGGCCATCCAGAGATCACCTCCATAATTACTCTGTGGTTTGTGTGACTTGAGGATGCCCGTCGCCAGACCGTATCTGTTCGCGTCAGAGAATGCCGGAATAAGGGATTGAATAGATTTGTAACACAACACAAACTCCCACATACAGACTGCCAGCAACTGCCTTGATATCATTTACACCTCCTGACAAAAGAAAACACAAATTTCCACGTGCACTCCTTTATCATCGCGGTAGTGAAAGGTTGTTTCGCGATATCTGCTGCCTGCGCACTAGTCAGTTTCAGGACCACTTGTAAGTTACTGCGCCGCATCATCCTTAGCCCTCTCGTGCGGGACGTCTTCCATGGCCTTAATCAAAGCCTGGGCTGCCGCGGCACAGCGGTGCATTTGAACCCCGCTCCGGGCATCCCTTCTGTGAGCTATGCCACTGTACGCATATCGTGACCGTGAACTAATCCTAATCTTCACCACATTCATGCAGGACGCGCACTAACAAAGTGAAAGTAGGTCGACATGACCACTGGCTGCGCAGCTCTCTCGGAGTGCTAATGACATGCCCTTCTCGAGAACGTGGATAAAATCGTCGTCGTGGCAGTGAGCCATAGCCGACCTCCAGCATCAAGGCACCTGCTAACCAACAGAGCGTCCTTTTCAGCGGACAAGCAGAAATGCAAAGCCATACAGCATACCTGTGAAGGTGGAACAGGAGTTCGGTGGACTGCCAAATTAGTTCAAGCAAGAGCATGTGAACTCCGTAATGCTGAAATGGCTTGAAGTTATCCAAGACAGTCTTGGACACTAGCACCACCTCCGATGACGCCGCAAGATTCATCGTAGTCTATGAAAAGAGCGGCATCCCATTGTATTCTGGTGCTAAAGTTCACTTCGCTTGGCTCGGCTCCTTGCAATGACAGTCATGGCAATGTTGTGCTTAGTCCCGGGGGCCAAGCATGTTATCAATGCTCGACATGTGGTGATTTCCTAGAATAATAATCAACCTGCCGTTGTTGGATTACGAATGGTGGTACATAGAAAGTGATCGCGAACGCTCAGCGCCGTGTCCAAATTGTCTGCTGGCAGCACATTTTACTTTAATTATTAGTATTTTCTATCAAAACAACGGGGACGGCATGAGTGCAATCCCCACAGCAAGAGAACACGCATACCTTACCGTGGCAACGATACTTTATCTCCAAGATGGGGCCCCCACTTCCTCACTTTCACTGGCAGTCGAGTCAGGCGCCATCCCCACGGTAGTCAATAGTTTTTGTCCACACGTAGGGCATGCAATACACTTACTGCGGCAGTAGCACGACGCCCCACATGTAAGACATTGATAGCACAACAGAGCGGACAACAGAGCGGATATTGAAATGTTAGAGGACCATTTGCGGACTGCCACTGGCACACTGCCAGCCGGAGGCCGCAGACGGTGAGTCCTCGGTGGCATAGAGATTAGAACCATTAACCTACGCCTTGCAATTGTTTGGTTTGGGTTCATCTAGCTCGCGAAACAGAAACGAGTTCTATAGAACACGTCTAAGATCGTGGTTGGTGTATACTGGTCTTCGGAGTTGCAATTGGTCTTGCTCAACCCGGATCGGTATGCCACGTTGAGGATTGCAGCCACACTCAACAGTTCCGCGGCATCGCCGCGACACTTAGTACTGTCATGTGACTATGTCCAACGCTCACCGCGGTACGCCGGGAATCTCTGTGGTACGGCGTTTCAATTCCGCCAGCACTTCGTCCATCTTCAAGAGTCGTCCACATCTTGCCTGTAAGACCTCCAAGGCTCCTTCCAGATGTTCCACGTCATGCAAAACAGACGCAAGCCTGCCCTTGAAGTCCCTCAAGTCGCGCTTGTACTGCCAGGCTTGTCTGCGAGCTTTACGATTCTACGCAGTTCACCGGAGGG
This sequence comes from Fomitopsis pulvina, assembly GCA_964035675.1. Taxonomy (NCBI): domain Eukaryota; kingdom Fungi; phylum Basidiomycota; class Agaricomycetes; order Polyporales; family Fomitopsidaceae; genus Fomitopsis; species Fomitopsis pulvina. Next base: position 1,760,243 of record OZ037965.1, on the reverse strand, counting down.
ATAAGAGCCGCTGTCTTGCGCCCCGGTTAAGCGTGCGCTCCTGGTCCGCACCATGACTGCGATGTTGAAGAGACTCGAGTTTTTTTTTTTTTTTAATCTGCTGGTTTTGACTCCGTACAACATAGGTACATGTAGAGTATGGAATGTGAATGAGATGTGACCAACAGTCTTAAGAGCCCCGTATTCCAGGGAAGAAACCGGGCAGCAGCAGGCCGTCCAATCGGCGCACAAACACGGGTGGCAGCTGGGATGACTGGTAAGGAGTCAGGAAGGGAGCCGGCCCGCCTGGGTTGGGTGGGAAGCTCGGCACCTGAGGTGTTGGATCTGGGTCTGCACCGTCCTCCGGATCCGGATCGCCGTGGTCGCTGCCATCTGAGTTGCTGTTATGGTCTGACTCGTTGTCAGGATGGAGGTTGTCAGCCTCGTGGTCCTCACTGCGCCACGTTTCATAGAGTTCGGCGGCAAACTTCTCTATGCCACTGTTGTCATGCAGGGACCGTATCCACACTCTGGTGGGGGCCCCACTCTCAAGGATCTTGCCAACCGCATCCATTTGGGGATGGGGCTGCATGCTGAACATTGGCATGTGCCACCCTGTGAAATCATGCTTCGGTTTGATGGTCAGGACGCACGCTTTCATGCGGTCCTCTAGTGCTCACCACTGTTGTTTCTTCCAAGTGGTGTGGGTGTGCAGTTGGGCGTGAGCGTGAGAATGCTCATTGCCCGTATTACAGTCCACAATCACTTGCATCACCAGGTCAGCCCATTCGAATGTTCCCGCCAAGGGGTTCATGTGGATGAACTCAAGTACGTCGAGGGGCGTCCAGCCTTCCTGCATCCGGCTGTACCATGAGTGCCACTCATCGGTTTCATTGGGTGGCCCTACGTGTACGCAGGGTTTGGCGTGCTTAACCCTAATCCAGTAGGGGCACTCAAACAGCATGTGCTCGTGCATGTCTGGGAAAGGCACCAGATCATCACACAGGCAGTCTTGCAGTCCCGGCAGGTGGAACTGCTCTCAGAATTCCCCACAAGAGAAGTGATTGGTCAGGACTTGCACCCAATGGGCGGCCTTAGACTTGTTGTTCCAGCCATCAACACCAAAAGCCTTGAACAGCTGGTTGTTCGCATGGACGTGGTTTGGTTTCAGTTGCTTATGCCACCAGAACCGCCTGCCGATGTAAGGGTTTGGCCCATCCTCAGTGCCTGCATTGCACTGGGTGTTCCATGCCGCATTCATGCACTCTAGCCCCTGGGCACGGGCATAGGAGTACGACACGAAGTCAGGTTGGGGCACATGTTCCATGGCCTCCTTGGTGAGTTCATCGACTTTGTCGTCAAACTTGATGCCCATGTGGGAGGGGACCCACATAAAGACGACATTCTGGTCCAGGTGATTCCGGAGGAAGTCGGTCAGGTGCTTTCCAGCAAGCAGGGATGCAAGCTGTCCCGGCCCAATGGTTGGCTTGAGCACTTTCATCATGGCACCGGTATTGTCGGCTAAGATGACAAGTGTGCGGTCAGACGGTTCAGCGGCCTGTATTGCATGGTGCAGTCCAGACGCCAAGGCCATCATCTCGGCATCTGAGTTAAGCGCTTTGCCCACCCTGAATTTGCCGGATTTGATTGTTTCCTTGTTACGGGAGACTACCCAGGCGGCGCCGGTACACATGGTATCGAGCTGTCGGTTTTCCATCTTAGCTGACCCGTCGGTCCACAAGATGACGGTATTGGGGTCGCTCATCAGCTGATCAGCCTTGGGTTGCCATTCAGAGCAGAACCACTCCTGGAACTCTGAAGAGTGCTTGGGTGGGTGGGTCTTGGTAGGATCTTTATCATCATACTTCCCAGTTTGAAAGTACCATGATTTGATTTGGTGGGGGGCTTGGGACTGACTGCATTGATTGCATAGTCAGTTGCCAGGCTGGGCTGCTGCATTGAGGACATCAAAGTCCTCATTGCTGGCACTGCCTAAGGCATCAATGTAGCCCGCTGGTGTCTCAGCTATCTTCTTCCTCCCATGCCGGTTGCGCAGGGGGAAGGTCACATTGTGCTCGCTGGTGGCCCACCTCTCGGGGAGGATGGCTCACAGTGGGTGTCGTTCGGATATGAGGCGGCCCCGCAGGGCTGCTCATTCCATATAGCGGTCAATGTTGATGCAAACTGGTACTAAGCCAGCCAGCATCTCCATCGCCCCGATGGGGGTGGTTTTGAAGGCACCCATGATCCATCTAGCAGCTCATGATTGGGCACATTGAAGTTCACCTGTGATCCACTTGATGCATTTCCACCCAGGTTGCCACCAGAGCTGAGCTCCATAGCACATGAGCGGTATGATGTGGGTGACATACAATTGTCACTTTTGGGCAGGTGTGAACCCGCGCACAGAGTTACCGAGCACTCCCATCACCACCATGGAACTAGCCACTTTCACTGTGTAGAAGTGCACGTGACTCTTCCATGATAGCTTGGGGTCCAAGAAGAATCCCAAGTAGCGCATGTTTATGCTGGCCGGGATCTCAAGGTATTGAGCCCCATCATCCAGCCAGATGTGCAGGCCGTGGGGCCGGTTAGGGGCCCACAGTCGGTGTTTGTTCCAGAAGTGGATGAAGTCTGTCTTCACTGCTTCTGTGATGAGCCCAATGCATGCCAAGTCGGCATTGAGTGCTTTGAATTCGTCCACCAGCACCGCAATGATGTAGAATTGTGAGGCAAGGTGACATGTAGTGATTCCCCGGGTGACCGGGTATCGGCCATGGCAGACCGGGGACAGATAGAGCCTGGACAGCATTTGGGATAGGGAGGACCCCTGGCCGAGGCCAATGGAGAGCTCCGCAAAGTCAGTCAGGGTCCTGTTGAAGAGGTAACACATCATGTGCCCTTGCAAATAGGACTTCATGAGGTCACACAGGCTCTGGTGGAACCCCTGCTTCTTCATGATGGCTTCCATCATGTTATAGTTGACTGACGGGTAAAACGAGGCAATGTCAACCAATAAGGCTGACACCATGAGGTTGTTGTCCCACGCTGCATGAACGTAGTGGGACAGCTGGATGCCCACGTCAGTGGTGCTGTGTTGCATGGCACTGCCAAACTGGCACAGGTGAAGGATGCCCCATTTCTGGGCATCGAACTGCAGCTGCTTGGCCACCATCTTTTCCCACAGTTTGCCAAAGACGTTGAGCAGGCAAATGGGCCTGTACGACTTGGCAACCGTGTAATCGGTCTTGCCCAGCTTTGGCAGAACTACCGTCATCGAACGTTTGAAGGCGCTTGGGTATATCCCAAAGTGCATAATGGTGTTGTACAGGCAGCGGAGAAACTCCATCACCTGTTTACCCCAGAAGATTGTGTCCGTCACATTGCTGTTCCGGTCACGCACTTCTTCGGCCCAGTTGGCCATGCATTTTGCCCACTCCCAGTTCACGTGATCAGGCCCAGGGGCCAACATGTTGGAAGTGGACTGCAGATTCTCATGCATCTCTTCAGTGCTAAATTCGGGGAACGAATGCTCGGGGAGTTAGGGCATCTCCTCAGCGAACGTCATATCAACTGGCCGGGTGGTGGCCGGCGAGAATTGGTTGTGGAAGGCAGACTGAAGGTCCATCCTGTTATCCACGGGAGATCCATCTGCCATCTTCAACTGATGGCTGGCCTGGGCACGGTGCGGTCTGGTCCACTGGACAAAGTCTGAGATCAGGGCATGGTGTGACTTCTTGAGGATGGAGTCAAAGAAGGCACGTTTAGCAGCTCGGGCAGCACACCTGAGTGCATCATGGGCCTGTTTCTTGTACAAGTGGAGATCGGAGATCTCTGCCCACAGAATGCCGATTGCAGGTGTCTCCGGAGGGTGAGACTCATCGGGTAAGCACCTGACTAGGTTTCAGAACTGCTTCTGTTTCGGTCGCAGTTCAGAGCGGATGTTGTGCAGGCTGGAAGCTGCATTGGAACAGTTTGCATTCCACCATGATTTAGATCACTTGGTGGGCTTTGGGGCCGCCGCTGTCGCTTTCCAAATGGTGGAAATGACAGTGTCGAGTTGGTCGCATCGCTCTTCAACGTCATCTGGGGAGTGGAAGGTGCGGGGGAGTTGGGCAATCGCTCTCGCCAAATCTTGGCAGAATTTGGTGGAGAGGGGGCCTACTCGAGGGATGCGCGGCTCGGGGTCCAATGCCCGGTCGGCAACCTCCATGGTCCAGACCAGTGGCGCATGATCGCTTTTGTGCTGGTGGCCTGGTTTAACCGCAAACTTACTGGGTTCCCGGTGCCACAGGGTCCACAGTAAGTCTAGCGTTCGTGGGATCGCTCCGGCATTATTTGGCAACCAGGTTGCCGGGCCATCAGTGGCGTTAATGAGATCGAGGTCTAACATTGCCATTAGATCGTGGAGTCAGTTTACTTCAGCGATATGTGGTGGCTGTTGCCCCCACTTCACCGTTTCTCTGTCCCATCGGGCATGGTGCAGGTTGAAGTCACCTGTGATGAACGCAAGTTCAGGCAGGTTGTGGGCGATGCCCTTGAGGTATTTGACCACCTCATGGGAATCACTGTCGTTGTACACATTGAGGAGTGCAAATCGGCCCTGAGGTGTGTTAAACAAGGCTAGCAGCACATCACGGTGCATGACCACTGATGTAAGTAGCTGCGGGCTGGCTGGGCCCCATCGCTTATGGATGTAGACCGCGACTCTCGACATTGCCGATGCCCTGAGGCATCGGAAATTATGGTGTCCCACAGTCTCCTCATAGGAGTCCCTGTGTTTGGATTTGGAAGACATGACCGTTTTGATCTGTCCCCAGAAGATTTCTTGTACGCAGACAATGTCAGCATCCCGATATTTCTCCAGCAGCATGTGTGTGTTCTCCGAAGAACGCTGCATGTTGGCGCTGACACACTGGATTTCCCACGCCAGCTGGGATGTAGCGGGCAGTGGGGAGTAACTCACTGTTTTGCCCAGGGGCAGTTTGTCCTCGAGCATCCAATATACAATTCCATTCAATTCATGTTTTACATACACATCATCGTATGGTTGGTCATAGGGTGGCACACGTGTCCCCCACTGAGGCGAGTCCTGTATAGCGAAATATACATACTCATTAGCAGCACTGTTGAAATACCACTTGTGATACCGGCCACTGAAACCCTCTGGGTACAGCGGGCCGTCGGCTGGCCTCCCCACAAATGACTCGTGCTCTGTGGGGGGACGGTGGGTGTCAGGGAGGTTGTTACTCATTAGGGCAACTATCTCACCATCATAAGACTTCCGAAGGTGCTTCACTGGCAGAACGGGGGACTGGTGTTGCCAATCCATGCTCATTGCCGCTCAGGAACTCGCCTTCTTTGTCACCATAGGACACCACACTGGTGCTCCTTTCGGGCGCTCAGGAGGTGTCAGATGCCTCACCCTCCTCAGGGGGTCCGGCTGCCTTCGCCTTCGCTTCTTTAGTGAAGCGAGTGCACTCTTTGGCCCTCTACTGAGGAGCCGCCTTTGTGGCTGCCTGGCATGACACCTTCAGAGGGTGTGTCACGAGCCATTTCGAGAAGTCTTTGTCACTGCACCGTCGCCAGTACATGCACTTCTCCTGGTTGTCTGCCCTGTGGCTGCCGCTGCAGTTAGGACATGTGTCGTGGGTGTCTGGGCATCATGCGGTAGGCACCTTGAGGTCTAGTCGCCTATGTATGCAGCAGGATGACAGCTCCTCGTGGTGGTCGAGCAGGTGGGGTTCGCCGCAGCAGGGACAGAAGTCTGACCACTGTGTGCACCTCGCCGCGACGTGTCCCCAGCGCCAACAGCGCACGCAGGGCCTGGCCTTGTCCTGGTAGTCGACTACCTGGAGTGAGTACTTTTGCCCCCACATCTTGACCAGTTGGCAGGCGATGCAGAAGGCATTGCTACCACTGCGTGTATCATGCACGTAGCACTGGATGATCCTGGAGCCACCGCGGCCCAAGATCGAGGTGCCGGGGGTGTTGCTGAAGGGCACAGCTGCTTCAACAAACCCGAGGGTCGCTTTGTCAGACTTGGCCGAGCGTAGAAGCTCATGCCAGTAGTCCACCTTGGAGTACTCTGCGCCTTGGTGGGCGCCGATGGCAGGAGTACGGTAGAGGGGCACCCCCTTGATGCGCATCATGGTGATGTGCTGGGCGTGCTCGAGGACCCACTCAGTAGAGGCATTGGCCATCTTACCCGGTAGGTCCGCTTTGAGGGACTCCATGATCTTCTTGATCTTGGTGTCAGTGGGGTGTGTGAACAACCGGATATGGTAGTCCGAATGCGCATTGTTGTGGCTGACTTTGACCACATGGTTGTGGACATTGCGAGATGCAGCCCATCTATCGCAGCTTTCAAGACGAACACGGGCATGATTAACTTGTCCATGTCCCTCTCGAATCGAAGCATCAGGGTCCGCGTGAGGTTCACTGCAGGACCCTGATACACGTGTTTTGGCGCCAGTTGCTTCGACTGCCCCACCTTGGAGGGGGCAGGAGCAGCTGTGGCCAGCAGTGGAACCATTCCAAAGCCCGCGCTGAATGGGTTCGAGAGGTTTGTGATGGGGGCCTGCATGGGAGCGGGCGTGGTGTCAGCCTTGGCAGCGCCGGGGTGGGCCCTGGGGTCGGTTGCCTTAGTGGCAGCCGGTCCAGAGGTGGTGAGAGTGGGGTGGGGAGGACCGACCTTGACCACACCGAACTGCTCGAGGCCCTTCGTGATTGTGAGAGCATTGGTCAGGGCGATGTGTGGGGCCATCGACCCAATGGTTGAGGCATGCTGGAGTTTTGCCCAGTCCTCCACGCTTTGAGGAGTGGTGAAGGTGGGGCTGGTGATGGCTGTTGGGCCAGGGGAAGATGCACGGGCCTTCTTTCCGGCTGACAGGGCACTGGAGGGGGTGCGGCGGCCATCGGACATAGTGTCAACAGCACGCTTTTTGCCTTTGGGGTCAGCGGGCATCAGATCCTCAATCTGCACCTGCTTCTTCTGCTTCTCTGTCGACGAGGCTGTTGCCTTCGCAAAGGAAGGGGCCGCTGAGGAGGTGAGTGAGGCATCAAGATGGCTGGAGGCCACTACCGTTGCACTCGTGTTCCAGGTGACCATGCATTCCATGGCATCAACGTGGGTTGTGAGTTTGTTGCACGCTTGTTCAATGAACTCGTGTGCCTGCAAGTACGCATTCTCATTGAATGCGCAGCATCGGGCAAGGGCAAGGGCCTTGTCACATTCCTTAGTCAGCAGGATGATCTGCTGCCTCATGTCAGCCTGCAGGGGGGTCATCACCACCGCCTGCGAGTAACCAAAGATCTCAACAGCATCTTAGACTAGGTCCGTGAGTGCATTGCCAAATGTGCGCCAGGGGTGGTCCCAAAGGGTGGGGGCATCAGCGTCCTCGCCGCGACCATCAAGGTCCCGAGCGACTACCCACCGAATGGCATCTTTGCCATGCTGCAGGAAGGCATGGATGCCGGCGAGAGATTGAGCGGTGACCGTAACCGCGTCGCTCTCCTGCCAGTCATCGTGCTCCATAGCGTAAGCGAGGGTGCCCCAGAAAACCTGGGGCTCGGCCTCGAAAAGTCCTCCGGGCAGTACAATGGCGCCGGGAGGTTCTGAGAAGCAGGCTGTGGGAACGGCGTTACATTAGCGCCGCCCGCAGGCAAACATGAGGCCGTAGGCGCAGCACTCACCTGGGTGGGCGGTGCGCTGTCTGGCACGAGTTGTGTCCCCTCTGGCACACTGGCGAGACAATAGTCAAGCACAGTGTCCATGGTAAACTCATTGGTAGGCTCAGCGTGCCCCCCCGAAGGAGGGTAGCCGGCTGAAGAGGCAGGCACTGCAGCACTCCCAGTGGGAGGCTCAGGCCCTTGGGTGCCTGATAGTGGGGCGTCGAAATCGTACAGTCCCAACGACGACTCTCGCGAGATCGCCCGGGACGGCGGTTTGTTGGTGTATTCGCCACCTGCGGCAGCGACTACAGGCGAGTCGCGACCTCTAGCGGCAGAGGTGCCCTGAGTAGATTGAGGAGTAGAGGATGGAGGCGTGGGCGCTAACAGGAGATGGTGGTGGTTCAGGGTCAAGGAGCGGTGAAGAGACTCGAGTTACGAGTTTGTTTGTTTGTTAATTCTATTTAGTGTCCTCGAGGGCCGAGCCCTATGTGGACAGTGCTCTATCTACAGTAGTATGCCTTCGTTCGTGTCTAATCTAGTTCAGTCTGTAGCATCTGCTTGTCGCCGGGGCTAAATGCAGTATATGTACAGTATGGAGTGGGCAAGATGTGGGGAAGGGAACACAGGAGGTGGGTATGTACAGTAGCAAGGTATATACCAGCCGTAGGCTCGGTCTAGAGTTGTCATCTCGGGCTATCTATGAAGTGGGGATCGAGTTACGAGTAACAGTTGAGTTCGACCTTCATTCCACTAACTGCGGTGCACATGTGGCACCTTGTGGTAACACTTATAGAGTGGCCTCAAAGTGTGGAACGATACTTATTGGAGAGTTTGATCACGACGAGATCCTCTCTTTCTCACTCTCTCACTCACTAAAAAATCGCGTCGCGCGACCTCCTACTCAGAACAACCATAACTCGCCAACCACTACACATTTTTGGCTTGATCCTTTTGTATTCATACTCTGCTCATAGATCTGCCGTGCATGGTTCCAAAATCATCGCTATACGACAAGTTTGAAATCCTGCTCTTCTCAGTGTGGCTGCAGGAGAACAGCGACGACGCGCTGGGAGGTGGCTATGTATGAGATCGCGGACAACCTGGAGAGCCGACGCGCTCTGGACCCGGAGGCTGCCCACTGTCGCAGGCGTATCGGTGAAGTGGACGGTAAGCCCATGGGATAAGCAAACAGAAAAGATGCAGTGCCATGTAGACATCGAACAATTTCCATTGATGACAAATTCGCGACGGGTATTTTGGAGGTTTCAAGTATGTGCATCTCCCTTGTCATGGCGACTTGCCGAACTTGCGTTCTGCCAAATCAACTACAGAGATTATGCGCAAGTTGGTGCCACCATCAAAGTGCAGCGCCACTGGCGAGAATCAGTTCCCGGGCCCTCTCTGAACGAGGGTGGATATCGCAGACGAAAGGGGCTGGATGGCTGGATTGCCTCATTCGTCAGTGATACTCTCACCCATCATAATAAAATCGCCTGAAACGTACATTACGGTTCCAGATTGGAAGACTGGGGTAACCTTTATCTCCTCTCCGCTTGCATCGCGCGCCTTGCTAATGTCCATAGTCGCCAGGACACTGACAACAACGAGCCATACATTCCTATCTGCCAGAAGTCGACCGGGGCAGACTCTGCACAAATGTGAGCCGAATCATGCCCGAATAGTCTTGCGCCAGAAAGGCAGTGACAGCGCACCTCCTCCCAAAGCCGAACACTAGCTTCCGAGAGTCCAAATGGTCGGCATACTCATCTTCCCGCATGTTTCTTCCCTCGTATCGCTCTGGGCGGAAAACCTCCGGTTCTGAGTACACATTAGGATCCCGAGACATTGCCCTGCGAGGCAATCTTGAACCTCAGCGACCGAAGCGCGCAAAACGATACATACCATATGTTGGGGAATACGGTGCAGCCTCGTGGGATGTGATAGTCGTGATACACATCATCCTCATTCAGCCGATGTGGAACAGCTTCAGTACACAAGTAAACACCAGGAATCAGTTGTTGTATGTTGTGACAGTCATGTAGACGTACCAAGCGGGGCAGCGGGGCAATATCTGAATTGCATGCTCAAATAAGGGCAGTAGCAAGCATGTCCACGGAGGGCGTACCGATATACTTCTAAGACAACGCACTCTACGTAAGGCAGAGATGCTCTATCGCTGAAATCCGGAAGACGTGAGCCGCCAATGACCTGATCGATCTCATCTTGAGCCTTCTTGACAACCTCTGGATTGAGCACCATGGCAAGTATGAAAGCAATCATGGATGTATGCGTCTGCAACAAATGCATATTAGTTACGAACAAACTTCCGGTGATAGTCCTCCGTACAGTATCGGTACCGGCTAGAATACGCAAAGATGAGGATTCACACAAACCCGACATTAAGTGCACCCACCAGCGTACAGCATACCCGCAGCGCCTTTAATATCGCCTTCGTTTGTTTCGGTGAGACCTCCTTGGCGAGTGCAATCCTGTATCATTTTGGTCACGAACGACGATTTTGCAGTGCCTGCCGCCTGGGGACTTGTCAGCGTTACCGCCGACTATCAACATTTACTTCCAACCATTTCTGCTTTGACTCTGTCGTACGGGATATTTTCCATAGCTCGGATGGACGCTCGCGCTTCGGCAGCAAGATGCTGGAATCCCGCCCCAGGAATCCACCTCGGAATGTACTTCACTTAATCACATTTGTGAGTACAGGTGTGTCCACGGACATCCGCGCACTTACTGAAGGGAAGCAAGTCGACCAGAGCGCCGCCTGCGCCGCTGCCTTCGAGTGCTAACGATAAGCCTTTCTCCACCACGTGGATATAATCATCGCCCATGGAAGTGATTGTGTATCCATAACCGATTTCAAGGACTACAGCGGCAGTGAACCTGTGAACCGGTTGATCAGTGTGTAGTTGGATGCAGTGATCGTGCACATCAGTGACCTTCGGAAGTGAAATGCGAAGCGCTCCGGATCTTGCATGAGGTCGAAGAGAAGCTTGTGTGCTTCTCTAAGTTGAAGTGGCCGATACTCATCCAAAGAGGCCCTGGACACAAAGGCGGATTGAAACCACTTCCGATGCTGCCTGAACTGATCGCCATAGTCCATCCAGGGTAAGGCACTGTCCCACCCCAGTCTACCAGCCGTGCATAGTCAGCACAAGATACCATTCTATAATGCAAGTGATAATCACACACAATTCTATGAAGAATGTGAGACGAGGCCTCCCGGAATACTTCGCGCTTCGTTTCTCCAGAAGGTCAGTTGCAGCCTGGAGGGTGTTGAGTACAATGGCCGGCTGACCCAATAGTCTAATATAGACAATATCTCCTTACAAACACACCTCAGCGGCTTAATATGAGTGAAGATGCTGTGCACTCACCGTAGCGAGAACCCCACTTCATGAAGGTCAAATGTTGATCGCTCGCTGGCAGTTGATGCAGATTACCTAGCACTGGAAGCCCCGTTGGACCGGGAGGCCTGTTGTTGTGTCGCTCCCTGAGCCATAGGGGAATTGCGAGGAGGATGGTCACCAGCAACACATAAGCCACATCGAAGGTTGTGGTGCCCGACATGACTGAGGTTATTGTATAGTTCGGGTCGTCCATCGGTTTTATATTGCACGATACGAATGCAATGTGACTCGGGGTCAGAGCTAACAGAACACATTGAATGGGCAGTGTGACAGGAGCATGGAGGCAGCTCCGCAAATAGATCAAAGTGATGTCGATGCCGTTCCTGCAGTTCCACAAATTGGTCATCGTGTAGCTGATAACATTTAGACGGATGGGAATACCCAGCTATCCGCCGCCAAGATAGCGGTCGAGACCCACGTAAGATAGTTCTTCTATGTTAAGAATGCGGCGAGCATCATCCACGTGTGCATGAAAGCATACTGTGAGCGGGAAACCCAAGCAACGAACCTCTGGCCGAAGGCAAACACGAACTGGTGAGAGTTGGCAGGGCCAAGCCCCTGGTCTCTTCGCACCGTCTGAACCACGTATCGCTCAAGGCGGAAGGCCTCCGGGTCAGGATAAGCTTCAGGATCCTGGGACATTGCCCTGTCACAAGGCTTTTCTGACACGGTCAGATTACCAGGCATGACACGTACCAAGCGTTCGCGAAGACGATGGAGTCGTGGAATATCATAGGGTAGCCGTAAAGTGATGTTCTGTCTCCAAGATCCGAGAGCCGATCATCGCTGGTCGTGCGGTGGAGTTCTTTCTGGGCTTTCTTGACCATTAGGTTTGAGTGCCATGGCTGAGAAGAACATGGTCAAGGCTTCGATCGTCCATAATCTGGATTGTGTGACCTGAGGATGCCCATATCTGTTCCTGCCAGAGAATGCCAGAATAAGGGACCGAGTGTATTTGTAACAGAGCAAAAAGAAACCCCGCATATAGACTACGCAACTGCTTTGATCTCGTTTACACCTCCTGAAGAAAGAAGCCTTTCGCGTGCACTCCTCTATCATCGCTGTAGCGAACGATGGTCTCGCGACACCTGCTGCCTGTGCACCAGTCAGTTTCAGGACCACTCGCTTTCTCCTCCTCAGCCCTTTCGTGTGGGACGTCATTCATGGCCATAATCGAAGCCCGGGCTACCGCAACGCAGCAGTGCATTTTGAGCCCCGCTCCGGGCGTCCATTCTGGTAGATATCATACAGGGCATACACTCACAAAGGGGGAGTAGGTCGACAAGACCCCTGGATGCGCTGCTTTCTCAGAGTGCACTTCTCTAGAATGTGGATGAAGTCGTCGTCAAGCGATGTAGCAGTAAGCCATAGACAACCTCCAGCATCAAGGCATCTGCTAACCAACGGAGCATCCTCTTCAGCGGACCAGCAGAAATGCGAAGCCGTACGGCATACCTATGGAAGTGTGACAAGCGTCCACTGGGCTGTCTGCTGAGCGTGCACTTACACACAAATGCTTCCTACTAGGGGACGGCATGAGTGCAATCCCCACAGCAAGACACTGCATATACCGTACCAATGAGGATTCCGTGGTAGCAACACTATCTCCAAGACGGCCGACTTCCTCACTTTCAAAGGCAGCCAAGTCAGGCGCTCATCTCAACGGTAGTTGATAATAATCTACGCATCATATCTGCTGTATTGCTGTACTAGTACGCCATCGTGCAGTTAAGTAAGACTGAAAGCAAAACAGAGTAAATATTGAGATGAGAAGCCAGTAGAGGACAATTTACGGACTGCCAGCGCGCTGAAGGCCGCAGACGGTTGGTGTGTCCGAGTCCAAGTCTGGATTTGTCTCCTCAGTGTACAGTGCGATAGTGGATTTAGAGCCGTTCCACCGCACCATACAACATTCACTCGCTTGGGCTCGTGAAACCGAAACGAATTGATCAGAGCGTGTCTTTCGTTCGTTTTCGGTTGCAATTGTTTTAGTCCCGCTCAATTGCATAATTGTCTGGCGCTCACTCGGTCCACGCGGAGGATCTGCAGTCAACCAGTGCGTGTCGCTCAGTACTCACTGGAGACATGAGTTGATGTCAGACTGGCGAATATCTGGCCGGAATCCGATCTCAAATTGAAACCATTGAGACCGGATTTGAGACCGTCCCATAGGGTTACCAAAAAAGGAAGATTTGAATTGAAAACAGGAGCATATTTACCTGGCGAATATCTGATCGCAGTGGTCACAATTTGAGCCCGAATTCCGGCCAGATATTCGCCGGTCTGACATCAACTCATGTCTCCAGTGACTACTGTCATGCGCCACCATACAACCCTCACTGCAAACTGCAAGGATCTCTTACTTGTGTACGAAGGCGTATCTCGGTTACTTCCACTTGCGCACCGATTCTCTTGAGCAATATTATTGGCGGGCGCTACACCTACGTCGTTCAAACAATCCTCGTCCTCGGCATCTTCCGAGTCAACATCCATCTCTTCATCCTCGTTCTCGCCTTCGCTGCTAGAGTTGTCGTCGTCATGATGGAACATCGCTCGGAGCCCAGGAGATACGGACCCCACCGCAGCCTCGGATTAAGCCCGAAATCCTGCCTTACCATCATGACCTCTCGATCGTTTGCGCACTCCTTCGCCTCATTCCAACATTCTTGCCCCCACGGGTCGGTCATGCGGTCCAGGGTACAGTCGACCGCGTACTCTAGCTTCCCGCCCTTCTGGACGTAGTGCTCAAACGCTTTCTGGTCGAAGAATTCCAACGGGATGAAGTCGTCCCACAGCGCGCTCCCGTAACCTTGCTGAAGATGAGCATGTGAATCTGTTCTGTGGAGATTTCAAGCGGACAGGACCCATCTTGACGAGTTTGGCGGGCGACTTGTGAGATTGCCAGGAACGTGATCTGGTAGCCCTTGCAGAACGTCTTGTAGATGTGCGGGTAGAGCGTGCGGGGAATATACAAGAACTCGGAACCCATCTCCCACTCCTCGATACGCTTTCTGGGCGTTGCAAGCAACAGCATGTCGTCGATGCCTCCGTAGAGCAGGGATCCTTCATCTGCAATTTAGTGGTGAGTGTTGTGTTGAGGTGATCGGGAAGGAGGAAGGATTGGTCTCACTTAAGATGGTGTACATAACCATAGGCGAGAGCCATCCGCCGACGCACCGACCGCATGTGTATCCCCACTTGTTCCTCTTCACGTACTTGTCATCGCTCTCTGTCTCCGCCCATTGCGCGCTTCAGCATCGCCTCCACGAGCAACCCTGCGCCCGAATGTCCCTTCCAGCCGTAGCCGAGTGTTTCGTTGAACTCCACTTCCACACAGTTCGTCCGCGCAGATCATGAGCGGCGTCTTCCGATCGCTATTCTCCCTGTCGACCACATCCTCGTCCACTCCGAGCTCGAGGAGGGTGCACACGGCAACAACGTTGTGTGCCGATGCAGCGATATGGAGAGGTGTGAACCCATTATCCTTGGTGTGGATGAATTGTGGGTTCTGCTCGTATGCATCCCGGATGTACTGCTCAACGCCCATTTCCTTGTCGTGGAAGACCGCATCATGGAGCGGGAAACTTTCACCAGGCTCTGTCATCCTTTCCATTTGGTCTCGCAGCCTGGGCCTGAGATCGACAGATGGCATGCCTCCTGAATGATGCCTTAGGAGATCTGCGTCTTCTGATGACGAGGTTGCTCGAAACGGGTGGTCCGGGTCGGGCTGCGTCCGATGCATCGGAAGTGGTTCTATGCTGACCTTAAATAGCCATCTATGCAGTTGCATAAGCGCGGATCTTCCTCACCTTGCGCGTGAATGCTATGGCTTTCTCCATTTCCTCTGCAAACTGCTCCTTTGATCGTTCCTTGCGGGATGGGAAGGGCCACGGCTAGGCTATGACCGTTTCAGTTGTTCTGTGGAGGTCTGAAGTCAGGAACTGCTGTAGCAAACAAGAGTCGACTCCTTATCCACGCTGCTGTGCGTCTGTAAGCGACGGATCGACTGCATCTATACGCGACGCGCACCACTTCATCGTCAACAATGGCGAAGAAGACAGAAGAGGTCTCCTTCGTTCACCTCTGTCCCAGCGGCCTGTGCCCTTGAGGTCATCGTCGTCCACGAGCGATGGCCTGATCTCGCATATTTATTAAACAGCGCCGTCGAGAACTGTGCGAGTTCGTCCATATCTGCGAGCAGGTCGAAGAACGTGCCGTACTCCTTGCAGGACCTACGGTCGATGCGCATGGTTGTCAGCGTGGCGACTTTCTTGTGCTTCTGATGCATGGCCGTCATGCGGATGTCCTGTAGGGCGTGCGGATCAACACAGCTCTTCTTGACCTTTGTCCTGACCATGCTGGCCAAGCTGGCGGTGTACTGGCTTGCATGGTTCCACTATGTCCCTTCTCGGACAGCTCGCCTACCTAATTTGGCCCACTGCGCCACTTCAACAGATACCGCTGCGCATTGATCCAAGTCACGCCCCATCAAATCGAGCTCTACAGTACAGACCGTGCTTCCCAGTCTCGGTTTAAGTTCCATTCTCAGCAAAGTTGCCCGTGATGCGGGATGCCTTTTGCTGAGGCGCGGACCCGCAAACCGAGATGCAAGAATAGTCCCAGTGCACGGCGGAGGGCAGTCAAGCGGCTCACAGCTTCAGTGCGCAGCACAGCGCGGTCCACCAAAAGACCAATTAGTACGCCGTTCGTTCGGGCTGACACGCTTTTAAGCAGACAGTGTGTACCTGCGTCGCCCGAGGTGCACAGAGATGCACTGCGTGCACGCGTGTACACATCTTGAATGAGGAACCCTTCAAGAAGTCGGTATGTATCAGTGGGTACCAGCCACTGTCATCACCAGTCCGCGTGGGGACTGCGCTGTTAAAACCACGTTGTGGACAAATGCTAAGTGCAGCAGACTCCGCCATCGCTGCCGTCTGGCTTCCGCCCGTTTGCCTCACCCCAGTACTAGATTGTACATCGGCTGGCGTGCAGTGGTGAACTCCATCCAGTGCGCGTATTGGCGTCCTTCATACAGACGCCGCGTTGACTGACGGCCCTCCTCACGAACTACCCCGGCCTCCGTTACGTATTCGGACCAGACAGCTTGTTGATACCACTGCGCATCCCATACTTGTCCGCGGAGAACCGCAGTTTATGGATGTATAAGCACCAGAACCTTGACCAGAACTTCCTCCGCTTTAACTAGGACATCATATCCCTATGCGGGCCGTCCTCTGCATCAGATCTGCTTTGACTGTTGGATCTATATCCGCACAAGAGTGCAATGTACCACCCTGCATATTCTTAGTCTCACCTGGCAACCTCAGAGTCCTTGCGCTCATGTCAAGTCTGTTGGAGATAGCATACATTGTACTGCAGCATGCATATGTATATTTAGTCTCTGTTGCTAACTACAAACGAACGTGGAAGACAGTCGTCCCAAATCCGATGTCGGGGAAATTAAAATCAAGGTAGATTAGTGATAGCCGTACGCATTTTGTGTCAGCACTAGGTAACTTATACCGGCTACTGGTTTGTTAAGCTGCTCATTCCCTGCCAGAACCTGTGCACAGAGGTCAAGAACCATCCATGGCCTGCGAAGAACCGCTTCACTTACGCGCATCGCTCCAACAGCGCTGGGTCCGTGGTGGTAATGCCAATCGCGGGCTCGCCCGTAGTGGTCACGTTGAACAGCATCTCCGTCGCGCCGTCCTCCCACACCGACCACGACGGCTTGAGGTCCGGGTAGACCTTCACGTTCGGATCGAGGAAGTGGGCGACGGATGTGAAGGATTGCGAGAAGGACGTGATGAACGCGGTGTTGTTGTATGTCGGAGGGTTCGCGCTGGGGCACGTAGTCAGCTTTGCAGTCGCCGCGCATGAGCCGGACGGTGCTCACGTAGGGAAGTAATACTCCATGTCCTGGCCGTGGTATGCAGGGGGGATCGCGAATTCACCCTGAGTAAGGACAGTCAGACGATGCGATCAGACAGGCGCTGTAAGTCGCACCTTGTAAGCACTCGAGCCGAAAGCTTCCAAGAGCAAGTATGTCGGGCAGATGATGATTGCTGAGTTTATGTGTGAGCGACAACTCGCGACAATATACGGGTGACATACATTCTCCCATAATGGCAATCGCCTGCGCCAGCACGTCCGTCAGCGACGTATCGCTGGCGTACTGCTGCACGACAGCCTGCACGTCCACCTCGTCAAACAGCGGGAACAGCTGGGATACATAAGTCGTGATGTTCGTCGGCGGAGGAGCCGTGTTGACGAAGAGGGAGCCCTCATAGGAGTTGGTCACCGACAAGAGCACTTCCTATAGCCCACTTGAGTTAGCAGGTCACTCAGGCAGAGATGGCACGACTAGATACATACACCATTGACACGCCGCCTCTCAAGCGTCACCGTAGGGCGCTCAACGATGAACGTACCGTCGACCACCGGGACAAAAGTGAAGGTGCCGTAGAAGTTGGCGGAGCTGATGTTCACGTTTGCCTCCTGGAGAACGGAGACGTCGGTGGATCGCAGGCACGCGAGAGCATCAGAGGCTGAAGAGCAACTGCAGATGCCAAATCAGAATGACGTGGGCAATCCCAGCAGACACTGGGCTCACTTTGATTGGGCCACTGTTTCGGAGAACACCGTCTGTACAAAGGAGACGGCGCAAGGTCGGTTAACGTATACTTGATCAGCATCTACACGTACCTCGGGGATCGTGTCGTTGTAGTAGTACTGTAACGGCAAGAAGGTCGAACTGGTCATCGCTGCTCGGAAGAGGGGAGGCTCGGTCTGTCCCCCATGTGCTACAACGTGCTGGAGGACGGAGCCTGCGCCTGATTTTGACGATGAGCGACATGGCGAGACACGATGACAGACAGACTAACCAGCCGACTCGCCCCATATCGTCACGTTGGCAGGGTCGCCACCGAAAGCAGCAACCTGTCGGTCAACAGTCAGAACAGCCCCAATGAGACCCTGGACCACTTACGTGCTCTTGCACCCATTGTAGAGCAAAGTTTTGGTCCACTACAGTAACCACGGGATTTCATAATCTGATTAACTGGCAGAAGGAGAGAACCCACGGAGACCGGCGTTGAGAGTGCCATTTTCCTTTACCTCGGAGCCTGAGAGGAAGCCGAAAACACCAAGGCGGTACTGGATGATGACAGTGATAACACCGAATCCTGATTCCTTGATGATGTCTTGGCCAGTATATGCACTAGCCGAACCAAAGACGTAACTAGGCAGGGGGGGGACAGTCAGCACCGCCACGCTGAACGCGAACACCATACGTACCCTCCGCCGTGGATCCACACCAAGACAGGCAGACCCGCGCTGGAATTTAATGGCCCAGGAGTGTAGATGCTGAGGACATCGACATCAGGTTTCTGTGGATCGCGAAGACGGTAGGTAGTGGCTGCACGTACTTCAGGAACAGACAGTCCTCGCTTTGCGACACTGCCCGCTTCTGGAGCGAAGACTCGCGGTACGGGTTCGTGCTCAAGTTTCCTAAGGATGCCTGGTAGCATTCGTTAGGCTGAGCAGTCGCTTGCTGCACGCCAGCAGTGTACGTGGGCGTCTGCGGCGGCTGCCAACGAAGGTCCCCTATTGTGCGCGATGTGTTAGGACGTGCCCAATGATTGATCAGGATCAGGGATTGAATATGAACTTGCCCACGGGAGCCTCGGCGTAGCGGATACCGAAGAAGGTTGTGATGTTCGTATCGGGATCGAACGTTCCC
The DNA here is from genome assembly GCA_964035675.1 of Fomitopsis pulvina. NCBI lineage: Eukaryota > Fungi > Basidiomycota > Agaricomycetes > Polyporales > Fomitopsidaceae > Fomitopsis > Fomitopsis pulvina. Next base: position 1,741,418 of record OZ037965.1, on the reverse strand, counting down.
TGATACTGGGCATACCCCAGGTCTACCGTGGAATTTGAAACGTCAGGAGCGCGAGATTGGAGCGTCCTAGAAGGCTCAGCAGAGATCAGTTGGACGAGCACAAGCACGGAAAGTGCCTTAGAGAGCGTCGAGAACATGTCGAAGTTTAAGTGTAGCGACCGAGTGATTGCGTCTTACTAGTAGGCTGCGAAAGTAGTAAGGGCACTGGCAGCCCCCTGGACATTTATATGATACACCACATAGCAGAGGCTATTCGCTGTGCCAATGAGTGCGAATGCACCACTGCCACTGTGGGAGACTGCAGTCAGCGGTCGGGATGACCTGTCGATCAACACACCGTCGGACTCGGAGGGCAAAGTAGCTATGTATGTCAGATTGATGCGTGAACTGTCATTACAGTCCGCAGTTGATACATAACTGTCGGTGGCGCAGACAGCGCCTGTAAGCTGGTTGACGATGTATGAAAACCGGTGGCAGACAATTGATGGCAGTACATATAACCATTGACCCTTATTATTATATTTTGGCAACTGGGTGTCTGATCACTCAGACTCCGGACTTTGAGTGGGTGCCCGAGCCCGAAGTGCGCGAGTGTATTTGACAGGAAGAATAGCCATGGGAAGACGCCGCTGATGAACTGCGCGGACGGACTCGAGGTAGTCTCCCGTAGGTACTAGGCAGACCCCAAATACGACCTTTCTGAGGGTGAGGACTATGCAGAGGCATGAAGCCACCATTCGGATGGATTGTGTGTGGGTCTTGCTTGTATGCGTCCTGTATGTGCTGCTCGACTGCCGTGCCCTTCGTACGGAAGACGGGAAACCTTTCGCAGGCTCTACCATCCCCTCAGGCTCTTTTGGGCCGCATAGCCTGGATCGGAAATCAACAAAGGGCATGCCTCCCGAGCGACGTCGCAGGGAATTTACGTCCTCTGATGATGAGATTGCTCGAGGCAGGCTGTTCGTGTCGGGCGACCGAAAAATGCGGTGTGTTCGATGTGTCCCATGTGGTTCTATGCTGATTCTAACCGCCATCACACATACCCTTACGCGTGAATGCTATGGCTTTGTCGATCTAGGAACTGCTATAGCAGCCGAGGGCTGACTTCTTGCTCACACAACTGTGCGTCTGTGGGCGATGAACCGACTGCATATGCGCGGCGCGTTGATCAACAATGGTGAAGAAGATATACTTCGTTCACCTCTCTGCCCAGCAGCCCGAGCACTTGGGGTACTCCTCGCCCACGAGCCACAGCCTGATCCAGCCATATTTGCTAAAGAGCGCCATCGAGAGTTGCCCAAGTGTGTCCATATCTCACCACATCGCGTGAATGCCCGTCTCTCGCACAACGAGCTAAGCACTCCGGGTTCTCCTAGACCTGTCACAGGACGTGGCTGAGAATGCTCTGAATTTTTGAACGCGATCTTTAGGCCATGCTGCAGAAGCACTGGTGCCTGCGCCGCACGAAACTAATTTACATCGCCTTCATATGTGTAGATCTCACATTCACTTGCAGAAATCAATGGCCACATTCGCCAAGATGTCCGTGACCTGCTGTATACTCCTTATCGTTGCGCGCTCCTTCGCCGCATGCGCCCCTTCTCCCTGGACACCGAATAGCAAGGTAGGAATACCTTGCTCAGCAAGCAATGCGCTGTCAGTCCAGTATGTTCCGGCCACCACTTCTGGTTTAGTTCCCAAGACAGCTTGTGCGTGTGTCCTGAACTTCGTGACAAAGGGATGGTTTTCGTCAATCTCGTATGGTGCCCGAGATTCGCCCATACGAAGGCTGTAACGGAAGTCTGGCACCGTCTTGGCAAGTTCGTCGAGAACAGAACGCAGTTGCTTTTCGACCAGCTCAGTAGTTTCACCGGGAACCGTCCTCCGTTCCACAGAGATCGTGCACAGGGCCGGGTACGAGGAAATCTCCTCGCCACCCTTGATCAGCCCTGCATGCGTCGTGCCAGTACCAAGTTTGGGGTGGCTCACAGAACCTTCAACCGACCCTGCGAGCAACTGTCTCCCGTAATTCTCGAGCGCGACGAGGAAATGGCCCGCCTTCACGATCGCGTCGATACACAAGTCGGGACGCGAGCCATGTCCAGCTTTACCGATGATGTCAACCTCACTCCATACGAAGCCTTTGTGCGAAAGCATCATCCTGAGCTCCGTCGGCTCGCTCACTACGGCTGCATCAGCCCGCCACCCTGCCGCCAGCAGCTCGATCGTCCCCAAACTCAAGTTCTCCTCATCCGCGACCAGCGCAAGGATCACGTCCCCCCTCAGCGCGCCCGTCTCCCGCGCTCGTAGCGCGGCTACGAGCGACGCGGCAATCCCGCCTTTCATGTCAAATGTACCGCGCCCGTGCACTGCACCGACCCTGATCTCGCCGCTGAGCGGGTTGCCGTCATACCCGGCGAGCGTGACTGTGTCGACGTGCCCATTGAGCATCAGCGACTTGCCGCCACCGTTCCCCCTGACAACGCCAACAATGGTTGGGCGTCCCGGTATCCGTTCGAGGCGGTGCACTTCAATGTCGTGGTGCATCAACCAGCCACAGAGGTAATCCGCGATAGCTGTCTCACCAGCCCCAGCGCCGTCGTTCAGGTCAGGATTCGATGAGTCAATCTGCGTGAGGATCTGTGTCAGCCTGACGGGGTCTGTCGTTGTGGTGTCGAGCGGTGTCCGGTACGTCCGCGCGCCTTCGGTCGCGAGGACGACGACGACGCTGTCGGGCTTCAGCAGGTCGGTGTTCGTTCCATACGCAAGCTTGCGGAGGGCTGCCAGCGGCGCCGCACCGCATGGCCCGATGGAAACGCCCTCCGAGAGCAGCGCCTCGACGGCACGATGAGACTCGATGTCGGCGACGGAGGTCGCTACGTCCACGCCGCCCTGCAAGATCGGCCATGCGATCGACGAACACGTCCCGCAGTCGAGCCCGGCCATGATTGTGCGGCTCCGGAAGACCGTCTGATCCTGCTCGCCGGGGGCGCGCTCGAGGAGGTTCTTGAGGAGACAGGGAGCAGTATCTGGCTCGACGGTGACAACTCGTGTTGCAACCGGGCGATCTGGTTGCTTGTAATGGGTAGTGACAGCCTGCGCGAGCGAACCTACGCCGACCGGAGTCACCACGACATCTGGGCCTTTCTTTCCTGTCAACTCGGTGACCTGATCGTCGAGTTCATGCAACAAGGTTGAGTAACCGTCTACAACCCACTGTCTCGAGCTCAGTCCACACTTCTCCGATTCACCAAGAGAACGACGCGCAAACCTGACAGATTTCTGTGTAGTCTCCGAAAGCAGTGTCTTGAATCAGCAGATCGCCTGTGGCTTTTGCCGCTTTGTCCGACTCGAGCACAGCGAGGTCATAATCTCCGTTCACCTCCACGACTGTAGCACCTTCAGAAGCAATGAGGGTCCTGATCGTACTCGACATGTCGTGAGGGACATAGATCTTGCATCCTATCCCGAGTAATTGCGCCACTCGCGCGACCGCACGGCCATGGTTTCCTTCCGTAGCCGCGAGTAACGTTAAGTTAACGCCGCTATTTTCCACTGCTACCTTCAGCTCCCTGATCGATAGCACGGATCCTTCAAATTGATCGGACGTGAGGCCCAGGTACCGAGTGATAGCGCGACACGATGCCCAGGAAGCACCCAGAATCTTGAAGGCAGGAAGACCGAGGCGACATGATTCATTCTTCAGCAAAAAGTGACCGATCCCGAGCTCGCGCGCCAGGGATGGAAGTGAGATCAGCGGCGTTGTCGCGTAACCCGGGAGCTGCTCGTGGAAAGCACGGATGTACGCGCTAGGCCGCAGGGATGGCGGGGATGCGTACTGGTAAGCAGAGGGATTTGTGTAAGTCTGTGTCATACTATAGTGACTGCAGGAACGAAGATCAGATGCTACAGAGTGTAATACACTAGCACCGCAAATACATACCCACTGCGAACAATTCCGTCACGCGATCGTGACTCACCTAGACGGCCTTGCAGCCGGCATTAATCGGGCGTTGGTTCAAGTCAAGTTCAAGTGCTAGTCAAGGTTCACATATCCGGAACTGCAGGAGTACGTCCCTGTTTGTCCTGGAATCTTTACGTGCGAAATGTTCATAGTCTTATCGACGCATGTCGTTAGATATAAGTGGTAGTGGCGCTGACAAACCAGCGAAAAAGGTTCTCATACGGTCATATCATATTAACACCCGGCAGTATCAATGATACATATCAACTTACGTTGTTGAATGCAGCTGAATATCCCTTTGAATGCTGGCCCAGGGTATCACTGGCAACTAATTATTTCCTCTCGCAATACAGATGCATCTTCCAACGGGCAATGTGAGATCAGCAGCTCTAGGTTCTGCACCCAACAATGTCACCGGTCACTGTCCGGTGGCCACCCATTGGGTGTACCACTTCGACGATCTGGCGTGACTTGCACAGATCAGCCGGCAGAGGCTGTCTTACCGCTCCGCCCCAAGTCCGTCTGCAGTATTCCATGATAGGTCAGCGCAATAGAGATAGCTGCGATGAGCATGGAACCCGTTCGATGGATCAAGGACGCGAGCGATCTGTTGATGAGTGGGAAGATGTTGCGTCTCCGCGTGACGATGTGGAGAGCTGCCGTAGAGCCGCTCGCAGCCCAATGTGGCCCAGCGTGTGGTCTCGGTCGAGGATGGACTCGTTTTCATGACCGGGCAACACCTTCGGGGACATCCTTACAGTCAGAGGACACGAAAAGCTGCGAACGCTTAGATGAGGTAGGTACCTGCTGTGCACGATGTCAGCAAAGATATATCTCTGCATGGAAAGAAACGTTCTGACTTTGTAGCGGAAACGAAATACATATCTGTGCTGTCACATTGTCAGTAACACGAGAGACATGAGCTGATGTCAGACCGGCGGATATTTGGCCGGAATTCGGTCTCAAATTGTGACCATTGAGACTGGATTTCAGACCGCCGAATAGGGTTACCAAAAAAGGAAGATTTGAATTGAAAACTGGAGCATATTTACCTGGCGAATATCCGGTCGCAATGGTCACAATTTGAGACCGAATTCCGGCCAGATATTCGCCAGTCTGACATCAACTCATGTCTCCAGTGTAAGTCGCGGCGTGCTGAAAACAACCGCTTGGCGCCGTGGTCGATAGGTTGGCTAATGTTCGGACGGCACTACTGCACCAGCAAGCGGCATATTCTTTGGAGACAATGTCCGACTTGGTGTGGGTCTCATGGAAGATTGTATTCCAAAATTCACTGGAGTCCACAGTCAGTGAGTTGTCAAGGGCAAGCCACCAGTTACGCCCGAAGCTTGAACTAAGCTTGAAGGCCTGGTGCCCTTAACGAGCGTGCATATTTTGATGTGGATAGCGGCAACAGTCCCAGAATACTAGAACTGGGGCTGGGTAGACCAACTAGGTGGCAACTATAGGCAAGCTCTCACTGTTCAGGTTGTTGTGAATGCTTCCACCGGATGAGTTCTCCTGCCTGGTTTCCGTGAGTGGGACTGGCACATTTGGATTCGTCTACATAATTGGTGATACCATGCAGGACATAGGCCGAACTCGGACGGGTGCCTACTGTAGGGGTTGATAGGAATTTGAGGTAGGTAGGTAGAACGGAGAAATCGGATTCTAGTAGGCGCGAGAGCCCAAGAGAACCTAAGTATGTCTTTTGTCATGCAGCACGACTACCGCAACATCGTAATTGGCGGGGCATAACCTATGGATGTTACGCAGAATAAGTCTCAATGACTGATCGGTGTCATCTGGCCAGGCCTGAACGCGAGACAGCCTCGGGCCAGCTGAGTGCGGATGTGCGTGGACGCGCAGATCAAGTCCTTCGATGAGATTGTCTTGCAAACCGCCATTGTATCGGATGGACAATATGGCGAGGAACAAAGCTAGGCAGACCTGACGTTAAGCATACCAATACGAGACTCCAACTCCAATAGTATTACATACATTCAGGAACCAGTCGTCAGCGGGACAATACAAACGCACCATGCCTATCGTACACCCGTCACGTCGAGCAACTACCACCAGACGTAGATTATTCATCTTCATCTTCATCGCTACCATCCTCTGCCTCGGGCTCGTCGTCGTCGTTCTCTTCTGCCTCCTCTTCTTCATCAGATTCGATCGCCTGTTTGGACTTGGACGATGACGCAGACTTGGTCTTTGGCGCAGGCGGGTCGAACTTCTTGGAGGTGGCACTTGCAGGGAGCCTCGCAACCGCCTTCTTCGACTTCTTCTTTGGCTTCTCCTCGTCCTTGAATCCTTGGACCTTGGTGTAGTTTACGCGGATGCCGCGCGTTCTGCGCCCTCCTGTAATAATATTGTTGGTATCGAGCGTTTCGACGTCTTCATCCACCAAGGTATTCGTTATTGAGCAGAGGCAGGTCAAGTATGTTGGCCTCGTACCTTCATTGACCCCTGCATCAGGGTCACTGCCTGTAGCTTCATCCTCCGAATCTTCGTCGTGCTGAGCCCTGGAGCCAAGATAAGTTTTGGGGAGCCTCGTAAATGCCTTTTTCGACTTCTCCTCTTCGTCATCTTCGTCTTCATCCTTATCTTTGAATCCTTGGACCTTGGTGTAGTCTACGCGGATGCCGCGCGTTCTGCGCCCTTCTGTGATAATATTTTTGGTGTCGAGCGCTCTGAGTTCGTCTTCATCCACCAAGTTATTTGTTATTGAGCAGAAGCAGGTCAAATATATTGGCCTCGTACCTTCGTCGACCCCGGCATCAGGGTCACTGGCTGTAGCTTCATCCTCCGAGTCTTCGTCGCGCTTCGCCCTGGAGTCAAAATAAGTTTAGGGGAGTTGACAGAGACGGTGATTCCCACTTTTTGCTGTGCTTTCTCTTGTCAGGTTCCGGGTACGCAGCACGACGCTTTGGGCGGGACGACATCGCGAGAGCTGGCAAGAGGTGAGCGGGTTCGGTAACTGGGCCTCACTACGCTAACAGCGCGATCGAAAGCGGGCGCCCGTGGATCAGGTCAGATCTAAGGTCGGATCTGACTCGCACCTCGCGATTATTTTATGCACATTTCTTCCTCTCCGCTTCCTCCTTCCCTGCTCACATCTGGCCCTGCGATGGCGGAACATGCTACCACCGCTTCCAGCCTTGGCGAAGAGTCCAAGATTGAAGTGGACAGCGCGGCAATGGCCCCGGTCGAGACAGTGAAGACTGAACCCGCGCTTCTGGCCGTTCCTTCAACCGTCGAAGAGGCAAGTGAAGAGGCAAAGCCGGATTTGACAACTGAGGAGAACGGCGAGGAGGAAAAGAAAATAGCCGCGATGAGGCAGAGTACGTGATGGTGTAGACGACTGGAGACCCAGGCTGAAGAGTTGTACTAGTTGAGTTCTACTTCGCGGACTCTAACCTTCCATTCGACAAGTGAGTAGCATACCTAGGTCAAGGCACACGCAGAATCCTCACGTCGATTCAGATTCATGTGGACTCTCTACTCTTCGAGTCCAGAACACTGGGTACCTGTGTCGACGGTCGCCTCCTTCAAGCGCATGCGCCAATACCAGGCACTCGGTCCCGAATGGATCGTCTCTGCGCTCCGTATATCCGATGAGCTTGAGGTCAGTGAGGATGGCACGAAGGTGCGCCGACGTACAGAGGTTAAGCCTCCAAAGGGCCAGTTTGAGCGGAGCATCTATGCAGTGCGTTCCCATAGGCGGGTATCTGCGCAAATTCTGAATCGTGAGTCATCTGACAGAAAGGATTCGGCGACGAGGTGGACGGCCTGCAGAAAGAACTGGAGACGCTCTTCGAAAAATATGGGCGGACGAATGCAGTGAGAATGAGGAGGGACGAGAAGAAGAAGTTCAAGGTACGTAGTAGCGTGTCGCTACTTTGGACTGGGCTCACTCGCAAGGCAGGGTTCCGTGTTTGTCGAGTTTGCAGACTCGAAGTCCGTGGATGTATTCCTTAAGGCCGATCCCAAGCCATCATGGAAAGGCGAGGAACTACTCATCATGACCAAGTGCGTGTTTCCTTGGCTCGCGGTACGTCGGACTCAATGGTCTCAAGGGAGGCGTACTGTGAGATGAAGATCAAGGAGAAGGGTTTGACGGGCAAAGCAGCCAGCAATAGGAAGCAATCACAAGGATCAACTAAGGGTTTCAACGCGTTTCGTGAGATGGAAATTGCAGCGGCCCGAGCGAAGAAAGCGGCGAAGGCGGGAGAGGAGAAAGAAAAGGAGAAGGAGAAGGAAGCGAAGAAGCCAGTGATCATGATGGAATTCATGGGTAATAGGATCGCCGTGCAGGAGGGTAAAGACGGAGGCAGCGTGAAGCCTGACGACGTACCGTTCATCAAGGGCGCTTCGCTTCAGTTCGAGGGCGCTGGAGAGAGTATGAGCTTCGACCAGATCAAGGTCAGAACATCGCTCCTGAGCGTCGAGGCGGGGTCTCTTATATACTCTGCAGAGTCCGTTGAAAGAACGTTTCACCCGCGTGCCCTATGTCAAGCATACACGTGGAGAGACCTCTGGTCTGGTCGGCTTCGACAAGGCGCTTACGGAAGACGAGCTGTCGTACGTGAAGGAGCACCTAAAGACACTCGGTGACCAAGAGGTATCATGGACTGTTCCGGATGGTGAGTTCGTCACATTGCTCCATCTTTCTCTGCCTTATTGACACACGGTATAGAGGAGACCGAAAGGGACTTCCAACTGGAACGTGCACAGTCTGCTGCCAGGCGTGCCATCCACTTCAGTCAAAGCAACCAGGGGTCGGGCAGGGGACGAGGCGGACGAGGTGGTGCCCGGGGCCGTGGTGGCCGTGGCGGACGTGGTGGAGGGCGCCGCAGAGGGCGGGCTAATGACAGCGAGCGCAACGAGAATGGCACGGCTACTGCTACATCGGCAGAGGAGCAGGCAGGAGAGAAGAGGAAACGTGCCGTGGAGCCGGACGGTGGGCCTGACGTGGGTGTGCGCGGGCAGGCTGTCCCTTTGATTCAGAGCTCGAAGAAGGTAAAGACAGAGGAAGCTGAATAGGATCACTGAAGGCCATACTTAGTTATCCTTGCACGATTTCTTTCTGCTATTATCTCGTGTGGCGTTGTCTAGTGGAATCCAAGATATCTGTAGCTGTACCCATTCATGTATCGGGTCGTCCTCGCTTGTGTACTATTCCATTGCCTTCGTAGTCATCAAACTCATCATGACCTTGCTTCGTGCTCTCCCACACGAGTTGAACCTTATGAGACTACATTGGAATTTCGTTTAGTTAGAGGGCCGGGATCCTCAGTCGGATGGGTCAGGAGAACTCTACACAGCACTATAATCGTCTACTTGGACTTCACACTTCTCAGCCGAGTCGTCGCGGCGGCCTCACAAACCGCTATGGAAAAGTTCCTTTCCCGTCCTTGCTTCCATTCCGCGAAATAGGCCTCTTTATCCCAGACGGATGGGCTGCTAGTCATGAAGAGATGCTCCATTTCTTCGAGGGTGCGATTGGCAGTCTCAGGGCAGAACGCCCAGATGATCGGGATAGTCAGGAAGTTCACAACCCCGAAGGCGTTCTCGCCTATGCGACCGAATATGATCGGGTTGAGTAGTGCCAGCCAGCCGTGCCCTGAGGCACAATAGCGCACCGATCGACCACCCGGCAACCATGCCCCACGTGCTGCCCTTGGCTCTTGCGAAGAGCGGGAAGATCTCTGTCTGGTACACCCAGGGGATGGCGAGCCACGTCGCTCCGAGAATCGCGGCGCATGTGAAGATAACGCCGCGGCCCCGCCGTATTTCGCGGCCTTGTCTGGGTTGTCTTTGAGCAGCCGGCTGAGCGCGCCTGCAAGGATGAGGAAGGAGCCTTGCCCGATGGCGCCCCATCATAGACCTATCCTGCGCCCTACGCGATCTATCGAAACGACGCCGAGTAGCGTGCATAGAGTGTAGGTGATCTGCAGGCGTGTTAGAGTTCTAAGCCGGGTGGCAGTGAGTGAGGCGTACGTAGTTGAGACCCGAGAGCCACTGCGACATTTGAGAAGATCGTGGACGCGTAGAATATTATGGCCGCAATGCCCGCCTACCTGTAGTCTTTCAGCGCTGACTCATTGCCGCACTGCGACTGAACTCACTCCTGGAGGATCTGCAGCCGCATGGACAACTGCATTCGGCGCGCCACATGCAGATCCCCGTCGTGCAGGCCCAGGAACATCGAGATGTACGAGTTTCCCGCGGCACGTCTCTTCCCTAGCTCGACTGCTAGCTCGATCTCTTCTACAACATGCGCGTCCTTTGTGTCTGCCGATTCGAAGCGGAAGCGGGTCAAGACGCGATCGGTGCGTCCAAATTTCAACAGCCACCTAGGACTCGATTATAGTGAGCTTATTATACGCAGACCCGTGTTCCTTTGGCCTCACCCGGAATCATGGGGATGTAAGCCTGCGTACCCCAGCCGAGTCAGCAGCAATGAAGTTGGATCAATATTAGGACTTGGCATAAACACCAAGATAGGCACGACTTGGACCGCAATCGGGAGCTATGAAGTACTCAATACTTGCCAGTGAGTACGAGCGCGAAGATGTATACGGGGAGTATGTACCCGCCATCTCACGACACTCGTTCCGTCGCCCATAAAGGCGCCTCTAAACTTCGGAGACGCGACCTCGGCGCTCCAGACAGGGACGATCGCATTTAGGTGACCAGCACCGATATCGTTAATTAGGCGGGCGCACAGCATCCTGCAATTCTGAAAAGATGTTTTGTCGCACACGATGCGCCTCGACGTACCAAGTGAGATTCTGTGCCGAACACTGTAGGATCGCGCCTAAGAGCACCCAGACACTACCCTACTCGTTTGACGACTGAATCCAGTATCGTGGCACTGATGAAGAGGCACTCACAATCAGCATGGTCTTGATGCGACCTATGCTGAATGAAAGATGTCAATATCGTTAGTCAGGGTCGCTGCAATCGAACCAATGCGAGTGGTGTAGATAGTGATGGACGCACTTATCACCCAGTGACCCTGAGACATCCGAGTAGGCTTCCGAAGTAGTGCATACTCATAATATCGCCTTCTTTTATCGGCTCAGTGATTATGACTACGTAGCCCTTCGATGTGCCTTGATATTTTCAACCACTTCATGTATGCCGGTATTACTCAGAGTGTCTCAGCAAGACAACGCACGTAGAATACCCCAAACCCATAACACGGACGTAGTCGGGCGATGTATTTACGTCTTGAGATCCATTCAGGTTGTAGTTAATGTAGGGTCCGCCAGGTGTACCCACCTCCCATCACCCCTTGGTCATAGCCAAAGCTTTCCGCATATGAACTTGCCAGACTAGAATCAAGGGAAGCCACTCACAAGAATATCGCGAGACCCGCGACGAGACTAATGGCATAGGTGAGTCGCTTCCCTGAGAGGGCTTTAAGCGATTTCATCGTGGCACACGAAAGTTAGGACGATGACCCCTGAGCGACAGGTTGGAGTTCAATGCCGTGCCTGTGAGCACTGAGCTGCTAGAGAAGCACAGTTAAAGTCATCTGAGTCGCCGTCTGCCGAATGAGCACGAAGTAAGGCATCAGCACGAGAGCGAGAGATAGCTATATATAAACTGCTTGCACAAAGGATGTACCACCGAGCAATCTCTGGGAGCTTGGCCGAGCGAGATGCGAGTAATTGAGGGCCAAGTGGCTTTTCTTGGGAGTATGATGCCGCAGCAGCCATACATCACAGAGGAGGCTGACACGCACAGCCCTTGAGGTCTCGAGTGGCCTTGATATCCAAGCCCGACACACAGACGGGACTACCCAGCCAGACTCAGAAGATGCGGAAAGCGATCTCTTCTCTGTACATTTAGCCTTCGTATGACGGAGAGGAAGACAGTCGTTCCTCTTGTAACCTCCAGAGGAATGTCCACGTTTGTTCACCGAACCTTCCATACTTGACGAGTTGCATCAGCTACTAGATGCATATCAGCTCTCTTGCGCAATGTGAATCGGAAGTTCTACCTGCGTCAGGCTTGGAGTGTGGACTCTGAGGGCTGGATGAAATAAATCGGGCGCATTATATTCAAGATACCAACGGGTCTGCTGCCATGCGCAGTGTACACCGTGATGTACCTCGGGGAGTCAGTCGTTCGCGGAGAAACATTCAAGCCAAGACTACGCCGCCCAACTAGACGGTGACTGACCACGTTCTTTGTCGGTGCCAGCTTCGGCTTCAGAACACAACGACAAGCATATACTTGGCGGCGACTCGCGAGCCAGCAGCGACCGGCTTTTCCAAGCAGGGTTTTGAGCTTTGAAAGGAACCTGTCCAGCAATCTGTTAGCGACACAGAACACGAATGAATCTATTACGGCATTCAGTATTTCTATGTACCTGTCTACAGCTTGGAGAGTGGAGACTAGAAGAACTTAAGAAGTAATATTCACTATGACGGTTGCAACTTCTTCAGATTTGCGCTTGAGCTGCAGCTGAGAAAGTTAGAGCAGCTGCCGCGTATACAGCCACTTCTGTAGACATGATCCAATGGATTACTGGTGAACGCGCGCTAGCACTCATTACGAGTCTAGCCACAACTTCGCGGTCTCATGAGATATACGCGCGATCCTTGATCCCAATTTACTATATCGGGCCCTTGGTGCTCGGTCAGTTGAGTACCATGGGCTCAATTCTCGAGCTCACTCCAAGGTAGATGCACCAGCACGCAGAGAAAACCTACTGGAATCTGTTGGTTTACGTTTTTGCGAACCATCAGCACATGGTTGAACTGTTGGAGTTTGCAATCTCGTGCATACAGAAGAGCAGCTTACAGCTTAGTCAGCAGACCTCGTATATAAAGCTGATAGCCTTTCATCTTGTACTATATGCGTTTGATAGAGCTCAGACAAACGCGAATCTACTTGTTGACTCATTCTCTCTGTGGTCCTGCGAGAAAACACAACACTCAGATGCCCGAGTAGAGTGGGTGGTCGGGATCCTGGCCTGACACGATAATTACTTCTTCTATAACCCTAATCTGGTTACCCAATCACTAACACTATGACGCTGTTCCGAGTCAAACCACCTGTCGTCTATTGTCGTCTATTCGTAACCACCACCATCTTACGCCATGCCCACCACACGCATTCCCAAGATTGGTTCCGTCGAGGTTGGCCCAGAGAAGGTCGATGGCGAGACACGGATTCGACGCAGCGTCCTCTCACCGGACAAATTCATCACCCAGCCATGGGAGGGCATCGACACCGTGCATGACGTCCTCATGTATGCCGCGCGCACGCACGGCACCAAGAATTCGTACGGCTACCGGGATATTGTGGCCACCCACGACGAGGAGAAGGAGGTCAAGAAGGTCGTCGGAGGAAAGGAGGTGACGGAAAAGAAGACCTGGACGTACTTCGAGCTCAGCGATTACAAGTACCTCACCTTCCAGCAAGTCAAGGAAGCGGCCGTCGAGGTCGCAGGTGCTCTACTCGAGTTGGGCATTCAGAAGACCGACGTCGTGAACGTCTACGCTGCTACAAGGTATCTGCACTCGTCTATTCATCTCGCTAAGGGAATGCACCACTGTAGCTAGGGGCGACGTCTCGGCGCGATTAGCCTCGACGAAAGCTGCTATGCGATTATCGTGCTGTGGTTTGGGAAATGCCCCTCCAGCCCCGTTGCCCAGCTTTTGTCAGGAGGAGGCAGTGGCGCGGGACCGCATTGGCGGCGGTTTCTCTTTGTCGTATGAGGAGCCTGCCGCATATGACGCAACCTCAACTTGCGCTGTATTCAGTCAGCTCACCCGTGTCCGCATGGGGTGCACGTACAAGTCCTAATGTCTGTTCCTTGTGGTGTAACAAGACGTATTCACCCACAGAGTCCCCATGTAGTGCGTCCTTGCTTCACGGCGTTGATAGCCTGCTTTTGAATCACTAGCGCATCAGTGCTTGCGCGCTATGACGCTTAGTGTTGCCTGCGGATGCTGTTACCGTTTCTGATGTGGATGTAGGCTTGTAGCCTCGCAGGGCTGCTTGCCTTGCTCAACTTCGTGAAGCAATGAGTGCTGTTTTTCTCGCCGTGACTCTTGATATACTGTGTCCATAGAGAGAGACTGTGGCCACCTACACGTCTCACCAGCCGTGTGCAACAAGATTGGTACGGTGTCAACCCATCGCCCTATGCGCGGGAGATTCACTGTCGTGACTTGGTTATGATGTATTGAAGACTTCAGTTGAGGCAATGGGCCTTGACATGACGAGTGGTTTAGGACCCTTTCGCTGAATTGTCAATATCTAGAGGTTTGTGCTGACCAATGATTTGTAGCCCGAATTGGCAGATCATGTCCTATGGCTGCGCAATGATTGCCACAGCTATCGCAACCGCGTACGAAACACTCGGCGAGTCTGGTCTGCAGCATGCATTGAACGAGCCCGAATGTGTGGCCATATTCACGAACGCCGGGCTACTCAAGGTAGTTGCGAACGTGGAACCGAACGTGCCGACCCTGCGGCTGGTCATCTACGACGGCGACGCAGACGCAGCGCTTCTGGAGAAGATTCGCGCCGCCCGAGAAGGTGTACGGGTACTGCACATCGACGAGCTGCGCAAGCTCGGGAAAGACGTGTCGGAGGCGACGCTGCAGGAACGGCGGCCAGTGCCGTCGGACACAGCGTGCATCATGTACACGAGCGGCACAACTGGCGCGCCGAAGGGCGTGATGATTTCGCATGCGAACGCGATTGCGTCGGTGGGCGCGGTGTACACATACATCGGTCACCACCTAAAGCCAGACGACACATACTTGGCGTACCTGCCACTGTCGCACGTACTGGAGTACGTAGTGGAGATGTGTCTGTTCTTCGTGGGGATGACGTTCGGGTATGCGCGGGTCAAGACGCTGATGGACACCTCGGTTCGGAAATGCCTAGGCGACATCCGTGCTTTCAAGCCGTCGATCATGGTTGGTGTCCCGCAGGTGTGGGAGACAATTCGCAAGGGCATCGAGGGCAGGGTAAATGCTGGTGGTTCATTCAAGAAGAGCATGTTCAACGGAGCTGTGACTATCAAGAAGGCTGGCGTCCCGGGACTGAGCGAGTTGGCTGACACTGCCGTGTTCTCGCAAGTGCGGTCTGCGACTGGTGGACGACTGCGTCTTGCATTGACTGGTGGCGCTGCACTCAGCATCGAGACTCAGGAGTTGCTCACACTAGCACTTGTGAAGATACTGCCCGGTATGTAGTGTCCCTGCCTGGCTGCTCACGACACTTATCCACATCCATCAATCTGTAGGTTATGGTCTCACCGAGACGTGCGGCATGACAGCCATCTTCCCGCCTGAATATACGCGCCTAGGGTCCGTCGGACTGCCTGTCCCCTCCATGGAGATCAAGCTTAAGGATGTTCCAGAGGCTAATTACCTGTCTACCAATGACCCCCCTCAAGGTGAGGTTTGGGTCCGTGGAGCCTCGCTGACGAAGGGCTACTACAAGCGGGATGATCTCAACAAGGACCCAGAGATCTTTACCAAGGATGGCTGGTTTAGGACTGGTGACGTTGGGCAGTGGAATCCAGACGGGACGTTGAGTCTTATTGACCGGTACGTATGGAGGCCCAATCCGGGTACGAGCGTACTCAGCTGTTTGCCCCAGTATCAAGAACTTAGTCAAGCTGCAAGGTGGAGAGGTAGGCGCCTTGCCTGGCCGCATCAAACATTGATGCTCATGTCACGTTGCCAGTACATCGCGCTCGAGCGCCTGGAGTCTGTGTACAAGTCGTGCAATTTCGTCATGAACATCTGCGTGCACGCGCACCCAGACGCCAAGCAACCCATTGCAATCATCATTCCTCACGAGCAGAACCTCCGACATACGCTCGAGAGCAAGTCTTTAGATGTTCCCGCGCACACGTCATTGCCCGACCTCTGCAATAACAAGAGGGTCCGCGAGCTGGTTATGAAGGAGTGCAACTCCATCGGCAAAAAGAACGGATTCAGGCCGATGGAGATCCTCGAGGGCATTATTCTCACTGCGGATGAGTGGACACCCGAGAGTGGACTGGTCACCGCTGCACAGAAGGTGCAGCGGCGGAAGGTGGCGGAGCGCTACGCCGACCAGATCAAGGTACGCCATATTGTTTGCTTGCGGTTGAAAGGTAAGCTGATTCGTGAGCAGGCTATCTACAAGCCGATCTAGGGTAATCCTATTGACTACGTATCGTATCGAATTGTATAGATTTGTTTTTGGGGCACTGATACAGTCTTGTGACTACATCTTCCACATACAGTCAGCGTTCCTGCACACTATGTAGCATGTATGATAATATCTTGGACGGGACTCTACTAATGCATCCATTCCAATATAGCATTGGAGGAATCCACATGTGAATACCGGCTATTCATACGGGTGGCAGTTGAGAAATGAATTCATCATATATGAAGACAACCCGTGCGTCAGAGCTTGGTCTTCGAGCTGCCTTGGGCAGCCAGCCATTGACCACGTCGCAGCATCGGCTTGATATATTCCTGGGATCGTCATGGGTCAGTGCATTGCATATTTGCATCAGAGGAAACCAGCAAACCTCATAGCCATCCATGGGTTCGCTGGCGTTCAGAGGCTCTGCCTGCGCACGTGCCCACAACTGCTCGTATACACCACCGTCATAGACGCCAAGTGCGCTTCGGTTTCATGTTCAGACATCGAGAACAGATATATGTTAGCAAATGCGCCCACCTGTCGAGCTGCCAGTCTGTAAACCCAAACGCGTCTGTTAGGCCTATAGCTTCTGGGAACAGCTCTACGCATAGCTCGTTAATCGCCGCACGCAGGTCCTTCGTGGAATCCTCTCCAACAGTATGTGGAAGCAGCCTGAAGGCTAGCACATCAACTAATCCGGATTCAACAAGCATGAGTAGCGTCTGTGTCCATGAATCTCAGAAGTCTTGTCGGTTGTAGGAGGACGGAAACGCACCAAAGAGTACAGCTTGCTTAATATGGTCGCTTCAGAAGCAGGCAGAGTGCTTCGCAAGCCCTGTATTAGCTCGCCGATCCTGACCGCAAGACTGGCCTCAATCGAGGCCCTCGAGACACGATTATCCATGGTCGCGTCCGTGACTGGCCCTTTCCCGCTTTCTGCATAGTTCTTGACCATGGTGGCCGCGCGCCGTTCCAGTAAAATAATGGAGACCTGCGGGTCCCTCCAGTTGGGCTGTCGTAACTCTGGGGCCGCCGCATGTTGTGAAGGGAGGAGACGCAAGAAGGCGAACGGTGACGGCACCCGTGTCACGGCCTGGTTGGAGGAACCAGAGTGTTGTAGGCTTTGGTACGCCTTGAGTGCACCTCTGACGATTTGCAGATCCAGAACGAAGTTGTCGCCTTCATACCTACAAGCGGGTTCAGACTGGACGCAATCCTGAATGCCACAAGATCATGAATCTAAATATAATACTTACGTGGCCGCCGGCAGGAAGTCGGCATAATACCTCCCAATGGCAGCAAACTCGCTGAATCCATGCCCGCCCATCGCTCTGCGCACCGTCTCCGTGTCTTGTGCACACATGGACGTGACAAGGATCTTCAGCGCGCAGGTCGTCAGATGCATCTCTGATACCATGGACGCGTCACCCGTGGCTAGCTGCCTGCCCATGGTAGACATCTGTTTGTCCTGTGTGCGTACACGGATTCTATGGGGGACCGATAGGGAGATGCAGAGGGGCATACCAGATCCCGGCCGAGCATGATGAAGATGTATGCATGCGATAGGGCAGGAAGCAGACGATAGTAGACGCTTGGGTAGGTGATTACTTGGCGTTCGAGTCCGTCCGGACTTCGGTTACCCTGTCTGCGCACAGTGCAGTAGCGTATGGACACGGTGGCCGCTAGAGATGTAGGTACATATTAGTGGTAATAGCTCAAACAACGCAGCAAACCCAACCTTTCGCTATTACCCATGCACCCTTAGTGACGAGACTACATGGAGCGGTCCATAAGATGGGCATATCGTCACCGACGCGATTTTGGACTTACAGCGAGCGCACAACCATCATCTACCACAAGTCGTGTGAATACGAGGGGCCAATGTACGTGATCGCGCACCCACCCCTCCATAACTGAGCTTCGTATGCGGGGGCTTGACGTACTGCCCATCCTCCGTAACTTGCGAATATGTAGACATCATATGCTCCCTTGGGATCCGGACGTGGTTAAATTTTGCGAAGCCATTGTCGACTGCCGTGTACCCGCCCATTGCCTTGGGGCCTGGCATGGGCTAATAAGCGAAATTGACAAGTGGCTCCGAGCTTGTTCCTACCGATATCACCGGCCACTATGCCAGGGAGTGTGGTATGATCCTCTGCTTTAAGTGAGTCCTCGAATCCACGGCGACGCACATGATCAACGTACCAAGTGAGCGTAGCTGCACGAAGAATAGATGAGGACCCATTCTTTTCCCGCCCGGTAGGATGAGCTGTGCCTGCACGATTCCATGCGTAGCTGTCCGGCCCAAGGCACCAGCCCACCATTTAGTGCTCGTCACGGTTGGCGAATGTATTTCGAATTCTTTCGTCTCGGGGATGTACGTAGCCGTCGTCTCCAAAGAGCCGACGTTTGAGCCGTGGCCAAGCTCAGTCTGCATGTACGTGCTACCGCCAATCTAGATCAGGCCTGCAAGGTAGAACCGAGAAGAATGTTTGTCACCCTTGGATGCCTCGGTTGGTCACCAGCATACCGTACTTCTCCCGAAGGTACGGGCCACATTGGTCCATGAACAAAGGATCAAACGCTGACACCTGAAGTGAACATTTTACCATGGGTCATTATGTGCGGCTCACTTGCTGAGCTCAGACTGAGGGGTAGCTCTTCGTCTATTAGCAGGAGGGCGGCAGCGGTATCTGAATTGGACCACCCGTGCGCGTCTTGGAGTTCATATATGCGGTTGGTCATTCTGATGGCACGCTTATAGCGATCCTTCCGCGCGAGGAACGGACTGCACGATTATCAGCGTGAGGTAGAAATTCGTGCTCAGCTCCCACCTCTGCGACTTGTCGAATATCGGATCGCGGGATAAGATATCGAGCAAACGTGACTGCGTATTCCATTCAGTTTTGCCACCTGACGGACATATGAACTCCACTCCAATCCTATGCATGTCTTCTGGAGGCCAACGCACCATATAAGAAGTCGCGGACCTGGTCAACGTGGATACTCGAGCGTGCCCGGGCGGTCGCCATGTCCATTCTGGTTCTCTCGACGAGAGCGATCCCTGTAGGCATCTTGCGTTGCTCAGTTTCAAAGGGTTAGGCTGAAAAGTATCCGGTCTGAGAGATTTTCCAAGCAAGTGGGGGTGGGGGATCGAAGGCTGTACGATAACCAACGCATGCCTAATATCTATTGTACTTCCCATGCACACCCCGACGGATCTAAAACTGCTGCCGTCAAGATCAAGGACCACTGGAGCGCGCGACCAAAACAGTCTGATTGAGTGTCCTTCTCAACAACTATTTATATGTTCCTTATCCCGGCTAGCCAAGACGCATAGATTGCTCATCTATCTATAACGTAGATCATTTGTATAGCCGAGTATGAGGTTGGCACACAGCTGGAGATGCAGCGCGAAAGCTAGTTCACCGAGAAGTTGAGATGGCGGCCTCAGCTGGTCGAGTCCAACCGGCGCGTACCCTCCCGCTTCTATCAGTACCAATAACAACATGTTTACGTGACAGTGTAACGGTACTACTCCAATAATTACGAGCTGGTGGGCGCATTGAATCGACGCGACGAAGTAGCTACTGGTTGTTGTGACAAGCAATATGTTTTGTATATATTTTAGAGTAAAGGCCACTGGGTACTTGGTAATGCACGAGAATTACGGCATGATACTGAATCACTGCCACGACCGCCCATCCACATAGCCTCCAAGTGACTTTAAGGTTGCACGTATTGTCTGAAGCTGTCAGCTACCCTGTTGCAGTTTTCGGCTCGCCACGTCTCCTCGTGAGTACAAAGCCGGCGTGACATGAACGTGTTCCTCCCCAAGCATCCAGCGCTCTTACCCAACCCAACATCCGCATTTTGTTCGCGAATACCATATCGCGATGGACTGCCCACTGCTTGTCTGGATGCTCTTCCTCAACCGAGAGATAACCCCCGAGGTGCGTGCTCGTCACGGCGCCCCAGTGCCCTAACGCTAACCTGTGGTCTACAGGAATACAACCAGTGCTACGAGACGATGCGAGCGTGTGTCTCTCACTCGCATATACAGTATGCACCCCATCTCCCGGACACCACTCGTGAGTGAGCCGCCTCCTCGCAAGGGCACAACCTACGCCGCGTCCAGGAGGGATCATAGCACACCTATTGCCGCTGCTCATGATGCGCCATCGGAGGGTCCCGCGGTCGAAGTGGAAGGACATGGTCAGCGCGAACGGGAAGCACTACATCGAGCAGGTGCGTCGCGCAGCCGTGTCGCGCAGCCCCAGGCCGATCGTGTACAGGACATTGACAGCGCGGCGAACCCGACGAACCGCCTGCGGGCGATGATTGGGTACCATCTCGCATACGACAACAACCTCATCGGCATGGTCATGACCCAAGGGCGCCAGCGCGACGTGGTCAACGTGGGGATCGGCATCAAGCAGCTCGCGGTGTCGCCGCCTGACATCGCGGTGGGGGTCTACGCCGAGTCGTTCTACCACAAGGTACGCGGCCCACTCGCCCGCTCGCGCTCGCGCATGGCTGACACGCGTGCAGCTCACGCCGCTCGAGCTGACGTTCGTCAAACCCGAGCTGGGTGACGAGGTCGTCCTGCGGCGGCTGTGCATCCTGCTCGCGCTGAAGCAGGCGTACATCAAGGCGATCGGGCAGCCGCTCGGCTTCGACTGGGCGCGGCTCGAGTTCAACATCGACAAGCACACCGCGTCCGGGGACAACATCCCGCTGCAGGGATGGGAGTTCCGGGTGTGGTCGAGCGATATCGGCGTGGTGCGCAGCGAGGTGGTCGTCACGGAGCGGTACCAGTGCGCGATGGCGTTCTTCCGGGGCACCCGCGAGAGCAAGTTCATCTGGCAGACCGAGCGCAAGGACATCGAGAGCTGGGTGCAGTTCATCAACCTGGATCAGCTCATCAACGTCGTCCCGAAGCTAATGGATTAAACGGGAGGTGCCATTCAGCGTTTTGTACGAGTATTGGGATCCTATTGCTGTGTTTTCACCGTTGCTCTCAATGTTAGTCTTTTTTGGACTGCTTGCACACATTCCCGTCTTGTGTACTTCAGGCTCAACTCCCGTTCCATTGTCATGCTCTGTGAACTTTATTTAAGCTTTGTCTAAATCCCGCTGTGTACGTCTAGGTAGCTATCATAATCAATGCATATACCAAATTGTACGCTCTCTTTCTCCATGGGTGATCCGTCAGTCTTTTCTCGCCTGCAGGTGTACGAATAGTAAGGACAGCGAATAAGCTGGAAGTTGAGAGTTATTATACTATCACATTCGGCTGATATACTGTATACAAACACGCTATAGTCGTTACTGAGTACTACTAGACGAACATGCCTGTACCATCGTCACGGTCGTTATCATTAGACATCTTCCTTCCGTTCCTCGTCCACCTTCACGTCCGTCTCGTCCGGCTGCGGCACAGGGGGCGTCTTCTCGCGGTCTTCGATGAGGCCTTGCTTCCACTTCTGGAAGTACGCCTCCTCGTCCCACACGAACGGGCTCTTGCTCATGAACAGGTGGTCCATCTCCTCGAGCGTGCGGTTCGCGGTCTCGGGATAGAACGCCCAGACCATCGGGATGGTCAGGAAGTTGACCGCGCCGAAAATGTGCAGCGTGTTCTCGTGGATCGCGTTGAACATGACCGGGTTGAGGAGCGTCAGCCAACCATTACCTGCACGGCGCAGGAAAGTCAGAGTCGGGCGCGGCGACAGAGGCGGAAGCGGGAAGGCGCACCGATTGACCAGCCGACGACGCCCCACGCGTTGCCCTTGGCGCGGACATACAGCGGGAACGTCTCCGTCGGGTAGACCCAGGGGATCGTGAGCCACGTCGCGCCGAACGTCGCGGTGTACATGAACACGAAGAGCGCCGCAGCGCCGCCGTACTGCGTCGACTTCTCCGGGTTGTCCTTGAGCAGCCTGCTGAAGGCCCCCGCGAGGAAGAGCGAGATGCCCTGCACGATGGCACCCCACCAGAGGCCGACGCGGCGGCCCAGACGGTCGATCGTCAGGACGGCGAGGAGGGTGCTCAGCATGTACGTGATCTGCAGAGGACCGTCAGGTTGTGCAAGAAACAAGACGGACGGGGGAGACTGACGTCGTTGAGGCCGGACAGCCACTGAGCCTTGCGAGCGGAGTAGCCAGCCTGCGAGAAGATGGTGGACGCGTAGACCGTGATGGCCGCAATCCCGACCCACTCCTGCACGATCTGCAGCCAGACCGACAGCTGCACCCTCCTCGCCACGTGCAAGTCGCTGTCGTGCAGCCCAAAGAACATCGACATATACGTGTTGCCCGCAGCGTGCTCCTTCTCAAGCTGCACCGCAACCTGGATCTCCTCGAACTCAGCGACGACGCGCGAGCTCTCGATGTTGCCGTCCGCGGAACGAAGCCGAGCCAAGATCGTGCGAGCCTCCTTGGCGCGGCCTACCTTGAGCA
Organism: Fomitopsis pulvina; assembly: GCA_964035675.1. NCBI lineage: Eukaryota > Fungi > Basidiomycota > Agaricomycetes > Polyporales > Fomitopsidaceae > Fomitopsis > Fomitopsis pulvina. The sequence goes on along the minus strand of OZ037965.1, from coordinate 1,718,810 downwards.
ACCATCGGGGACTCTCGGGCATGGACGGGACGAGCAGCTGTTGCGAGGTCAGGTGTTCAGTCCACGCTGTACGACCGCGGATGCAAAATTACTCACCATGAAAACTAAAACCGGAAGAATCTGGAAAGCGATCGGGAACTGCATCACGTGAGGCACTAGTGAGTACATGCACGCATATATGCCTGTCGATCGGTCCGCGACGTACCCTCCACCGCACCTGGGTGTTGCCGTCGCCGACGAAACCCAGCGCGAACTCGATCCAGTACGCGACCACGACACCGAAGATGTTGAGCGTAAACTCGGACGCGATGAACGCCCCTCTTGACGTATGTGAGGCGACTTCGGCTGACCAGACTGGCACGATAGCATTGAGGAAGCCGGTACCGATACCATTGACGACACGGGCACAGCACATCCTGCACACGAACACGATGACGTTCGACATGCCGTGACGGCAATAAAAAGTATGGACAAACCAAGCTATGTTTTGCGCTGAGCATTGTAGAGATGCCCCGACCAAAACCCATATGCTCCCCTATGATCCGTTCAATTAATGTTATCGCGGTTGCTAAATTAAGCCGCAAACTCTACTCACCACAAGCATGGTCTTGATACGTCCGATCCTATAAGGTCAAGCTCGGAACTTGGCATGCGGTCAGATCTCAATGCACATGCGTACCTATCACCGAGCACACCGCCCATGAGACATCCGAGAAGCGTTCCAAAATAGTAAATGCTGACAATCCCGCCCTCTCTTGTCGGCTCCGTGATGGTGGCAACGTAACCCTCTGAAGGCCCTTCATAACTGCGTCGCAAGGTGTTCAGGCAGACAATGTGTGCATATGCACTGAGCAACATACGTAGAGTAGCCTAATCTCATGACGCGGACGTAGTCCGGAGAAGTGTTCACTCCTGCAAAGGTTTCAGCTATAACATACGCATGTATGCGCGATGCATTCACCAGACATCATCCCTTGGTCATATCCGAAGCTGTAAAAGGCCAGCAACGGCTTTCAGCAAACAAAAAGCCAGCATTGAAGCCAGAGTACACACAAGAAGATAGCAAGACCAGCCACCAAGTTGATCGTGTAGTACAACCGCCGGCCCTTTGTCTCGGCGAAGAAATTGAACATGGCGGGCGACGTCCAGTGCGTAGGACGCTATTCTGGGGGAATCTGCGAGGAAAACACACAGGACATTGCTCGGACACCCGATTATTATATGGCAGCGGAGGTGTCCTGGCGCCACGATGCGTAAATGCCGGTAAGAATCTCTTCCTGCGCTCAGCAGTCTTGTGATCAAGCGCTCGCCGCTGCACGGACGGTGCTCGGATCCCTCGGGCCGCTGAGCGCGTCCGTCCCCGCCCGCACGAAACGATATGCGCGTTCTCGTCTGGGAAATGCTGGCTGACGGTGGGCTGCTGGTGTGCGCGTGCGTACTCGATGTGGCGTGCTGACCAGGGGGTGGTGGGGCAACATGAGTTCGCAAGGTTATACGTCGGGGGTAGTCCCTGCAAGCTCCGAGACACACAGCCAGTTGGCGAGCAAGTTCAACTAGCGCCCAACAATGTCGGTGGGTGAGTCGGTATGAGCTTGTGGCGTGACGTCTGCTTCGAACGCGGTCTCCCGCATGCCTGGCGCTCGGCTATGGACCTCAGATTGCCCCTACCTCACCAATACCTCATATCCAGGCCCAACGTCCGCGGAGCGATGTGTCCAGAGAGTATTGCGGACACCACAAAAGCGATATCCATAAAATCATGAACAATCCCTGTCAATGCTTGCGATACATTGCGGCGAAGCAACCGTGCTCTAGCTGTGGCTGGAACCTATGACCCGCTGAGCTGCTTAAAACGTTCATCAGTAACCCGAAAAGCATTGCGGTAATCAGCGTGCCTCGGCGTGCTAATCAGGGGCAGAGCCCTTGTCCTGAGCCATCCTAGGTCTGTATTCGTTCCTGGTGTCGACAGTGAGAACAGGGTATCAGTGAGCAGTGAGAGCTCTGCGTGGACTCGGTCGAAGCAATGTCGAGTATGGGCAAGGCTGTTTTGCTTACCTTTGTCTCGCACCCTACCCAGTCTTGACAAGACCGCACCCAACCACCACGTCAAAATCAGATTTGGGGCACTTCGGTGGGGGATACTCGTTGAGCGCCGGTTGCCAGCAAAGAGCTCGACCGGGGCGACTCCTCATTAGACCGACGCCAGCGCTACCAGGTATGGGGTCGCCTCTGGTCGCTTCGAGTCATCGAAGTTGATGTCAACGCGATGATATGGGTGCGGCCATAGCAGGGATGAGTGTGAGACCTGCTTACCTATGAATCTGCGGTACTGAACGGGCTGGTCAAAGTCATCCAATCGATGTCATTTGGGCCACTGGCAGGTGCCAATGGCACTGCCAGTAGTGCATACATAGGCCGCTGTGTGTCTCAGCAGGACAAGGTTAATGCTCGGAGTGGCTTCATAGTGACAATGATGAACCGGTTGACACTTTGGCACGATTGCGTAGAAGCCTTCGGCGATTTGAAGGGCTACGTTGACAATGATTATACAAGGCGAACCAACCGCGTAGAAGCTGTGGGTCTCGCAGAGCGGGTCCAACAGCTTACCAGACTGGAGTAGCCTGTGGCCCGTCTTCGTGAATGGACGAGATAGTGGCAATAACGACCTCGGGGTCAGACTACGTGAGGGCCGGTGTGGAGACGCGGCGCGTAGATTCACGGAATGAAAATAAGAATCGCGAAGTGCGAGTTCGTCAGGCTGGATCCAAGGTCGCAGCACAACTTCCTACGGCGCCAGAGCTCGTTGAAACGAGGTCGGGGCCGGATTTGTATTTGAGTCCTAAGGCATTCCTCCGCGGACAGCTCGTTGCAGCGCTCCCGCAATGCGAAAAGCGCCGACCAGAATCCGTGGGCCGTCTTGCGCATCGACTCGACCCCGCGGCCAGACAGTTCTGTTATATTCAAGGTCATAATTCCATTCTTTGATCGGACTTCTTCTCCTATTTCGCAATCGCCGCAGTCTGGTCCGGGGTCGCAATAGAACCCGTCCGTGAGCACTGCCTTCAACGTCGTGCCGAGCATCTGAATTCTGAAATGGTCGTCAATGCCGCGGATCTGGCGAATGGTTAGAGTCTGCCCCTTCCACTCCACCCAGTTTGCCCGCGAGAGTAGCCGGGACTCGAAGTTTCCCGTCGCCCATTTTGGCGGGTTGTACAGCTCTCGGGGTTGTTGTACCTAGCGAGTGGGTATATGCGCGTTGTATACGTGTGAATCAACGGCTGGTTGTCCCAGGGTGTAAGCACCGCCCAAGGAATCTCTAGTTTGCGTGGTTGTTCCCGGCCAGAAAAGTTGAGTTCTCGTGTCGGCTGAGCGATGATTAAGCGCCGATAGGGCTCGTAACCTGTTGAGGCTATGAGCTAGGTATGGCACGAGCGTGGAAAGGGAAATGGTAAGGATTGTTAACTCACCTCAGTCGTTGTACACGACTGAGGTGTGTCTGGCTACGATATTCCCATTTTGCGCTCGCAAGCAGTCACGTGAGCGCGGCACGGTCCCGTACCCATACGTTGTAACGTCTCACTTACTTAAGTATTCCATCGTGGTGATCAATGTGTTCGTGACCAATTCCGGGCCTGACCAGGCTCCTGCCCATCTACGCTGCGGGGGATAAGGGGACTTCATCTGAGAGCGCAGTTCCATGCTTCTCATACACCGGCCACATCTCAGCCACAATGTCAACTCAGCTTGATGTGATCCCGATGCCGAATCTCCGCACTCTTATTTCCCCTTACCCCCCTGCAGCGGCAGGCAGAAAACACTTGTAAATAACGGAGCCCCGGCTGCATACCTCTCGATCTGGATGGTGTTGTCATTATGTAATATGGTCCATGTCAATGAAATCAAAGTCACTCAAATTCACAGTATTGCCTCGCCTCAGTGCTGTGTGGACCAACATGCTAACTCCTATATAAGTCAACCTCAGTCATGGAGTTCTTAACCAATGTCAGGTGTCCCTATATTAGATTCTGGAGGCATGTGGGACACTGCTCGGTTTGCAGGCCTGTGCGAGCCGGCTGGGATTCCCTCTCAAGCAGATGGCCTGGTGCGTTCTTGCGAGAGTCGTAATGCGCATACGATGACAGTTCTGCGTGCGGCGAGTGGAGGGTGGAGGGCTGATCTGGGGTGGCGCCGTTGCAGTGATGGCGCACGAGGCCTCTCTCATCCTTCCGCGAGCATGAGGCGACTGACGGCATCCTGGGCTGTGCCGTTGTGCAGGATGATGTGTTGTAGACCGATGTCAATGTGTTGTAATACTCAAGGATGGGGATGGGTTCTGGCACGTTGCACGTGATAGAAAGTAAATTAGATGGACTCTGAGGAAACTAGTATTTAGCCTCATTTCTATCGGCTTGATGGCCTACTAAATGGAGTATGCGCCACACCGGCCCCGTTGTTTGTACAATGTTTTCTGCCAGCCGCTGCAGGGGGGTAGAGGGGAATAAGAGTGCGGGGTTTGAATTGACTCGCGTGGCTCACGTGATATGTAGCACTATGCTGTTTTCGGCGCAGCTGGAATACAGCCTTGAATGTCATGCTAGGATGGGCCCCCTACCCCGTGCAAGGATGGGCAGGAGCCTGGGGCCTGACGTGAACAGCGTGTTTGCCATGATTGTGATGAAGTTCATGTTATCAATACGTTTCGGTGTAGCACTGCAGTTGTTTAATTTCGTCACAGCTTACTCGCTTATTGAAAACTGCCTCGGCCAGCACTAATTCGACACATATGTGACTCGTGAGCGGTCCCCAGAGTGCCATGGATTTCGAGCAAACAGACTATGTTTGTTTGTTTGTTCCTATAAATGTCCGCGAGGGCCGTGCCCTATGTAGACACTACAGTACCATGTAGCGTAGGCGATGTCTGTACCTGGTCTAAGCAAATATTAGTCCTCCTCAGAAGAGGACTGCGGTGGAAAGATTTAAGGGGTGGAAATTGTTTGTACAGTATGTGAGAGACGGGGAAGGAATATTATTTTGTATGCAAGTCAAGGTCTCCGTAACTGGTACTGAAGTGGCCGGTGGCATGTATGAATCGGAATAATGGAATAAGGGCTTTCGGGTCGGAAAGGAGGTGTCGAATGGAATGGGCAGCAGTGCCGAGTTCGTGGGCCAATCGCGTTCGGTGTAACAGACCATGTACGTGCGAGATTGTGCATGAATTGATGAGGTTTAAGTGTACTCAGTGTACTGAAACCAAAATCAATCACCTGACCGCATTGACCCACGTGACGTGGCCACGGCAGGAACATGAAGGAGGAACATCGAATCATGCATGAGCCTTCCTGCATTGTGCTGCACCGGAACACAGGTCACGCATTAATGTACTTAAGTCTGCGTTCCGAAGATGCATGCACACCCGCTTATGTTTTCCCAACGTTCCGGAACCATGATGTATAAAATGCGAAGAGCTCGCAGCGTCCGGCACCTGAGTCACGCCACGAGTGTGAGCTGCAATACTGATAAGAATATCTACACCATATGCTGAGAGGCCACATACGTACTATGCCCTACGTTTCACACTTCAAGTAAAATTGACCTGGCGTCATACTTATCGATGTTTACATAACATCTTCCTCATCAGGCAGGGCACCTTCTAGATTGGTTAGATGTGCGTGCGATCGAGTCTGACAACTGTTCTGTTTCGTCACCCTTCACTCACTTGCTGTCATATCTCGATCTGACCGCATTTTACATATATAAGGCGACTGCTTCCACCAACCGATGACCACACCTGCACGTACCCATCACGGCCCACGGCGAGGACCATTCGTGAGTGCAATTACTTGCGTCGACATTCTCAATTGTAGACCGGGGCTCTGCCCATATCGGCTCTTGTGGCCTTGCTGGAGATGAGTGATGTGACGATGATCGGCTTGGGCAGAGACAGGTCAGGTCACAGGTGGCGTAAAAGAGAACGACGGGCAACCCAACATAAGCGACTGTATGGATCTACACTTATCACGCATAGATGTGCATTCCACATGGAGGAGCACTTATGCACCCACGAGCCTTTCGAGGACGGCCACGGTCCGTGGTGAATTGACGGTATCTGGTCTCCAACTCTCTCGCCCGTGACGCTGACCGGCTGTCCAGCCTCTATTACTCACCTTGGTGCTGGTGCACTCACACAGACCTGGTGGAGTGCCTGAGTTGCATAAGGGTCCATGAATTCACCATCAGGAACGTGGTCGCAAGCCCATTCGCAGGACGGAAACCCGATGGGAAGTGAGACCGCGGGATAGAGTAGAGGCTGAGGCTACTATGGTAAACTGTTAGCGACTGGCACTTGGGTTTTCAGGGTCGGATTTCGTGGCTTGGTGTCTTCTCGTAAGTTCGGTATTCTGTCTCTGCTGAGCCCCATGAAGTCACTCCAGTGGGACACGGGGAGCAGTTCAAGACGGGTCAGATGAACGGCGGCGGTATGCCCGGGTAAGTCTTCCCTGCTTAGGTTGGGCGTTGACACAACGAGAGCTCAACTTTGTCCACTGGTGATATCTCTTGGTTCAATACAATCTGAAGGTTTCCGCCACCAACTGTAGAACCAGGATTCTCATCTGGCCGCCTTCCCTCAGTGACTCGAAAAAAAAGGCCGTGTGCGTGATAATTATCGTTCTTGTCTTTTCAGTTAACTCGCGCTAGTTTGGAGACTATAGTAACGTTCAGAGAAGCTATCACGCCTTGCGTTCAGACGCAAGGTTACGGCCCGGGCAAGCGAGGGCCGTCTCTTACGATACCGCGTCGCACCACTTGCCGCACTCACCTTAGAGGCCACTTGCCCTCGGGACACGGCATTGCGTCGCCTCAGGACCCCACATATTGCTGCGGCTTGTTACTCTCTGGTTCTCAGACTTCGCAACCCTGGCGACGATCCAGTCCGAGACATCCGCGGCCAATGGTAACCGAACATGCACATGACCGTTCATCTCGCGTGTTTTCAGGACGCACTGCGTCATTTCTTATGGCAACAGCAGCTCCCTGGATGTCGAATATCTTTAGCCCCCGTTCATTTCGTAGACTGTACACTTGAACTTCCCACCATTGAATCCTGTGATACTTCCTCACTATCATGGTTCCCTCCTCAAGCTCCTCAGCTACACCTCATGACGACGAGTGTGGAACAGGGTGATACAAGACAGGCCCTCGGGGCCCGCTGGGACATTGAATTGGACGCAACTCCTTTCCCTGACAAGCCTTCCCTTCTTTTCCTCCTAACACGCTCAGCCGGCGCCGCATCGCCCTTAATAGCCCAATATTCGCATTCTCACTCATTGGCGATCGCTTGCACTCGTGACAGTATCTTCCACTTCTTGGGCTGCCTCGCGCACTTCTAACCGAGTTCCAATGCAGTATTGAGAGGTATCGTCCTTGCCTAGACTTGCTTCCCGTGCGATTTGGGCTGAGGAAGTACGGATACGCACTCTTCGACAACGCCTGCCATCCGCCTGGCCATGTCCCCTGTCCCAGTACGTCTTGCGAGATGCGCATGCCAGTGGCGTGAGTGCATGCAATTGCCCTGCCAGAAGACACCGTTGCATTATCTCCACTAACTCCCCTTTATCTCACTATAGCAAGGGGCTAATCAAGCCCCCTTCCTGTGCTAATATTACGTTAGCAGCGGATCGTTAGATCCGTCCTGCGCGGCAGCCTTCATCCTCTTCGTGTATGGAAGGGTCTGGGTTTGAGAACCTATCAATATTCATGCATTGCTACTGGACTTCCTGACCTGGTCACGATGCCTTCCGTCCTGGACTTCGCAACACGATCGGTTCTCGACTGCGCTGGTCGGTCGACACCTCCTGAGAGGTTGGTGGCAAAGCTATCCCTGGAATGCACGTCTCCTGACGCGCCAATTGCTAGCGCTCCGGGAAATGGGACGCTCGCGCAGAATAAGCACTGTTTGTATGGCAGAGGCCCTCAAGTTCAAGGCGTGCCGGCGGCGTCCACAGGCCGCCTATCCAGATGGGTACAGGACCATACATCGGGTCTTGAGCTGTCGAATCAACGTGCTCTTGGGCAACGGGAAACGTGAAACACCCACCGCGGGACACCCACACGGCCGACTCATCGTGCCCTTCAGAAGTCGCAGACACAGCAATGATACACATGTTGCGGTACCGCGAAACGTGTTGTATTCTCGCAGAGTGTCTGCTACGAGCTCCGGGACGCCTTACTCTGTCCTAGCCTTGCCGAACACGTTCTCCATCTGCCTCGTTCTTCGTAACCCCACTGCATCATGGAGTTCTTCTATTGCTTGAGTTCGTGATATCTGTCCAAGGTATTCCGATGCTGCCGCCCATTGGGTGGCGGAGCGCGTCGCCACGTGATAGCGCAACTTTGGTCTGGATGTCACTCGGGATCGATTATGCGGCTTGCTTATCGGATCTTGGTACTCGTCCGTGCGCACTGTTCGCGGAGGAGAGACAGAAACCTGCTCATAACTGGCTATCAATCACCGCTATCAAACTCGCCGTGTGGTGAGAGAGGAAATGCTCCGAAGATGCGAGCTCAGCTACGCCTGCCAGCGATAGGTGGTGCCTGCTTCTGATCAAAACGGCGGTGAGTCTCACCCTGTTCTGCGAAAGTGTCAGCTGCTCTTACCTTTCGAAGACCAGAGCGGAGAGGGTGGTCAACCTGCCAATGCAGTGGCCGTTCGCGATGTTCGCAGCCAGACACGCTCTAGTCACAGCGGCTCTGGTCGTGGTGGAGTCCAATTGACATTCAGAAGGCCAGGGCGTCAATCGGTCATCGGACGAGGACAAGAATTGCCATCTCTAGATGGCGATGTTTTGGTCTCTTGGCCTTCCGCCAACTTTCCAACATTTCGAGTCCGCTGCCTGCAGCTCGTGCGCGCCCGGCTCGATGGCGGCGCATGCTGCCAAGCGTGATGTACCTTGACCAACTTGCATCGTGCTGTGGGCAGAGGGTTCTGGTAGTCTGAATCTCCGCATGCGGCAGGTGATGATGGCGCAATCCGCCTCGAGGCTCTCCCAGGGCTCTCCTTTAGCCAGCCTGTGGACCCCGCTGGGTCCCGTGATCGACGGTGTCTGGATCTGTCAGCGCTGGACTGCTGAGGGTTTAGCGGCGAAGAGCGAGAGAATCGGCACGACGAGCGAGGTGAGTGAACCTGCTGACAGCCTCCAGGGCGGTCCCGGGCGGGAAGGAGATCAACGGCGTCGCCTTCTTGTCCTACGCGAGATGCCTCATCAATCACCAGCGGCTTTCTCCTACAGACCATCCTGTGTTCACGATGGTATTCGGGTATGCTGGTGTCACTTCAGTGGCGTCCGGGTTCCCGGGCTTAGTCGGCGGAATATTGACCTGCATCGAAGTGCGATTCATAATCTGGCGGCGCTCTCAGGACCAGTTCCTCACACGTAACGCCGTACGATATTGCGAAGAGGTGCGAAGAATACGAGTACATCAAGATCGTGTGTGGTCCACGCGTGTGTAGTTGCTTCATCAACCCCGGACGCTCTGGGGTCCTTCTTGGCCGTGGGTTGCCGAGCCAGTACAGTAAGACAAGGGACGGCATCACTTAGCTGTGGTAGGTGAAGTAAAGCTGGTTGTCATACTGACCTTCTCGACAAACAGAAGTCGCTCCATTCGGAAGGTGTCTACTTGTGGAGCGAAGTCCGTCATCAAGACTGGTTTGTACGTCAAGACAAACATGGATTGCGGTCTTGTCTGCTGTAATCGGGGCACAAGGTAAACCCAACATCGCCAGATGGAATCAAAGCTTGTGCCCTCTTTGTGTGACTTTCTGGGCAGGGGTCGCGTCGTTGTCTCTGGAGTTCAGCCTCGTATTGGGATTTCACATCAATCAACCATGTTTCGCTCGCAGTTGGGAGCCGAACTACCGAATCGCGACGGTCGGATGCTTGGAGCCACAATGTTCGTGATCATCTCCGCAGGGGACTATCTGCAAGTACTGCCAATACGTTGTGGATGTGGGGTCCAACTGTCTGGCACGCAGTACGTGGATCGGGACGACTGATGCCGTTCCCGGCGGTGGGTATGCTGCCACTCGGGTGCGATTACTGTGACGTCCGTGGTCGCGAATAAAACAACCATTCGCAGCGGGGCTCGCGGTGTTCGGCCGGAGCGACGTCGGCGGAACGGTGCCTTGGTCGACGAATATAGGCTGCGATGCAGTGACCGCGTGCAACATTCATCTCAAGGGCAAGAGGCAACACGTGTAGGCATCGTCGGATGGTGGCACACGGGCGAACCGACCTGCGCAGACGGTCCGCAGACGGGTACGGCGTTCTCGGGACGGACCTCGCGCCCGCAGGGAGCCAAACAAGGCATGGTAAGAACGGATAAGAAACGCGTTTGTACGCTGCGTTCGCATTTGTATTGGTGGCCAATGAAGACGCTTGTAATGTCATTAGAAGGCGGTTAAATGAAAGCCGCGGAGTTCAAATCAGCAACGTGCCTCTTAGGATTTGCAGGAAATCGTGGGAAATTGGGGGAAAAGCCAGCAAAATTAAGGCGCGTGCATTTCTGATTCAGAGACGCCTCAAATCCGACCCCTGCCTTCTGACGCCCTCCATCGGCTCTATTTTCCCTATAACCGTTCACTCCCCCCTTCGCTCGCTGATCCCCTCTCTGCCTCCCTTGCGCTTGGTCCATGCCCAACATTCTCAATCTCAAGTTCAAAGTCGGTTTCCTCAGCCCTCCCGCGCGGGGGAACGTCCACTTACCTTTTTTTCTCTCCAAATCCGCCAGGGCAACAAGTCCTTCGTCCCTTTCAGCAATCTCAGCGATGGCGACACGCTGACCTTGACCTGGAAGGTTCGTTCTCATTGTCATTCTCGTGCGCTACGTCCTCCCTAAGCTCAATTGGTCAGGTCTGCACCAAGGTGGCAAGCTTCTTGGAGCAGGGACAACGCCTCGAGAACTTGAGCTGGAGACTGTGGCACCTCCAGAACATCATGGTCGACTCCGACAATGCAAAGTCCAAACGAGACTTCAAGAAGCTGTCGAAGTGCATGGGTGACAAGCTCGACAAGGAGAAGGGCAGGTGAGCCTCGGTCACTGTCATGCAGTGCTCCACATGCTGACCCGATGGGCTGCAGGAGTATCGAGGAGCTCCAGGCTCCAGGGTTCAGGCGCAACCACTCCACAGAACTCTTGCTGCAACGCGCTGCTGAGAAGGAACGCGAACGCGAGGCGAATCAGAACGGCAGGCCCGGAACGATTCACCGCATGCAGTTTACGTTCAGCGTCGACCAGCCTGCTCCGCCGACTGCGTCGTCTATCGACGTCAAGAAGCCCGACCTGAAGCCCTCTGCGGAGTTCAGGGACAACGCTCTGAAACGTGGTCGCCCTGCTACTCGCTCCACGACCGCCAACGACGATGCGAACACCGTCGACAAGGACCAACCTCTCACGCAACGCGGCCGAAAGCCCGTCCCTGCGAACGCTGACACTCGCAACGCGTCCAATGATATGTATTCCGCTGCGGCTCTTCGGTTCCCTTCCCTGTTCTCCAACGACTTCGGGCCCACCGCCCTTCTGTATCCCACTCCCACCACGACGAACCCCATGACTTACGGCGAAGGTGTCGGGACTGGCGCCAATGCTCACGACTTCAGCATTATCCGGCCAACCATTGAACTTCCTCTCGACGAGATCTTGAATGCGGATAGTCCCAACGGATGGTCCACCGCAATTCCTATGCAGGAAGATATCGAAATGAAGCCCTCTCAGCGCGACTCTTCGTACCACTCCTCGAGCAGCTCGGGTCGTGGCACCAGCGCCGATGACGATGAAGCGTTGCTCAGATCCACGGCCGCCCTCCGCAACGTTCCTCCCTTGTCCACACCTGTCGAGGACATTGTCCCGCGTACCATTACTCCTACGCGTCTAGGCGGGCACGGCGGCAACGCTAATCAGACCAATGGAAATGGCAAGCGCCCTTCTCTCAGCCTGCGCACCCAGTCGTCTGCGCGCTCGTCTGGTCCGAGCGCTACACCTGTCAACAATGGTACGTCAGGAACCCAGAACTCCAATACCGCGCCTGGCGGTGTCAAGGCAGAGTGCTCGAACTGTGGCGCAACACATACCCCCCTTTGGCGCCGCGGCTTGAATGATGAACTGAACTGTAACGCGTGCGGGCTTTACTGCAAGCTAGTAAGCGGAATGAACGTTCTGGCTTCTTGTACGTCCCGCTAATCATCTAATGACAGCATAAACGTCCGCGCCCGAAGAGCATGCGCAACAACCATGGTGAGGGTCGCACGCAAAGCGCCCCCCGAAATGATGCCCAAGAAGTAGTGGGTAAGTTTTTACGTATTCGCGTATCTCTCGTGTTCTGCCGTGACAGGTGTTAACGGCCGAATCTCCAGCCCAGTGCCACAATTGTCACACGACTGCTACGCCGCTTTGGCGCAAGGACGACGAGGGTAAAACGGTCTGCAATGCGTAAGTCATTCGTCTTTTCGGAGTTAAGAAGTGTGTTGACGCTCGTATGGACATTCCATCAGGTGTGGCTTGTAGTAAGTGATTCTTGGCTGCCGTGGACCGCGGGTTTGACTCATACCGCTTTGCTTGCAGCTACAAGCTGCATGGGTCGTCTCGTCCGATCAGCATGAAGTCGGACGTGATACGCAAGCGAGCCAGGCATGATGCCAGGCGCGTCGGAAGCGGTCCGTCCGAGACACCATCCGCGAGTCCAGGCGCTAGCCGACGTGCGTCGCCAACCACCGAGGCCACTCCGACACTTGCCCCTGACTCGTCGACCACCACGCAAATGTTCAGCGGCGACCAGTTGGATTACCGCCCTTCCATGCAGTCCGAGCTCATGGGCGCACTGGGTGACGGTCCGAACGGGTCTTATGGAAATAGTTATTTTTCGTACCCCAGTTTCCCAGGCCCGTACAACCCCGACTACCTTGCGCAGGTGCAGAGTATCCCGGCGGACGCCCTCCCCTTCTCCGGTGATTTGTCGGACGCTGACAATTCGGGGCTGGAGTCGCGCACGAGTAAGCGTCGGCGGATGAGCAACGACTCGGCGTCCGAGCCCCCTTCCTCCGCCGTCTCGCTTAGTTCGTACGCGGACTCTTTCACGTCAACGTCGTCGTCGACGTCGCACTCGCAGCGTTCCTCGGTCGACTGGCCGTATGACCCGTACGGCGGCTACGGGTTCAGCGGACGCCAGAACGGGCACAACATGTGGCACCCGCCGATGATGCCTCCGGACAGCAACTCACCTCAGTTCATCCACCCGCCGATGTTGCCGCCAGACGGGTCGCCGAACATGTTCCTCCATCCGCAAGGTCTCCAGCACGACGACGACTCGCTGTTCGCCACATACCTCCACCCACCGATGCTCCCACCCGACGACTCGCCGCCGATGGGTGGCCTCCAGCTCCATCCGCCGATGGTGCCGCACGAGTGGGGCAAGTCCGCGGTGCACGCCGAGTACTCGTACGACACGCCGATGGTCACGTTCTAATGATGATACGACGTATCTCCTGTTGAGCTCACGGACGCTGTAGCAAGGTGACCGCATACTGTCTCTCTCGGCATGCATGTTGCGGGCATGATCGTTCGGACGCTGGCGTGCAGATGCATATTGAGCTTGGTATTGTGTTTCCTCCTGGTCTCTCGTCGTCATCCTGTTCCGAGATTCCTCCTGTAGATATATCATCGTTCTGCTCTTGTCGCATACCGGTCCGAGTATCGTCCCTCACTGCATTGCTATCGCTCCCACTGCCTTGTCGAGATCATACTGGTTCTCCACGACCTTTTCTTCTCTCCCATTATACTGTCTCTGTACAAGCAATGCTTCCCTGACTATAGCCATAATCTCCTCCTCTCGCCCCTACCCTGTGGCAATACTTTTCTTATCCTCTTTCTATCCCACACCATCTCCTCAATCTATCTATCTGCGAATAGGTTGTATGACGAGATAGCAGTACTGTGTCGCGAAGGGCCTCGCTTTCCAGGTCCCACATTCGATTAGATATTTATTGCTTAGTGATACACTCCGTAGCTAGCCACGATACCCTTGAGATGTATGCACATAATGTCGACTCAGATTATGATTAATATCTATGTCTTCTCTTCTCGAGCATCCTATCAGCTTGCTGCTCGCTGTCTCTGCTCGCATCCATTGTGAGGCGATACCACTCTGGTGCTAGTGGATCAGCACGAAGTGCGAACGCGACGTGAGAGCGTCCGCTGTAGCTGGGGGCCGGTGGTCGTCCTTGCTCACGAGCCGGCGCAGATCGTCCGTGCACAAGGATCCGAGGAGCGTGTCGGTGCACGAGCCTCCCGGCCGCGCTGTTTGTGCGTGTCCTTCTCTGCCTGACAGCGCTGATCGCGATTCGCTCTGATACCCACCAGGATCGATCGTCCTAGTCCTGCTCGGGTCGTCGCGTCATTTGGGAGGATCCTAGATCCCATCTCAACATACCATCAACTCTAGTCGCCAGGCTGATCGGGACATACCCATACCGAGACGTGAGGGTTGTCCCTCCCAGTCCGCTGACAGACTGTCACAGCTGAGGATGCTTGAAACGGTTCGCCCTCATATCATCATTGGTATCTGTGTCTTTCGATTCGCGAGTGTCAGCACCCACACTAAGTACGTGAAACCACGCTACGCACGGAGTGGTAGACGCCACGGGAGATCTCGTCGCTCTGACTTTCACGATGCGCCGTCTCGTTCAAGCGTCCCTGCCCGGATCCGTCCGCTAGGTGCATCATGCATCATCTCCCACTGTTCCGTAGCCACCGCAGATCATCCCAATCAAGGTGCACGCTGCCGTACGTGCATTGTCGCATTCCGTGATCCTACGGCGGATCGGTCCATCGCACGCGCGCACGATCTCACTGGTCCCGATGCCGCATTCATCCACAGTGGTCCCGGTCTTCGAATTCGACAACGCTGTGATCCGCGTGACGCAAGACCTCCGGGCGCAGACAAGGTCGGGTCCTCAGCGCTTCACCCTCGGGCGGTTTCCTGTCGCCCCCTCCACACGCACGCTGTGAGTAGCCGTCCCGCCGCCCTTCGCGTCGTGTTTTTTAATCTTCATTTGAATGCGGACGCGCCACCCTGCGTCAGGCTGCCTCCGCTCCCAGCCGCCACGCCGTGCGTCCGCAGGAACGTGCGCACTTGCACAATCTCCCGAAATGAAATGCGGCCGCATGACTCTCTCCCCGCTTAGCCTGTCCGAGTGGTAGTCGCGTTGCCCAGGGCCGCGCACAACCTCCTTCGTGATCGACTAGAACATTCGCAGTGCCGCACGCTTTCTCATACGCGCACGGACGCATGGTACGCGGGCCGTCGCCGCAGAATCGAATGACGCACCGTGAGGCTGCCGCGAGGGAGGCGTGGTCCGTGCCATCAGCAGTTGCATATGACACGCCCGACCGGGTCCGTACGTATCAACCTGTGACGAGAGTGCCTAAACCCCGCCGTGCGTGCATCCCGTTCAGTGTGGGCACCTTCGTGTTATCCGAATTCTGCCTGCGCGATCTGCGACTTTGAGGTAGCGTAACCATGATGCGGAGTCTGATAGCACGGGACAGCAGACAAACTCCACTTACAGGCAGCAGCACGACGTTATCACTTGTCTGTGCTTGTTTTGTTTACGAGACCCGATGATCTGTTGGTATCTTGGAAAACCAGTCGAGTCCAGTGACAGGCCTGATGCGACCAAGTCCCAAATAGTATACTTGTGATGACATATGTCTATGGTTGTCGAGAAAAGTCGTGGTCCAGGAGACATTATCGCGATGTGCACTGCGCGGAGCGAACACGCAGCCACAGCGACTTCAGGATGGTGTTGAAATAGGTTCAAGTTGGTGTGCGCCGTGGGCCGCAACTTGGTGAAGGCGAATATGGAATTCAATTTGGACAATCTCGTGGGAACATTCTACCGAGTTTGGCTCATATCCATTTCGCCAGAAACGTGCACAACCGGGCCTGGCCACGAACTCGACACGTCTGAGCTACTCTCTTTTGGCACCAGTTCTGGCGAACTTGGGGATATCGCTGCTCATACTCGTTCAACTTTCCCGGACGCTGGTGGGCTCGTGGGAGTGAGACCGGACTTGCAACGTTTGCACAGCACGCGTAGTCGGTCTCAAAAGTATTATTATATCGCCGGTCGTCTTCTATAGGAGGCTTCAAATTTTCAAACGTCAAAGAGACAGAACGGCACTTTAAGAACGACCTGGCGTTGACATCGAATGCCATCCGTGAAACTGCAGACATTCCTAGAAGCCGGTGTCGTCTTCAGCTCGAGGTCTGGTCGCCCCGGGTTGCCCATCACTAGCGTGCTTACCGGAACAAACTCTGTAGGATATGTCTCTTCTTAGCATGCCGCAGGTACCTGCTACGCCATCTGTACCATGACCTTCAAGACCTATCCGTGCAACGCATGAGCGACCCTGGCACACCACCGGTAGACGAGACGGACAGTGTGGAGCTCGACACGCTTCCAGAGCCGTCGACGGCTGCCTCGAGACATGCATTCGCACTGACACCGCAGAGACCGTTCCACTCCGTGTTGGCGAGGAGCCTATTCGCGCTATGTTTCTCGGAGAGTTGCACGCTGTTTCTGCTGTTGATGTGCCAGGTCGTAGAGGTGTTCGACGCCCGGTAGGTGTTGTCGTCCTAGAAGTAATGCGGGTGTTCACGAGTTGCATGTACATTAGTGCGCGCCTGCTGAATTGGAATATCTCGTTGTCGCTCCTGCTCGCAGCCATCCTCGTCTTCATCCCGCTTTCGTACAGTCTGGTCGTGAGCGACTCCGTTACCGGCGCAGGTGTGTCAGGTGCTTGCATTCCCGTGCGATTGCGCTCACTCAGATGCCAGGATTGCGGTCAAAGCAGCGTCCGTCCGCCCTGCGGGTGTTGCTGAACTTCATCCCGGTCGGATTGTTTCTCTTCCTGTTGTCGCTCATCCCTCTGCCGTCAGCCGTACCAGCCTCTGGGATCATCGTCACAACGCTGTCGCGCCTGACTGTGCTGGGCACGATCATCCTCGGACTGCTGTCTGGCTTCGGTGCTATCAACACGGCATGGGTGTTCTTCCCGGGGCTCTACGGCAAGCCGAGGTAAGTCGGCCTTGCTGAAATCGGATATCATCGCATCACGTTTCGACCCCGCAGCATGTATCCTTCCGACGAGGACATTCGGATGGCTGAGGCAGGCTTGCAGCGGGTGCAGGCCGATCTCGCGGTCCGCCGACAAGAGGTTCAGAAGCTACAGAATGCGCAGGTAATGCGGACGATGTCTCGACAGCACGCATATAGCTCACTGAGCCCCTTCTATTCGACAGCAAGCAAGCCCAGATACAAGCTGGTTCTCGCGCATGGCCACGAACTTCCGAGGGGACGGCCGTACGTGCTCACCCTTCTAACAGACTGACATGACGCACTGAGTCTGCTCGTATGCCAGAGCTTCCGTCTGCGATGCAGGAGATAGACGGGATGGAATCCCTCGAGTACGAGATGTCGCGGAGTCTGGGTGCGCTGAAGGAGAGGCAGGCGGACGCGAAGTTCTCGCGCAGCATCGGAGGGCGGCTGTTCAACTGGGGCGGCCGGCTGTTCGCCATATACTGTCTCTTCAGGATCATCAACGTGCGTGCACCCCCCATCCGGCGCGCCGCCTTCGAGAGCATCCGGGCTGACGCGTGCGTCGCGCGCTCTCGCAGGCGATGGTGAACCTGGTGCTCCCCGCACACCCGTCGACAGACCCCGAGTCCTCGACGCGCAGTGTGGACATGCTGAGCATCGCGCTGGCGAGGCTGTTGTCGCTGCTGCCGTCTGTGCGTATTGAGGACGAGGGCGTCGCGAGCATCTCTCGTCAGATCAGCCTTGGCCTGGTTGGGATTATCATCCTGAGCAGCATTCGACTCGTGCTCAGGGGCGTGGCTAGGGTGCGTTCTGCTCCTTGACCGACTGGCGGCCCGTACCGTGAATCCTGACTGCACCCTACAGGTGCTCCGGGTCACCAGTCGGAATCTGGGAGCATCCCTGATGCTCCTGATGCTCGCGCAGCTAATGGTGAGTCTTCCGAGTCCTTGCCGCGGACAGCACAAACCCTCTTCACGCGCACTCGCAGGGCATCTATCTCCTTTCGACGTTGGTGCAGCTACGCACGTCGTTCCCTCCGCCTCCGTTACGGCCAGACATCTCTCCAGACGCCGGCTTGGTGAACTTGTTTTCGACGCTCCCGGAGTATCAGCTGTTTGGCTCGCTCTTTGACGGGTCGTTCCTGCTTGCGGCTGGTGGCAGCGCGGTGGTTCGGTGGTTCGGAGATAGGATGAGGAATGCTGGACAATTGGACTGAACCCCTCACAATGCACTATTTATTTCGTACAGCCGATATAAGGAGGAAGCGAATGCTGACACCTTGGTGACTCTGATCGTTCCTTCACGAATGTTACATCAAGGATCTGTAAGTGTGTCGCAATCGTGAGCACAGCGTCCTATAGATAGGATGTATCAGCGCCTGGAACGGTTGACTTCTCTACCGACAGTCTTCGAGGGCATGCACCTCCCTATGGACATTTGCGAACTCGTCATCGACGTTGTGGCCGCGGAAGTGCAAATGTCAACATGGTGGTGGGACATTCGGAACGATCCTTGGTGGTCCACCCTCACAGCATGCATATGCGCATACACGTGCAAAGCCTGGTACACTTACAGCAGGTTCTACATGAGCAGTACGCAGCCAAGTCAGGTTGACAGTCGGAAAGAGGCCATATCCCTCTCCAGGACCCTCCGTGCAAACCCCCGCCTTCGTCGAACTATCGTGCGTGTCACCGTATCAGATGATTATTGCAGATGCAGCTACACACCAGGAGGCTGCACACCTGGGACATTCGCTGTCATGTTCGCCTGTCAGCTTCCCAATGTGGACCTGGCGCCTCAGCTCCATCTATCCCAGCTGGCTACCTTTCCTAGCTACATTTTTGTCCGTCACCAGGCTGAGCCTTCGCAACATCGCCTCTCTGATATCGGCTCTTCCTGCACTGTGTTCTCTCGAATGCGATGGATTGCACTGTAAACAAACATAATTAATCCCTTCTGCACATGTCCCTCGAAACAAGCCGAACACTCCAAATGATAGCCGCAAAGCCGATAATGATCAGTAAGCACATAAGCTACGGGTATACGAGGATGCTATTATGTTGGATGTTGGAAAAAGGTACCGGCATTCAGTCCTGGATCTGCGGGGCCAAGAAGGTCTGGAGTCTTATATGGAACAGTACATGGACAGATTTCGAGGAACATCAACTCGCCACTCCTCCTTATCTTCCTTGCAGTCTTTCCCATTAGTGGGGCCGAGTGCAAGATAGTAGTCTATGCATCCGACCTCCAAGCCAGACTGCTTTATGAGGCCCAGTCGTCGATCGCGCGCGCTGCTAATCAGACCAATAATCCTGGTCAGAAACCAAGCTGAGAGATGGCCGGGATCGCGACTCGGACACGATGTAATGGACGATGGTCGCCCGCAAACTGGACGTACAGCCGTGAGGGACACACATGAGCACCAAGATGAGAAACCCGCGACGTGATTCGGAGGTTCTTGGAGGTCGTGTCTGGAGGCCAACGCTGCTGCGAAGAGCCAGATCGGACCACAACTCGAGTCTACATCCTAGCCTCGTGGTAGAGGAATGCTTGCACTCTCTGCAGTGTCTAGGTTCGAGGCTAGCCTCGGAGTGTTGGTCCTGTGTTACTTTTGCAATCAAGATTATGCCCACGTACCACGACGCCGCTGTAGTGTCGCTCAACGAAACAGATCAGCAGATTGAGCGCGTTGTAGATGTGTTAGTTCTGACGCGGTGTATAGCACCGATGCAACCCTTAAGCAGAAAGATCCCGTTCCGGGCAAGAAAATGTTAGTTTCAACAGGCGAAAGGCCCCTCTCTGCGCACTGTTCTTGCGAACAGTGAAAGCGGCGTCGGCACTGACAGGGCATCAAAGAGGAACTACCGAATCGTTCGGAGATCATCCACAATCGTAACGTCCCAAGCGACGCGAGGATAGCACATTGATACAACCATAACACGGTACAACGATGAGCGGTCCCACGAACTGCGTCTGTATGCATTTTCTCGGCTGGCTGCACTTTACCCCAACCGCGTCGAGGATCCTCTCTGCTGAGGCAACGGGTTGGTGGGAGACTGAGGACACACCGAGGAAAGCGGGGTACGGCGAGCTGAGGTACTATCCCCCGCCCATGGCGTCCACTCGTTATCGTCTTCAGCCACTTCAACACGCGCAGCTCAACGTGCTGGAACAGGGCGACCTACAGTATGCGCGACAGCGCGCGCTTTTAGACAGACATGTCTGCATGGATGTAAGAAGGAAACGGGCGGGACACACCTAGAGTTGATCTGAGCGAGGACCTGCGCATAAATCTGGTCTTTGTAGGATATGAACTCGCTGTTCTCGATGTTGAAGCTGCCCAACCGCGAGGTGAGGTGCCCGATCGCGGTCTCTTCTGACTCTCCAGACTTTGCCGATGAGGGACATCTAATATCGCTTGAGTTGAAACCAGTCAGTGGGAGGCATACCACTTCCTGACGAGAGTATATGGTGTGCTCGCGGAGGTCAACAGTGGGCAAAGGAAAGGATTGCAGCGACCTCAAGGTTGTATGGGCGTCTGGTGCGAATTCTTACTTAGGCAAGCCGGGATTGTCGCCGACGATAATTGTAGTCTCTGTCTATCCTTTTCCCCACAAATGGGTTCGACGAGCATCCAATGTCTGCAGACATACGAGTGTGCATGGTTTGCCTCGAGGGGGACGAATATTGCGGTTTCATCGAGCGGAATCGGGACTGACTCGGATCGATGGCTGCCTGCCCTAAACTAGATTTTTTCTGTTATCAATGAATGCACAGACTTACACTTGCATCGCAGCCTCTCCTCCCACTCGCTCAAAATGGCCTCCATCGGCACCCTCTACGCCGTCGACCGACAACGCCTCGCCAAGCGAGTGAGTAGCGCACTACTCTCCTTCTACCTGGCCAGCTGATTGGTATTCCCAGTTGCGTGCAATTGCCGCGTTCGCGGGGCTTTCACTCAATGTTGTCCCTGATTTCAAGTTAGGCGAGACGAACAAGTCGCCAGAATACCTCGCCAAGTTCCCTCACGGCAAGATCCCCGCCCTCGAGACCTCGGACGGCTTTAGGCTCTTCGAGACAGCGGCCATCGCGCGCTACCGTGAGTGTTGAGCTGAGTCGTTGACATCTTCATCGCCAGTCTGGCGATTTGCGAGTGATGAGAAGATATTAATCAGTTATCCCTGTCTTAATGTTTATGTCGACAGTGAATTCATTTCTCTGACCTTATCCTGTTTTCACGTTTTGTCAATTCCATGTACTAATTTGCGGTTGCAGTTGCCAGCCTTGCCCCTAACACCACTCTCCTTGGCGCTGACCAGCGGGAAGCCGCTCTCATTGATCAGTGGGCCACCTTCGTAGACAGCGAACTGCAGGCACCCGGCCGTGTCATTACCGACCTGGTGCATGGCCTCCTCTCCCCGTACACCCGGCCCATCCACACCTCATTCCTTGAGCGGGTCGAACGTGCCCTCACCACCCTCGAACGGCACTTATCCTCCCGTACATACCTCGCCACGGAGCGTATCTCCCTCGCTGACATCACCCTCGCATCCGTTGTGCAGCGCCAACTTAGCCACATCATCGACGCACCCCTGCGTGCCAAGTACCCCAGCGTTCTCCGTCACTTCGAGACCGTTGCCAACCAGCCATCTTTGAAGGCAATCTTCGCCGAGACCGAGTATTGCGAGAAGGCGAAGCAGTTCACCCCGCCGCCGAAGGAGAAGAAGGAAGCGAAGCCTGCTGCGGCGCCAGCGCCCAAGGCAGAGAAGAAGCCTAAGGCCAAGGAGGTCGAAGAGGAGGAGGATGACGATTTCGTCCCCAAAGAGGAACCGAAGCCCAAAAACCCGCTTGACTCTCTGCCCAAGTCGAACTTCAACCTGGAAGACTGGAAGCGCGCGTACTCCAACAAGGACACGCGCGGACCTAATGGTGCGCTTGAGTGGTTCTACCAGAAGTCAGTACAGAAACGTCGCTTCCTTTCCTTGCGTCGCTCATGGCCTGTGTAGCTACGACGCTGAGGGCTTCTCCGTCTGGCGCGTGGACTTCAAGTACAACGACGAGCTTACGCAGACTTTCATGTCGTCGAACCAGATTGGCGGCTTCTTCAACCGACTAGAGGCGTCGCGCAAGTATTTGTTCGGCTCCATGGGCGTGCTTGGCCAGGCGAACAATTCGATCATCGCCGGTGCGTTGATCTGCCGTGGATCTGACGTTAAGCCCGTCATCGAGGTGGCGCCCGATTGGGAGTCGTACGAGTACAAGAAACTCGACCTCAATAACTCCGAGGACAAGGCGTTCTTCGAAGCAGCGCTTGCGTGGGACCTTGAGGTCGGCGGAAAGAAGTGGGCGGATGGTAAGAACGTACGTGTTTCTCGCTTGAGTGCCTCTGGCTTGACAACGCTGAATGGTCTGTTATTCTTTTGCAGTTCAAATGATTGAACGACGTGAGACGTCTTGCTTGCTGTTGCGTTCTGCTAGACCGCATTACTCTGCATCTTTCTACTGTCTTGTTACATCTCATCATAGGGGCGTGTTGTGCTGTTGCAGTGTACTCAAAATGAAAGACAATGTACATGACCG
Source organism: Fomitopsis pulvina (assembly GCA_964035675.1). NCBI lineage: Eukaryota > Fungi > Basidiomycota > Agaricomycetes > Polyporales > Fomitopsidaceae > Fomitopsis > Fomitopsis pulvina. The sequence continues at coordinate 1,696,080 of OZ037965.1, read as the reverse complement.
TGCGTCGGTTTAGCTGGGTTGAACTACTGGACGGCGCCCTTGAATGAACCTCGATGTCATCAGGAATTGGGCGTCCATCAATACTCCGCCTCCCTACATAATGAACCTCGCGGACGTGCAACGAAGGAATTTTGCGTCCCCATCACAGGGCCTAGCGGGCAGTTATCTTCGGGTTATCTTTGGCCACTTATCACCTGAGAGTTGGTGGCGGAGACCACATGTATAAAAATCTCACGCAGGGCCAGTATATATATTTTGGGTGCGGATACAAGGCTTATTCGCGCGACCGGTTGCTGGGGCAGTTAGTAGGATGGCTCGTCTTCTGCTCGCAGCGTTGGCCGCCCTGGCCGGAAGGGCACTTGCGGATCCTACATGGTGAGTCTCATATCACCGCAGCGACTACCACACTCCGATGCATCAATGTATTACGCAGGTGTGGCAAGGACTACGAACAGGGTACGCCCGTGGTGCCTCCAGGCGGGCAGTTTCCCGTCCCGCCGACGTCCTCTTCGCCGCTCCTCGTCTTTCGCTGCGCGCCCGCGATGAAGCCGTACCTCGCGTCCGACGCGTCCAGCCCCGCGGGTATCCTCGTCGACATGCTCATCACCAACGCTGAGATCGCGGATGCGTCTGCGATTGAGCTTCCTACGAGCGGGCCGATGGGCGAGGTTGTCGTCGTTGTGGAGGTCGATGGGCGGGTCGTCACAGGCGGCGCCGTGCCGCTCAACGCGACGAAGGCCGAGCTCCCGTTCAGCCTCGTCGGGCTCACGCCCGAGAAGGGCGCATATGATGTGACGTGCTCGGCGACGTATGCGAGTGCGCGGGGCGTGCAGAGCTTCAAGGCGGGCAGTAGCCTGAGCTACCTGCCGGACCCTACCGAGGGCGGGAGCGTGGTGAAGATGGATGGGCGAACGGGCGCGCTGCTTGCGAAGCCGCCGAATGATTTAGAGGCGGAGTGGGAGACGGTCTTGCCGGTGGGGTTCTACACGGCTTTTGGAGATTATCTGGCGACGAACTTGAGCTTGATCAACGAGGCGAAGGCGATGGGGTTAGTGTCTTCGCTTGTTTCGCACTCTTCCGAGTGAGGGAGAGCTGATGGTCGAATAGATTCAGCATCGTATGGAACACGCCGGCTTCATAACCACTAGGTGCTCACACTCCCTCTTCTTTCTGCCCCTCAGATTCACCCCATCCCAACGTACGACAATACCACGCAGCTCGAAATGGTCATCCAGCGTATGGAAGAGGTCGGGATCTACCTCATGTACGACATGCGCTGGGACTACCAGAACGACACCTCCATCGCTGAGCAGGTCGAGCTTGTCAAGAACTCGCCTGCGCTCCTTCTCTGGTACACCGGCGACGAGCCCGACGGCACTTCTGACCCTCTGAACGCCACGACGCACGCGTATGACCTAATCTACGAGCTCGACGGGTACCACCCGGTGTCGCTGTGTCTGAACTGCTTCGACTACTACTGGACGGAGTACTCTGGCGGGGCGGATATCATCATGCAGGATACGTACATGATCGCCGTGAACACGACCTGGAGTCTCGAATGGGTACGTGGACGCTGTGGCTCGCCCCGAGTTATGCTGACTGCAGTGGATAGGACACACCTTGCAACGCCACGTATGGCTGCTGTGGGTGTGATGACTGCAAGGGCAACTTTGAGGACATCAGCACGCGCATGGATAACTTCGCCTACCGCCTTTGGGTGAACGGGTGGGATCGCACGAAGAGTGTGTGGACGGTCCCGCAGGGCTTCGGCGGCGCACAGTAAGTGTTATTGTATCCGCTTCTCTTGGGCCATGTATGCGCGTGCAAGACACAGCTACTAACCAGGGAGCCCGTGTTGCAGGTACTGGACGAGGCCACCTACGGGGCCTGAGTTCGTCGTCCAGAGCGTGCTGGGGATCAATCACGGCGGAATGGGTGCGCATCCCATCACCTGATCCCATGCGCTGTTCACCGACGGCGCCTCGAGTTCTCAGGCGTAGTATCCTGGGACGCCCCAACGACTGACGGCATCTGGACGTACGCTTCAATTCTCGCACAAGCCACACCCACCTTAAAGGAATATATCGCCAACGACGCTGCGACCTTCCAGCACATCTCATATAACCAAATTGACGTCGGCGCGTGGACGGTCGGGTCGAAGACGCTCATACTTGCAACGAACCTCAACTACGCGGAAGAGACGTTCGACTTGGCTGCTGTGCCAGGGCTCGCGGGCAAGGCTGTGACGCAGGTGCTGAATAGCGGGGCAAGTGTCAGTGGGAGTACCGTGACGTTCACGAGTGTTGGTACGGGTGGGTGGATTGTCAGCTAAGGCTTGAGGAACAGCTTGCTAGAGACATCGAGAAAAGAACGTGCTCTACATGACAGGCGCGGGACAACGCCCACTACATAACGGAGAAAGACAGCGGTCGTTATCCTTCTCTGTTCCTTGTACGAAATTGTCGAGAGCTGGGATTAAACTTGCATGTCGATGATGGTTGGCTGATGAGTAGCCAAGTGTGGCCCGGGCTCAAGCGCTCTCCCGCAGGCAGTACTGTGGGAAAGAGGCGCCGCCATTCTTGCTCACAACTTCTACCCTGCATACTAGTAGAATCTATTCGACAGATGACGCCTGAGAGAACCGCTTCGCTTTGTCGAACGCAGCGCGCATGCGTCTCACCTGCTGTCGTACGCCATCATGTCTACTTTAAACCCCTCTGCAAGGCGAGCGACCATAGAGGATCCCATTGAACACCGTAAGCAGTACAGTAAATTGGCGTCTGCAGGACCTTTTATCATCTACGATCCATGGATGGAACTACACACATGAGAAGTGGCTCGGTGCTATTGTGAGAAGAGCGGCCATGAAAGCCCGTCAGCAAAATAGCCAGTTCTTAGCTATGTTTGGTCACACAGCGCTGAGCAACCCGCATTCCATGGGATAGGTCCAGTGTGTTGTTTAGACCGACTAAAGGCTAGACGACACTTGTAGTGAGTGCGTCTTGCTATCTTCATATTCCGAGTCATCCTGCCAGTGGTTAAATCTCGGTCCTCATCAATGGCTACATATATTGGCTATGCACGATGCAGTCTAGTGACAGGACCCGTCGTCGTTTGGGAAGATACACTGGAGGTGAGCGTTGTCAATTGCGGTGCTATCGCCGCATAACTCACACCACCTCTAGAATGTCTTCAGTGACGTCCTCTGAGAAAATCTAGCCATGTCTCTGTTCCCTCCGATGGCCTCATACCGGTGGTCGCTCCCAGGCAAGCGGGTATACAACGGTGTCTGATATGGTAAGGAACCTTGATTTTCCGCGGGATTGCCGTGGTAGCGGGTTCTCAATGCCATTGTCGAACATCTTAACTTCCCTATTCGATCGACTGAATGCACAACTTACTGGGTGGATCATTCGATGGGGGGCCAGGAACACACCCAGAAATGTGCAGCAGATAGACGCAGACTGGTGAGTCGGGACAGTAGCCATGCAGTAGCATTAGCATCACTGAGTCCCCTCTCTGTAAAGCATCGCGTTACGTGCACTGCATGGTGCTCCAGGCATGTGCGGGCAGGCGAAGAAATACGTGGTTTGATGAATATTAATAAGAGAACTTACGCCTCTGACAGCCGCCAATGATAGGGCGACCCAGAGGCTGATAGGTTCCTTCGAGTACCCTCGCTATCCTTGTTTTTGTATCTGCTTCTTGTGCTTCACATGCTGAGCAGATGTGTCACTTGCCTTCTGTGACTACAGACTAACTGAACTGATGTGCGGCGGCCATAGACAGCGGCCCCCGTGTGTGGAAGCAGGTATTATCCGTCCTCGGATACCCACGACGTCGTAGTCTACTGGTGCTCCTTCTTGTTGACGTGCGTGTTGTGGCATGTCCGTCTAGAGCTTGCAATACTGCCGGCTGATGCGAAAGGATTCTTTGATGAACCTTAGTACTATACTGCAAGCTCAGATGGCCACACTCTGCTCTTCTACCATCCACATGACATATAGCTGTGCCTGCCTAGAAATTATGGTGTCTCTTTGACTCGACTAACACGGCGTACGTCTTCATCCGGCAGTAGACCTGCTAGTTTACGTCCCCCCCAGCGGGAAGACAGCAATACGCTCCCACATGCCGGACGATGAATCTACGACAGAAGTTGTAGAGCTGAATTCGCAGGAAGTACTTGAAAAGCCTCGGCCGCATGCTGGGAATTGCAGTTGAGTAGCTGCTGTCGTATGTCTTCAGAAAATCACTGAATCCTCCGTCCGTTGCCTACGTTGTAAATACCCTGCTCGGCAGCCATCACTCGGCGTTTCAAGCGCGGTTATCTTTGCAACCTCGATGCAAATCTGGCTATTACGGTCTGAGAGGCGTGATCATGTGCTCCATCACTGTTACGGCACGAAGTCTCTTTGGGCGGCATGAGCTCCGAAGCAAGTACGGCTTGTTACCATCTCGAACCGGCGCCTTCTGCACCGGTATGCACGAGCTGCACGCGGGATGAGAAGCAGGGTCCTGCCCAGTTGTGCGACCCGTGACGACCAGACGCGTGGGCACGGCGGCGGGGCCCAACAGCATAGCATCTTGTATAAGTAGCGACTCGGAGTGTTGGCGGGCGCAGGCTGGATTTCGGTATGGCCTCCCTCGCCCTGCTCGCCGCGCTCATCGTCTGTCTTGGCCTTGCGTGGACTAGCAGTGGCGTGGGACCCGATCCGGGCCAGATCAAAACGCTTGTGACGTTCGGTGACTCGTACACAGACATCGTAAGAATCTCCTCCCTGTGAGAGCACAGACTGGAGCTGACGGAGACTGCAACCGTGCAGCGGTACGGCCATGCAGGTGACAATGGCACCGCCTGGCCTGTCTACGCCGCCGAATATGCCAATCTCACACTCTACCCCTTCGCCATCGCCGGCGCGACGTGTTCTAACGCGCTCACGCCGCGTCCGTTCTCATCAGTCACGGAGGGCCAAGTCCCGCTCTACCTGCAAGAAGTTCAGAACGGCTCGATCAGCGTTGACCCGAGCAGCACCATCTACACGCTGTGGATCGGTACAAACGATGTGGGCGCTAACGCGATCTTGACTGGAGAACAGAACGCAGGCGTGACACTCGTGAACACGACGCGGTGCGCGGTCGACTGGGTGCAGACACTGTATCAGAGCGGCGCGCGGAACTTCATCTATCAGAGTGTACGCACCACGCGTTCGTGTGTCGTGCCGGATGCAGGACTCACTGTGGGCCGCAGATGATCCCGCTGCAAGACACGGTCATGTACGCGGCCGACTCGTACCCGAATGGGTATTGGACTGCCCAGCGAAACGCCACCGAGTGGAACGTCGTCATGACCGAGTTCGTCAGCGCCGGGAACGCCCTTGCGCTCGCCTGGTTCGAACTGATGGCGCCCAGCCTCCCGGGTGCGCACCTCGGTAAGCCCAACGCAAGCGTTTCAGGTAGCTAGGCAAGAACATGACGCGCGTGGTCAGGGTACTTTGACTCCTACGGCCTCTTCGCGGACATGTACGCGAACCCGGGCAACTACCTGAACGGCACCGCGCCGCTGAACGTCACGGGCTGCATCAAGTCATGCATCTTCCAAACGAACGAGAGCACGTCTGGCCCCTCGGACTGTACAATCGCGGAGGGGACAGCTCAGGATAGCTTCTTGTGGTGCGTATCCATCCACGAACATGGTATCCTGGCTCGATGCTGGGTGGGCCGCGTTGCTAATGTGATGCTGGCTTCAGGTACGACGAGGTGCACCCGTCGGAGCAGGCGGATAGAGTAGTCGCGAGAGAGATCGCGGCTGCAATCACCAGGAACTCGTCGGACTGGATCACTTGGCTGCTTTGACTAAGACTTTGCTTATGGAGTTGGACATTTGACTCTTTTCTGGTAGAAATGGACGTTCGTAGAGTTGCGGATCATGGACTCTGTTTATGCCTACAAATTTGGATTTGCAAACCTGTGACATGCTAGTACGGGTAGATTCTTCGTGGCTGCGATGCTGAAGGTGATGCTAACGCATGTGGTCATGGAGTATGATGTCCGGGCGGAGGAGGATCATGCACAGTTGTGTATGCCAGATGACACCGCAAGCGTCCGTTTGCGAAAGAGGCAGGAGTGAGGGCAAGAGCGAGACTCAGGATCATCACCAGGACTGTAGACTGAGTGTTCGAGGAATGTGTCTTGTGAATACGTCGCGGACGTTCTGCCTGCCTTGGGCTTGATGTTTGGTACCGGCCGGACACAATAGTCCTCAAATGACTGTCAGGATCACTGTCCCAGGCAGGCCGCAGTACACATGACGTATCAGCTGGACAGGACTTCGATCAAGACCGTGCTATTTAACTGGAGAGCGACCGACAAGTCAATGTTCATTCATGCACACACAGACATCAGCAAGTCGGACCCACCGACATTAATCTTTTATTTCTTGGTGAGAAAAGCCCCCGTCTGCCACCACCCTCAGTGCGAACCCAGAGGGAGGAGAACAGTGCCGAGCAGCGCTCACCACGCATGCCGTGCGAACCCGAACGGGAAGTGGGTTGCGCTCACATCCACGATCTCCACTCGCTCACGTGCGTCGTCCCCCTTCGCCTCACGCATGTCCGAGAAGTAGAACGGCCTGAACTCGCGCGCGTCCTCGTAGTTCGCCTCATCCGTGTGCGCGGGTAGCGTCGCCACGGAGACCATGGTCCCAGCCGGGACGTGAGTGCCATTGGAGAGGGTGTAGTCGACCATGGCCTTGCGGAACATCAGTCCTGTGCCCGTCGCGTCACCGCTTTGCTGCGTGTGACAGAGGACGGAGGAGACGTACCGCTGGCCGCACGCGCTGGGACTCCCGGATGAAGCTGTCGATCTTGTGCATCTTGGCGAGCGCCGCCTTCGTCCACCCGTTTTCTTCGATGGCAGCCTCCGCCTCTTCGCGCAGAGGCAGCAGGTACTGTGGGGTGGCAGCGAGGAGAAGTAACACTATGGAGAAAGTCTGGTGACGTTACCAAGGAGAAGACAGAGTCCGAAAAGAGAAACAGAGCAGAAGCGAGTGTGTAAGCCTTCGGGATAATATAGCGCGGGTAAACTGCAGACGCACCTAAGACGTAGTTACCAGAGAACCAAAGTAGATGTTCACGATGCGCCAGACGAGGGCGTTCACCGAGCGCTGGTCAGGGGGCGCTGCGTCAATGAGCCACTGCAGCATGTCATCCTGAAGACGGAAACCAAATCGTTGAGCAGCGCTGGGCACAACGTGTGGATGATAGCGAACGCACAATTCCCAGGGAGTTCTCGCCTCCTCAACCATCCGCAAACGTGCGACAATGATAGGTTCTAAGTACCTCTTGAGTACTCCTTGAGTTTTTTTTAGCGTCGGGCAACATTTTGGCCACCAGGCTGAAGGAGTGCAGGGTCAATGCCTGCAATGTCAGCGTATGCCGACGTCAACTGGAGCATACTTACGGCCTGAGCCTAGGGGGCGCCATACGGAGAACAAACCCCATCTCTTAAGCGACTGGGAGCGCGGTCTCCAAGGTAGGACAGTACTCCGGGTCCCGGCCTAAAGGGCTCCGTTTCATTCAACGACACCGAAAATCGGAGAACGGACTCACATAGTGGGAGCGGTCCGACAAGGAGACGAGAAAGTGTGGTAGACGAGAAAGACCATACCGCTTGTAGGCGGCACCTTGGTGGCGAAGCCAGCCTTGATTTCGTTATGCATAATGGGTAACAGTTCTTGGATGCCCTTCATCAGCTAGCCGCGGATTACAGTGTGGCGATGATTATCGTCACTCTTGCGGCCAAATGTATATTCAATTTGCACACCTCAATTTCCATATCGAGTGAGTATCGGTCCCTGCAAGATTTGACGGCATGTTCACCTCATCGTTGGCCGCCAGCATGGACAGGATATGATCTGGAAGCTTGCGAAGCTCGTCGCAAAGCTCCGTTCCGCATACAATCACTTGCCAGTGGGTCAGCGTCCGGTACTTGAACACACCACCCCTGTGCTACAGGCGTGTGAGGCACTGTCAACACGCAAGCGGAGACAATGGGTGCCTCGTCATATCCTTGCTGTATCAATTGTGGCATCATGCGGGCCGACTTGAAAGCTCCACCATATGAGAGCACGGGCCAGGGAGACCCGTCCACGACTAGCGAGATATGGAGGTTGAAACGGCACATGCGTGAGCTGGGTCTGAGCTGACTTGTCCACGAAAAGACAACTGACGCGAAACGTCTCCGATTTGAAAACGATGATAGGCACGACCACGAAGACTGCGCCAAGAAGCCATGATATACTAGGAGAATCGACCATTGCGGGTCAACACGCGACGGTAGGGAGAGCAGATGAAGGGGTCATCTTCGTCTCACGAGCCAGACCTTTTACACTGACAAAGCTACCCAACTACGTACTTAGAAGCCACGAGTAGAGACACACTCTCATGTCTTATCCAGCATCTCCGCTCCGCTCCGTCCACGGGGCTCGCAGGATCGGGCAGTCTTTCAAGATCCCGCTGCATGCGCTGTTCGTCACGCAGCTGTGGGGCACCATCCTCGATTTCTTCCTCCCGGGCGCGGCGCACGAGTGAGACGACGGACTGAAAGTGACAGAACAATCAGGGCGTCGGATGGCTAATGCTGCTGTGAACTACGGGATCGTCTGGAGGTGCATCCGTCTTGCCCAGCTTGTCTCCAACGATGTCTCTGATTTACTACCACCGGCACTTTCTTGCGAGCAACATTTTGGCTGTCCTGATTCTGTCGTCCTGATTTCGTCGCTGCTCGCTTCCACCGACAGATTGCACCTTAGCACTGGCTGCTGACTTCACGGGCACCAACCCTCGTCATTCCTGATATGTACAGTCCACTACTTAGTTGAGTCCTCACTCACAATATCAGCCACAACTGAATGTCTTATCCCAAACGCAGTGACAGTATACCAACGGTCCGTGACATACTAGTCCGAAGCTATTCACATGTCGCACTCAACAGAAGGAAATGGTATACGTCGTTCCGGTCGGGCAGGCTGAGGTCTGATTGCAGCCGGTACCCTGGTTCTCGCTGGTGCAAGACTGAGGGCCCACAGAACCTGAATGTAAACACACTTTCGTCAGTGCCCTTGTGGTGCATGCAGACACCAGCGGCAACTCACAGCCAGCACCACAGACAGCACGACCAGGCGTGATTGTCAGCGCGAGGTTGAACCCGTCTGTGGTGGAGGGGTTGAAGAAGTCAAGGTGGTTATACCTGGAGCCATGGCAGTTAGCGAGAACTAGTGTTCGCTCGCGCATACTACGCACCCGTCAAGCGTGAACTGCGCGAGCGTTGGGCCTGCCGCTGCAGGGCCTGTGCAGCTCTCCCCGCCGGGGCACTGTCCGGTGGCGCAGACTCCGCCCGCGTTGCAGGTCCCACCCGCGTTGCATCCGGTGCGGCCCCAGATTCGCCCGGAATATGTCGCGCTGAGCGTCACAAAGGTGGACGCGCCTGCAGCGAGGGGGAAACCGCCGGTCGTGGTGCCGTCGGAGGCGCTCACGGTGGGGTAGAACGCAGGGTCAACTTGGTACTCGCAGTTGTTGGCGATGGTCACACTCGTCCTGTGCGTGCGACATGTCAGAAGGCAAAAGACCAAGGTTGGAGGCTCTTACTGGGCAAACGCGGTCGCCGCAAAGACGGCGAGGATAGCGATGGTGCAGGTGAGCATCGTGGACTACAAGATTTGGCTGTAGGGACCGTTGGTTGACTTAATGAACCAGGGAGCCTGAAATTTCATGGGTCTCTAGGCCATCTCTTATATACGACACACAAAGGGCGTCTTTGTAGTGTGCAGAGCTGGTCATGGCCTTCTTTCGCTGTGGTGCGTGCCTAGCCATCATGAAGTTTCTGCTAAGCGGCCGGCCATTGCGCGGTAATGACGGATTCTGGTTCAAATCTACCTAAGTAAGGAAGACAGAGGCAGACCCCTGTCCATTACGAAAGTAACACTGCCTGAGGTCCTTTGAGCCCGGCGTGGACAATGTAGATTTCCCTCTCGCAGGTCTCGTGAGCGGTCATGGAGGTAAGTTCAGAACATACGTTGCATCACAGACGGCTATATCTGACCGACGGGGCGTTCGACTTGGCTGAGGCCTGAGAGTTTATGCAGAAGTTGGTTTCTCGCCATTCCATAGACATGGAGGCCGAGGGGAGAATGGAAATGTGAGGACATCCGATGGGAGGCGATAGTGATGTTGAGGATGATGCCACACACATTCAGTCACCAATGTTTGCTTGAGGTCTGCCTCTACTTGTTGAAGTCGGGGACCGTGACACTGACACGTGACTGCGTAACGGACGTGAAAAGGATAGCATTTTTGTAGACACCTCAGTCGAGTACCACGAGGATGCGACTGAGGTGAGTAGTATACCCATGACATTGTACGGTATGATAGTCTGACGAGTAGAGCAGGGTTTGTTCTGTAAAACTAACAGGTAGTGTACCAAATACAGTTGAGTACCATGAGGACGTGACTGAGGATTCGTTCTGTAAAACTAACAGGCTATGAGCCCTAACATGGCTTGAACAACCTTCACGCGTCTTTTTGAACTGATACCTGCTTTATTCTCTGGCACAACCACCCAAACAGCACACATATACCTGGTTGAATGGCACACCCACCATTGACAGACCGCATATACCCACTCATTATGGGTGATGAGAAACTCCCTATACTCCCTGAGTCTCAGCAGTTATTGAGGACAAACTGGGTGGAATGGAAAGAGCATATTTTGACCATATGTGAGATCTGTGGCATTGACGGGCACCTCCTTGGTACGATGTTGAAGCTGACCCAATTGGGCACTACTGCTACTGCTGAAGAGGAGGTGGTGAAGACCAAGTGGGAGAAAGATGACCAATTGGCAAAGGGTATCATCACCTTGAACATGACCAACTTGTTGGGGTGTGGAGTCAATACAGCAGGGAAGATGGCACATGGCTTCTGGTTGGCTATAGTCACTTTGCAAGAACAGCGGAGCAAGCTATTGGTCCTGAATGCAGAAGAGTATTTTCATGCTCTCAAGTATGAATCTGGCTCTGATCTCCATGCTCATTTTGATGAACTTTGGCCCTGGCATAAAATATGCCATGACTTGGGGTCTACAATGACTGACTCACACTTTGCCATCCTTATTTGCCACTTCATGGGCAACTCTATGTGTCACATCACCATGCCTTTGCTCACACAGGCTGACCCAGAGGCTGTCATGGGCATGATTCTCTCCATCTATGAGGATGAGCTTTTGTGGGCTGGGAAATTCCAAAATCCACTTGGTGAGACTAAGACCATGCCTAGCACAGGTTCTGGGGTGAAGACATCTGCATTTATGACTGCTATGAAGGCTGCAATCATCTGCAAGTGATGCAACTGGAAGGGACACACCCATGACAAGTGTTATTGATTCGGCAGTGGAATGGTGGGCAAGCAGCCATCTCACTGGAAGTCTCAGCCCTGTCTGAAGAACAGATCACCTGCTGACCTGGCTTCATCAGCAACAGCCAATGTGGCCTCATCTGTATAGACAAACTCTACCACAACATCACCCCTACAGGCCAGTGTCACAGTATCAACTGCAGGGCAGCCATACATTGATGCCCATAACATTTTTATGGTGAGTATCAATGCCATCTGCATGTCTGATGCAGATTCTGGTGCCAATATTCATGCATACATGGACTTTGGTGCCAGCCATTATTACTTCACTGACCACAGTGTATTCACTGACTACAAACCCATCATGCCATACACTGGCTACAGTGCTAAGAAGGGGGCAGGCTTCCACATCATTGGGGTCGGTACAGTCCATGCTCATGTCTTTCTCAATGGGTGGCACTCATTTGTGACATTCCAGGATGTGCTGCATGCACCCAACCTGTCTGTCAATCTGATCTCCCTGTCCCACATTGATCATAGTGGCTGTGGGATTCTTATCTGCGAGGGAGACTTGCAAGTACTTGGAGCCGATGGTTGATCAGTCTTGGTTGGGATGGTGACATCTGGCAATCTCTACAGGGTCTCCATGCAGCAAATACAGAGTGCGGTGGCTGGTGTGCATGCACTTTCATTCCTGTCATTGAAAGCTGTTGACCTTCATACCTGGCATCACCATTTTGGACATGTGAGTGAGTGGATCATCAAGGCCATGGCTTCCTCAGGGGTGGTCACCAGTCTGCAGGTTGTGGGTGGTCTACCAACTGGGGAATGTGAGGACTGTATTTGGGGCAAGCATGCCCATGCTCCATTTTGATCATTGAAGGTTGAGTCAGAGATCCTTGAACATGTGTACATTGACTTGACTGGTCATGCACACATGCTCTCTCTTGGGAGCAACTGGTATGGGATAACCTTTGATGATGGTGATGTGACCAAAAGAACCTTGAAGCACAGGAAAAGAAACCCCTAACACACACAATACCAGGTGGAACACTGTGGAGCCTGGGCAAGAGTGCGCTAAGAGAGTCAGGGTGCTTGAGTACCCTACTGTGGTCTAGTACGAGGGTGCCTTGAGTAAGGATGAGACTCTTGATCCATGCGGTGATACACCTGGTGTTTGGCCAAGCCCTGAGAGCCTTTGAGGCCCTCAAACAGACCCACCATTTTCGATCTTTCATTTTAAGCAGTCAGCACTCCTTCAAGCACCAGCCTTACCCCCAGTCACCACAAACTAGCTTCCATGCGCATCACACCTTTGAATGCCCTCAAGCACAGCTCGAGCCCACCTCACCCTTGAACACCTTTGAGTATTGTTTGAGCCCATCAGGGCCCCATCGATGCTTGAATGATGGCATTGGCATCTGAACTCCTGGGAGAGCTAGTCCACTTTGGGAGGCTGCCACTGATGAAAGAAGCACAGTTAGTGTTGCCACGGCTGGGCTAGCCACAAGCTGGCTGGGAAAAGCTGCAGCTGCATGCCGGCTTGGCTTGGCTTACACAACTATGGCTCAGCTTGTGATTGACTGGGCTTGAGCCACAGCTTCCAGCCGGCTGAGCCGCAGTTACTTACATACTAATTAACTTACTGTAGTCATGCTTAATAATTCTAACTGAGCTAATAACATAGATACAATCTTTTCTAATATCCATACAATATCACTATACATCAAAGGGGACTGACATATGCCTCAAATCATGTAGTGTTGCTGTGCTATAGTGGGTCATTTAATGTGATAAATTATATTCAACTACCAACTACTCTAATTTACATACATTGCATGCCCGGTGCTTGTGCTGGGCCTGCCTGGCAATTGTCCTGGGGACAACGTTCAGGCACAAAAAACTATGTGGGGCATGGAATGTGCCCCGCATGTGTATTGTGTATTGTCCATCTGCGCAGGTGCTTCTGAGCTCCTGCATAAGTCCTCACTGGAGGATGCAAGGCAGAGGGCGGGACCGGCACCTGTGCTGGGCCCACCTAGCAATCGTCCTGGGGGTGGTGCCCAGGCATGAGAAACCATGCAGGGCACGTTCCATGCCCTGCAGGTGTGTTGTTCAGTCTGCGTGAGTGCTTCTGAGCTCCCGCGCAAGCTGTTGCTGGAAGACATGAGGCAGAGGGCGGGCCCAGCACTTGTGCTGGGCCCACCGAGCGATTGTCCTGGGGGTGGCGCCCAGGCGCAATAAACCATGTGGGGCACAGAACATGCCCCACATGTGTGTCATCCGGGTCACGCAAGTCATTGCTAGAAGATGCGAGGCACAGGGCAGGCCCGGCGCTTGTGCTGGGCCTGCCAAGTGATTGTCCTAGGGGTGGCGCCCAGGCACGAGAAACCATGTGGGGCACAGAATGTGCCCTGCAGGTGTATTGTCCAGTCTGCACGGGTGACTTTGAGCTCCAGTGTAAGTCCTTTCTCAAGAATGTGAGGCAGAGGGCAAGCTTGGCATCCATGCTGGGCCCATCTGGTGATCATCCTGGGGCATGAAAAACCATGCGGGGCATGGAATGTGCCCCACATGTGTGTCGTCCAGATTGCACAGGTGCTTCTGAGCTCTCACGCGAGTTGTCGCTGGAAGACGCAAGGCAGAGGGTGGGCCCAGCGCTTGTGCTGGGCCTGCCAAGTGATCATCCTGGGGGTGGCATTGAGGTGTGAGAAATCATGCAGGGCACAGAATGTGCCCTGCAGGTGTATTGCCCACTGCACGCGGGCATTCCCAAGTTACCTCGCATGTTCTTGTTAGAGAACATGAGGTGGGATGGTGGGCCCAGTGCCTGTGCTGTGCCCGTGGTGGCATCAATGCTAGCAGGGTCAGCAGGGGATAAGGAAAAATGCAAGGTGATTTACTCACCTCACACTCGCTGTTGATTCACAGCATTGCTGCTTTGGACCAACAGTGTGCATCCTCGTTGGAGGACAGAATGGTGGGCCAGGCACTTGATGCTGTGCCCACCCATGTGTGGTGGCGACCAGGCACAAGACATCAAGCACGACTGCTATTGAGCAGTCACAAGTTGGAGGGTCATGGTCGGGCGACTTGTGAGGTGCAATGGGCAAAGGAGAAGGTGGTGCACCAGGGCAGTCTGGTGCCCGCAGTGTGGCTGGAGCCAGCTCAGCCAGCCACTTAGAGCCACCAGCCAGCTCCACAGCAGCCGGCTTATTCTGGGAATGGCTCTAGCTTGGCTCAGCTTAAATTGGCTTAGCTGCCAGCTTCAGTTGGCTCGGAGCTGGAGCCGCAGCAACACTAAGCACAGTAGCTAGACATATCATCTCCTGGTTACAACAATGTCATGCCTGCCCTGTGGCATCCTCCCTGACATGGTAAAATGTGTCTCAGGTCTCCTGGCCCTCCTGCTCCATTCCCGCACCTCGCACTGCTCTTGATTTGCTCAAGGGGATCTTCCTGCTGACCTCATCCCTGAGCACATTTGTAGACATGGCCACCCTCTAAGGTAGTGTAGGTATACTTGCACGCATGTATATATACTGTACATATCTTTCCTGAATAATCAGAGAAGTTTACCCCCTGGAGTCAGTCTCTCAGCTCCTGCGTCATTTGAAAAGCTTAGTTAAGTTCACTCAGAACTCCCCTCATTGCCTCATTCTTCTTTGCCAAGTCCCTCTCATTTTCATGCCCTCGATGCTTGACCCTCTCATTCCTCCTTCACTAAGTCCACAGTTCTCTTGAGCCCTCGATGCTACCCTACAACCCTTTGAACATATGTCACGACCCTTTGAACATCCTCCGAACAGGACCCTTCACCCCGAGTGCACTTGAATGTCCTTGAATGGCCCAGCACACTTCGAGTGCACCCCCACTAAGTATCTCACTCTCTCAAACATTTCTCGCACCCTTGAACACTTTTTCGAAGCCTCAAGTGACTCTACACACTTTCAAATATTCCGTATTTCTTTGAATGGTCAGTTTGCCCTTCATATGACTAGTGTTGCCATGGCTGGGCTAGCTGCGAGCCAGCTGGGAAAAGCTGCGGCTGCATGCTGGCTCAGCTTGGCTTACCCAAGTATGGCTAGGCTTGTGATTGGCTGGGCTTGAGCCACGGCTTCCAGCTGGCTGAGCCATCATATCCTCCAAGCTGGCTGACAGCCAGCTGCAGCCAATGAAAAATACCAACACCTATACAGCAGCCTTGTACAACTGTAGATGAGTAAGTAGTGCTGTAGTATGGTAGTGATACAGTTAGTCATGGCTAGGCTAGCCGCGAGCCTGAGCTTACTTATGTACTAGTGATCTTACTGGCCAGCTTAATAGTTTATAGTGGCTGTAATAAAATCTATACTCTTTTCTAATGTAGATACAATACACTACACATGCCACTGGAGATGGTTGGCATAGTGTTGCTGTGGCTCCAGCTCTGAGCTGACTAAAGCTGGCAGCTAAGCTGATTTAAGCTGAGCCAAGCCAGAGCCGTTTCTGGAATAAGCTGGCTGCTGTGGAGCTGGCTGGTGGCTCTAAGTGGCTGGCTGAGCTGGCTCCAGCCACACTGCGGGCACCAGACTGCCCTGGTGCACCACCTTCTCCTTTGCCCATTGCACCTCACAAGTCGCCCGACCATGACCCTCCAACTTGTGACTGCTCAATAGCAGTCGTGCTTGATGTTTTGTGCCTGGTCGCCACCACTGGGACATATGGGTGGGCCCAGCATCAAGTGCCTGGCCCACCATTCTGTCCTCCAATGAGGACACACACTGTTGGTCCAAAGCAGCAATGCTGTGAATCAACAGCGAGTGTGAGGTGAGTAAATCACCTTGCATTTTTCCTTATCCCCTGCTGACCCTGCTAGCATTGATGCCACCACGGGCACAGCACAGGCACTGGGCCCGCCATCCCACCTCATGTTCTCTAGCAAGAACATGCGAGGTAACTTGGGAATGCCCGTGTGCAGTGGGCAATACACCTGCAGGGCACGTTCTGTGCCCCGCATGGTTTCTTGCACCTTGATGCCACCCCCAGGATGATCACTCGGCGGGCCCAGCACAAGTGCCGGGCCCACCCTCTGCCTTGTGTCTTTCAGCGATGACTCATGTGAGAGCTCAGAAGCACCTGCGCAACCTGGACGACACACATGTGGGGCACATTCCATGCCCTGCATGGTTTTTCGCACCTGAACGTTGTCCCCAGGATGATCGCCAGGCAGGCCCAGCGCAAGCACCGGGTGCGCAATGTATGTAAATTAGAGTAGTCAGTAGTTGAATATAATTTATCACATTAAACGACCCACTATAGCACAGCAACACTACATGATTTGAGGCATATGTCAGTCCCCTTTGATGTATAGTGATATTGTATGGATATTAGAAAAGATTGTATCTATGTTATTAGCTCAGTTAGAATTATTAAGCATGACTACAGTAAGTTAATTAGTATGTAAGTAATTGCAGCTCAGCCGGCTGGAAGCTGCAGCTCAAGCCCAGCCAATCACAAGCTGAGCCATAGTTGTGTAAGCCGAGCTGAGCTGGCATGCAGCTGCAGCTTTTCCCAGCCAGCTCGTGGCTAGCCCAGCTGCAGCAACACTAGCTCTGGGAGGCCATCACTGACAGAAGAAGCACAGTAGCTAGACATACCATATCCTGGCAACAACAACAGAGGAAGCCATGCTCACCCTGTGGTGTCCTGCCTGACATAGTAAAATGTGTCTTAGGCCTCCTGGCCCTCTCACTCTATTCCCGCACCTCGTGCCCCTCTCGATTCACTTGAGGGGATCTTCCTGCTGACCTCATCCTCAAGTGCATTTATAGACACACCCACCCTCTAAGGTAGCATAGGTGTTGATATGCCTGACCATTGGCCATGCCCCAAAACAAGGCAATCACACCCCAAACATGCTGAACATGCCCTGAACATGTTGAATGTGCCCTGATTTTCAGACCTCCCTTTAAGAGGTCAATCCTACCCTTTAAAACTGTTGAATGCCCCTTGGGACCTTGTAGTGCCCCCCGGGACTGTCAAACACCTCTCGAGACCTTTGAACACCCCTCGAGACTTCTAGCATCCCTTTGAGTATTTTGCAAACCCTTCAAGCTTTTTGCAAACCCTTTGAGTTTTCTACAAACTCTTCTAACATGCATCACCCTTTGAGCAATCCCATTGGGCCCTAAGATCTCAGAAATGAGCTAGTCCGCTCTAGGTGACCACACCCACCAGAAGAAGCACCATAGTAAGGTACACCACACCCTGGCAACAATGACAGTAGAAGCAAAGTCCAC
The DNA here is from genome assembly GCA_964035675.1 of Fomitopsis pulvina. NCBI lineage: Eukaryota > Fungi > Basidiomycota > Agaricomycetes > Polyporales > Fomitopsidaceae > Fomitopsis > Fomitopsis pulvina. Next base: position 1,678,391 of record OZ037965.1, on the reverse strand, counting down.
TTTGTGGTGTCTTCCTTGACATAGCAAAACATGTCTCAGCTCTTCTGACTCATATGCTCTCTCCCGGGCTCTCTGGTTCTCTTGAAGGGGATTCCCCTGCTTACATAATCATTGGACTTGTTTGTAGGCATGCCGGACCTCGAGTGTAGAGTAGACTTTATGTATATATACTATACTTACTTTCCCAATTCATCAGAGATGGTTTTCCCCTGGAGTTTTGCTCTCAACTCCCATTAGCCTAAGAAGAGCTCACTTGGAGCTCCCCTCATTCCCTTATTCATCTTCACAGAGTCCCCTACATTTTTGAGCCTTCAACACTTAACCCTCATTCACCTTCACAGCATACCCCATGTTTTCGAGTCTTTGACACTCGACCATAGCACCTTGAACATTTTAAGTACTCTCAACCAGTCTTGCCCCTCTTGAGCACCTTCGACAGCCCCAGCACTCTCTCAGACACCCTTGGACATTAGATGCCCCTCAAGCACACCCTCAATAAGTTTCAGATTCCTTCTAATGTTCATTTCCATCCTTCTATTGCTGTTTGCATTTTCGAGCATTTTGGCTCTTTCACTCTACCATTCGGCCCCCCCTGTCTATCTTGGTCCTCTCAGACACCCTCAAACACTAGGGGCACCTCGAGTGTACCCTCAAGCAGGCTCAAAACCCTTCTAACACTCATTCCTGCCCTTCTATTGCCATTCACATTTTCAAGTGTTTTTGCTCTTTTTCTTAGTTGTTTGGGCCCTCAGATCAGTCTCGAGCACCCTCAAGTGGTAGGCACACCTCGAGTGCACCCCCGATAGGTCCTAAAAACCTTCTAACACTCATTCCGATCCTTCTATCATACTGTGCATTTTCAAGTGTTTTCGCTCCTTCATCTGGCCTTGCAGGCCCATTCAACTGTCTCAAAGGCATCCCACATTGTGGGCTGAGCCCACCCCTCTGGGCCCAGAATCAAGCAAACAAACACCTTCTGGAAGGCCAATGGTTCCTTCTGGGAGTCGCACAAGCTCTGCTCTTTCTCCGGAAGGAAGAACACAAGCCAGAAGGAAGGTCACACACTTAGTTGCTCAGCTTGGACAAGACCAAACAGCTACAATTCAATAGCGAACTATTGTCTATGACATAGAGTGTGGTGGAAGGTGACTGAATTCTGTTCCCTCATCCTCGTCACCCAACTCTCCTCACTCTGGAGGAGCTTTTTCTCCCACTCAATCAAATACAAGTCATGTGGTGAGCCCCGAGTGTGGGTCCTGGAACAAAACACCCTTGAACACCTGGTGATGGACGGACTGGATGTGGGAGTTCACGGCAATGAGCCCTTCCCCGAAATGAGCTATCTCCAGATGGAGAAGACTGAACAAGTCGTGGAACTTGTGCTGGGTAGAAGTCAATTGCCTGAAGAACTCCTTTCAGCCATCAGTCGACACCTGGAGGGAAGACAAGAAGAATGACAGGTCTTCATAGAGAATGGAGGAAAGAGGACCACTGAGGTCAGCAGCTTCCTGCTCAGCCTGAACATGTTCAGGAGACCAGGCAATCACTGGGTATAGGACACCAGCCCCTTCCAGTGCAGGAGGAAGAATTTGGAAGACAGTGTCGGGGTACACAATGGTATCGTTGACCAGAGGGAAGGTGCGAGGGGAGGGGACAGTGATGTCACCATGCATGGAGGTGCAGGCATGAGAATTTAAAAGTATATGCTATGGAAGAAAGTGTGAGGGGGCAGAGGCAGGAACCAACAAGGGGATGATGTATGATCATCCACCTGAGGCCGTGGGCCCACACAAGCCACTCACCAGGGTTGGCTAGGACCAGAGGCGACTCAAACTCATGCTCATGGCAAATCATTTCAAGGAGGCAGTAGAACTGCAGTGAGTAACTGGCAGTGCCTCTCTCTTCCAGGTCCCCTCTTTCTCTTCCAACCTCTCCTGAGCCTCTCCCACCATTTCTCGACTTCTGGTTCTCCCTTGACTTTCTCTTTTGTTCCCCCACTTCCCTGATGTCCCAACTGTGCGGACCAAACCTGTGAAGAGGTAATGGGGGATGACAGGAAGGGGCTGGAAGAGGAGGAATGGAAGGGAGGCATAGGCAATGTGTGGGAAAGGGGACAGGAAGGAGGATAAGAACTGGAGGGGAGGAACTGGGAGGGGGGGCTACCACATAGTTACATCCACAAGTCTGAGTCTGCACCTCGCACCCTGAGTAGAGTTTGAGTACTGTGTACTCCCTGGGATATACCACTGCTAGCATCTATTTTCTTGACCGTCCTCCTTGCTTGCCTTCTACACTTCCTTCTGGAAGAAGATTCCCTCTGCCCTTTTTGATATCACACGCCTTCGGTTTCGACCCATTGGTTTCTGTCCACCCACCTACCCCTTTGCTCTCATTAACACCAGGTGAGTACGTTCCCTCCAGTAACATCTAACACCCAGAGACTTGCAAGCACCACAGCGTGCATTCAGAATCTCATCCTTACTCGGGCACTCTCGTACTAAACTACTGTAGGGTACTCAAGTACCCTGAATCTCCTAGCGTGCTTTCACCCAGGCTCTACATACCGGTGTTCCACCTGGTTATGTGTGGGTTTGGGGTTTCTTTTTCCATGCTTTGAGGCTCTTTTGATCACATCACTGTGCTTCAAGGCTTTTTTTGGTCACATCAATGGACATGAAAAGGATAGCATTTTTGTAGATACATCTCAGTCGAGTACCATGAGGATGTGACTGAGGTGAGTAGTATACCCATGACATTGTACAGTATGATAGTCTGATGAGTAGAGCAGGGTAAAACTAACAGGTAGTGTACCAAATACAGTTGAGTACCACAAGGATGTGACTGAGGGTTTGTACTGTAAAACTAACACTACTGCAGTGCTTGCTAGCAGTGTTGTTACTGACACATTGAAAGGGTTACAACTGTTGGGTGTTATAATGGTTCAGTCAGTCAGTCAATTGCCCAGGGCAATTGACAGGGTGTCAGTGATGTCAGTGGGTCAGTGGTGGGCAAAATCTGAAGTGTAAATGAATCATTAGTTGCAATGTCTTGAACCCAAAGTGGGCTTCAGTCCACATACATGTACCAGACTACTGCTTTTAGGAAACATGATATGGCATGGCATATGATAAATCTTGGCACAGGGATCATTTTCACCCAGGAAAGAAGGCTAACTCCACCCATGTTATGGGTTGATACAAATATCATATGGATGCACTGCTGAAGGACATTGAGCAAGCTGAAGAAGAGGTTGTCCATAATCAGGTGGCACAAAGGAGTAAGAATATTCCACTTGAAGAAGGTTTGCAACATACTATTTACTTTGATTTCCAACACTTATTGCAAGCAGCAAAAGAGAAGCAGACAGATCAGCTTACCGGCAAAGTGACCCTCAATTAGAACCCAGGTTCATTACCAAATAAAATAATTATTCTAACAACTTAATCACTACACCACAAAGCCATTGTATTATAAACCAACTAATTGTCACATATCCTATACTTCTTGAACTCAAGGGTATGCAGTTCAGGGTCAGCCTTTTAGTTGTTTATTGAATATCAAGGGGTATATTCATGAGATGAACATCCTAAGCTTATCCTTGTAAATACAGTATTTCTCTTGTATACATCAGTGTACACAGCAGTGACTATAATATACTAATGGGGCATGGTTGACTTTGTGACATCATATTTAACAGACTTAGTGCACACTGTATTTATTCTCTCTATATTCTGCTATTGACTTGTATTGCTAATTTACATTTAGGTACTCAACTTTGTAATGGGTCTAACTTGATTCTGAATTGTCCACTTATAGAATAGCTAAGCCTGGGCTTCTACATCTGTTATATCAGTATATAACTGCCAGGTTAAAATGTGAGGATGTGTTACATTATGAACTGTGACAAACAAAACAGGTAGAATTAGTATAATTATAATGTATGATCTATTTTTAATTCATGATTGTTGGAAACAATGTGAAGATCTAAGCTGTCTTTGGTCAATTATCTGAGTAGATCAGGACTGATTCAGGACTGGTCCTAGCCAGTCCTGGCCGGTCCTATGAAATGATCAAATTGTTAGGACTGGGACTGGGACCAGGATAGGACTGCACCAGGACTGCAATATCAGTCCTGTCCTTGTCAGTCCCAGTCCTAGTAGCAGTCCTAGGACAGGACCCTGTAGCACTACTGGGCCCACACCTCCACACATGGTGACATCACTATCTCCTCTCCTCACACCTTCCCTCCAGTCAATGACACCGTTGTGTACCTCAATCTCATCTTTCAGACACTCCCTCCAGTACTAGAAGGGACTGGTGTCCTGTACCCTGTGATCACCTGGTCTCCCTGGCACATTCAAGCTGAGCAGGAGGCTGCCGACCTTGGCGGGCCTCTTCTGCCTGTTGTCTATGATGACCTGCCCCTCTTCCTCTCTTCCCTCCACATGTTGACTGACAGGCGGGACAAGTTCTCTGGCTACTTGGTGTCCACTCACTATGAGTTCTGTGACTCATTGAGTCTCCTCCACCTCAAAGTCACTCACCTTAGGGAGGGATTCATTGCTGTGAGCAGTCACCTCTGCTCCATCCACCATTAGCTGTTTGCAGAAGTCTTATTCTAGGACCCAAACTCAGGGCTTGCTGTGCAGCTCATATTTGACCAGGTGGAAGGAGTTAGTGTTGCCATAGCTGGGCTAGCCGCGAGCCAGCTGGGAAAAGCTGCAGCTGCATGCCGGCTCAGCTCAGCTTACACAACTATGGCTCAGCTTGTGATTGGCTGGGCTTGAGCCACAGCTTCCAGCCGGCTGAGCTGCAGTTACTTACATACTAATTAACTTACTGTAGTCATGCTTAATAATTCTAACTGAGCTAATAACATAGATACAATCTTTTCTAATATCCATACAATATCACTATACATCAAAGGGGACTGACATATGCCTCAAATCATGTAGTGTTGCTGTGCTATAGTGGGTCGTTTAATGTGATAAATTATATTCAACTACCGACTACTCTAATTTACATACATCATGTGCCTGGTGCTTGCACTGGGCCTGCCTGGCGATCATCCTGGGGACAACATTCAGGCACAAAAAACCATGTGGGGCATGGAATGTGCCCCGCATGTGTATTGTCCATCCGCATGGGTGCTTCTGAGCTCCCGCACAAGTCCTCACTGGAGGACATGAGGCAGAGGGCGGGCCCAGCACTTGTGCTGGGCCTGCCAAGTGATTGTCCTGGGGGTGGCATCCAGGTGCAAGAAACCATGCAGGGCACAGAACATGCCCTGCAGATGTATTGCCCACTGCATGTGGGCATTCCCGAGTTGCTGCACATATTCTTGCTCAAGAACATGAGGCAGAATGGTGGGCCCAGTGCCTGTGCTATGCCCATGGCAGCATCGATGCTAGCGGGGTCAGCAGGGAATAAGAAAAAATGCAAGGTGATTTACTCACCTCGCACTCACTGTTGATTCACAGTGGTGCCACTTTGGACCAACAGCGTGCATCCTCATTGGAGGACAGAATGGTGGGCCAGGCACTTGATGCTGGGCCCACCTGCATGTCCCGGTGATGGCGACCAGGCACAAGACATCAAGCACAACTGCTATTGAGCAGTCACAAGTTAGAGGGTCGTGGTCAGGCGACTCGTGAGGTGCAATGGGCAAAGGAGGAGGCGGTGCACCAGGGCAGTCTGGTGCCCGCAGTGTGGCTAGAGCCGGCTCAGCCAGCCACTTGGAGCCACCAGCCGGCTTATTCTGGGAATGGCTCTGGCTTGGCTCAGCTTAAATCAGCTTGGCTGCCGGCTTCAGTCAGCTTGAAGCTGGAGCCACGGCAACACTAGCAAAGAGTCTTTGAGTCTGGGTGAGGATGTCATCATGGACCCTGAAGTCACTTTTTAAAGCATCGCAGTAGTCTCCCCAAGTGGTGTAAAACCTCCCGCCCTTCAGGTAGGTGTCTGTCCACAGTTTTCCTTCATCCTTGGTCATCAGAGAGATCGCATACATGATATTTCTGGCATCAAGGGCATCATTATTTCCAGTGGCATGGAAATGGTTTTTAAGTCGTCAGATAAAGGGGATGATGTCAGTCCCTTTTCCAGTAAACAGGTTGGGTGCCTTGACCTCAAGCTTTTCAGCTTTGGCCGCTGTTGTGGTGTGGTTGAATACTGCTGAAAGGATTCTCTGGAGATCCTGCTCTGTGATGGTGTGAGCTGTGTTGGGTGTTAATTGAACATCCATGGCTGGTGGTGGAGGAGGGTTTGTGATAGTAGTGAAGACTGCTAGACACTCTGGGAGGGGTCCTTCGAAGCAGTCTATGATTGTGCTTTCCGAGTCTAGTTGCCGGCTGAAGAGAGGGGGTGAGGTATCAGTGAAGATCCACTCCCAAGGGGTTAGCTTGGGGAGGACCTGATGGGCCTGCTCTGGATGGTCATTGGGGTAGGACCAAAACAACTGCTTGCTGATAATATAGACAATGGTGGTGTCTTCAGCGATGGGTGGAAAAGATCAGAAGTTTGCACGGGGTATCAGCAATCTATCTGTGGCAGCCAGAATGACAGTGTGGGGGTTCACCTACACGTAAGACATGGGTGAAGGAAAGATTGACCTAACATTACATCCTCTTCTAAATAAGAGAACAAATTGTTGTCCAACGTGGACGAATGACTTTATCCTAAGGTCCTAGTGGGCTTGGTCCCAAGGTTCTTCCTTCCTAGTTGGCACTATCAGTACTAGGGTTGACTTCTTTGTCAGAAGGCAGAGCACTCCTATGCTTCCAACACCTCTGGATGCTAGCGCACTTGTAGTGCCTAGCCGGTGGATGATACTGTCTATTCCCAAATGGGGAATGAACTGATGACGTGTCCTGCATATGTGCGAACAGCACCTTCCTCTCAATGGAAAGAGAGGGCTTGTCTGTAAACCAACAACATTGGCATACCTGGGTGAAGACTGTCTTCTGGGGTCAACACTAGCGGATGTGTATAGTCTTCCGGTTGGAGTATTGGGATGCCTCCAGAGCCGGGCTGTCAGAGTGAAGCTAAGTGTAGGAGTAAGACAAGGTATGATTAACCAGGTCGAGCTTGAGCTCAACCCACTAAGTCTACTGGTATATATATACATCTGGATCAGAGTGCCAGTCTGCTCAGCCTGGTACAACCTGTCTGACTCGTTGGTGTGTGAACAAGGTAAGGCTATGGAAAGTTAAAGGGAAGTGAAAACGAGGCATTATGGCCATATAGTACAGAGATTGCATCATAATGGTAAGACTATGGAATAATGGGGTGGGCGAAGGGTATGGAGCCAGTCCGAGGGATAGGTACTGTTAGTGAGGCATGGCAGTACACAGACCAAGTCATACCAAATGGAAACAGTGTCCATGTGAACTGAGAGGGATAAATCAAGGAAAAAGATAAGCTCCCAATGTAGCATGCTTGAATAAGCAATTGTAACACTGACAATGTGCAAGTCCCTGCATCTTCACTCAAGGCACCTGAAGCCCTCACTGGAGGCATTGGCACAGGCTGTCAAGAAGCTGTGCAGTTCATCACGCATGCTGCGCATTGTTCATCAATGTGTCGCATGCATCATTCATTGTTCTCTCACTTGACATGTCAGACTTCCAGGATTCAGGGGGAGTGGCTGATCTGGTTGAGGGGAGATCTCTTATTGTTCATTCATGGTACATTTCTGATGTTCTCTTTCATCTGTATTTCTGTTAATTGAGGGGATGTGTTGGAGTTTGAAATCTCATGCATACAGATGAGTGGCTTAGAGCTTAGTCAGCAGATGTAATGTATGAGTTAATAGCCTTTGTCTTGTACCTTACATGTTTGACAGAGCTCAGACAAATGCAGATCTATTTGTTGACTCATTCTCTCCATGGTCCTACAAGAAAATACAACAGAGTGGTCTCCCAGAGCAAAGAGCATGCACAATGGTGTACATAGCCTTTCTATAATAAGAATTCAGAGTTTAGTCTTGGTTGTTGATTTATAATTACCTATTAAGATATTCATTCAAACATGCAATGAAATAGATCCTGTGTGTAAACCTGGCCATCAGGTGAGACTGCATGACCACAGACATGAAGGGAGGTTTGCCTACTTCAGTCATCTAGGTGCCTAAGATAAGCTACATCAGCAAATTGGGCAATTTCTTAGCATCTGAGACCCCTCAGAGCATCAGACAGCAGGGTTCATGTAGTATTAATTAGTGATCAGTATAACAATATAGTTTCTTAGCTTGTTTCTTAATGTCCTGGATGTCTGAGGATCCTATCTGATGAAGTTACATTGCAAAAATTGGAGGTCATGAGGGCTGATCAACTGTAGTGATCTGAAGCAATCTGAAGCAATCTGAGCACCCCTGAAATCCCTGATAGCACTGTCAGACAGATTTCATGTTTTCCTGATGTAGCATGCAGGTGAACAGGTTAGTGAGGAAAGCAACATGGTTTGATCTTATGAGCAGTAATTGATTTGTTTCACTCAAGTGTTATAAGGCACTGGGTGTGCACCCAAGTGATGTCTTGTCCCTGTCCTGTCATCCTCTCCTGTTCTCCCATCCTTTGCCCGTCTCATTGAAGTCCCTCTGGTGCAATCTGTATGGGTTGACTGTTACTGTGAACTGTCACAGTAGCACCAAACCCATGGATTACCTCAGAGAGATGCCCTTTGGCCCTTCACTACAAGATGTGCTGCAGGTGCGGGCACACAAGGTAATTCTCAATATACATGTAGCATACATTCCGCGGCGAGTTCTGTGACATTGTTAATAGTAGTAGTAGCTATATCGCTTATCCTGTATTACGTAATATATGAATATATTTTTGCAACCTATTTATCTGAATGCCATGCATATTGCCCCGAGAGCTGGGACCCCGGGACACGAATTGGCTGTGATACCCTGATCTTGTGCACTCTTATATGCTCCTTATATTGCTGCTAGCCATTGTGTAAACCGGCATAGTATATAAGGGGCATATAAGGTGTGTTGTAATTATTGTGCGGCTTATATCAATTGTCCTGCGTATAAAGTCTTATAAGGTCTTATATGTAGACCATGGTTTTGGTGATGATACGAGAGGAATGACTGTCTTCCTCTCCGTCATACGAAGGCTGACTTATGAGCCTAGCAAGAGACGATCTTGCGAGGGTGACAACTTGTGTAGAATGGTCCGGGTTTGGGCAGGTGTGGCCCGACTTAATTGAGAATTATTCTGCCAATATGCTCACAGAGAATTGAGACTTCTGCTTCACGGATACACTGGGGGGCGGTGACGCCTGCTACGTATTACTGCCGCCCTGGCACGCTGGGCGTGTTTACTGCATAGGGCAGGGTGTTGCCATCTACTCATTGCTGAGGGCACCATGATCTCAAATGAGGCATTTTCTCACTGAATCTTTCACAGATGTTCTCAGTCCTAGCATTGTTCGCGATCTGGCTGTGTATGATCATCCAGACATGGCAAGGCAGGGAGCCATGTAGCTGTCACTGATTGCCTACTTGCGACATGCAGTACCTGTACGTCCTTCCTGTTTCTCCCTGTAACCACGTCTCTGAGGTCGAGGTTCCGATGTTGGCGCAGTTTATGTCTCGGTGGAACAATTGCCGAAAGTCCGGTGCCATAGTGATTATAAGTAATTACTCCCATCGCAATGCACACACGCCGGCTCAATCCTTAACAGAGACCTACTACGTTTGACACGGTGCTACATAGCTGCTCATGTGTTGCTAGGTACGTTCTAGTTATTCATCAGAAGTTCGTGGCCATAGCATTGTGCACACAGTTTTGCGTGGTCAGTAACTCGCAGTGTGCCGTAGAAGAGGTCACTTGTCAAGAGAGCAGACATCAAACCCAACTTCTGACACCGCCATATCAAACCCAGTCTTGTTGATCGGCGGCTTGGGAGGGCACTGCATTCATTGCGCTTTGTCTGCTCACTTATGCAGCCTTTGGTTATCTCAAGGATTATCCAGTACATGTGCTCCCAAGCCCCAGATCCTGAGGTGTCTGTCCCACATGAAACACCCTGTGATCATCTCAGTTGGTTATTTCTGTTTGCCCGAGCCGGGGCACGCGGTGCAATCATGGCTACATAGACTGTTCATTGCTCTCCTCGGATATGATGCCAATACCTCCCTGGGGCAATCTAATCTCGTTGGGACTTGATTTATACTTGCCATTAGTCGATGACCCGAGTTTAGTGCACCTTTTTGCATTGCAGTGAATGCATCATTCACACCGCCCCTTAGTCTGAGGCTGCCAGCGCGTCGCCACACACACCCTTACCACAATGCTGCTTCATGTTCTCGTCTCTGTAATGTCAGTGGCCCTTGTTACGTCGCAAACTGATTGGAGACAGGTATTCTCCCCTGCCGCAGTCCCTCTTGCTGTCCGCTCGCCATATTTCGATGCATGGTTGTACATGGAAAGCACTTCAATGTCAACGGACCACTGGCCTACAGTGTGGAGCTCCGGGTCACAAGTATGTTTTTGCGTTGATGGTAATCTGGGCAGATGAGGAAGCTTACAAACAATGGTAAGTACCTCGGGTGGCTGTGCCTCATCCGAGTCGATGGGAAGACATATACATTGCTCGGCGGCGATATTCCGAGTGGCGCAACTGGTTCAGGCACCCTGCTTGCAGTTGAAGTCACACCAACTCGAACAATTCAAACCATCCAGGCTGGCCCTTTGAACGTCACCTTGACCTTTCTGAGCCCGATAGATGTAAGCCTGGTCTGTCTGGTATCTTCCAAGCCACACTCACTCAAAGCCTCACTTGAGCCCTCCGACTTGGTGCGACAATCATTGCCATTTTCGTACTTGGCCATGAATTTGGCTTCAAATGATGGAGAGCAGCATGACATTCAGGTTTATTCAGATATCACTGCTGGTGAGACTTTGGGAACTCGACACTTGTCTGACGGAGGCTTACATGTCTGTCAGAGTGGCTTTCGGGTGATAGAAGCCAGGAGGCAACATGGAGCACACCAACGCAGACCAATAGTATGATCTATCATCAACTGCAACTTGCCCAACCCATACAATTCCAAGAGATTTCTGACCAAGCATCCGATGGTACCGCGTACCATGCGATGGCACTGGTAAGTGACAGTTCTGCTGTCGAGCTTGTCGAGTCACATCCTTGCTAGGGGCAAGACCAAAATGTGACTTGGCAAACCTGCTCATATTTAGTCTGTCGCGACGAGTTCACTAAATCGGGAGATGTGAATAGCGAGAACAACGACTATGCCTTCCGTGAAATCAGCGAGTAAGGTCTGATCACATCATTTTGCGTGACGGATATGTATACTATCATGCAGTGACTGGCCAGTATTCCCCATATCTGTGAACCTTGGAGACGTGAAGTCATTGGAGTCGGCTATTGTTTGGACCCTCGGCTACGTTCGGGACCCATCCATCCAATACTCACTACTAGGTCAGACTATACAACTACGCCCGTATTATACAACCGCATTTGCAGATATGGAGGACGCCGTGAGTGCTACCACACTTTCTCGGCTCACTTAGGCTCACAGTATGCAGATCACCTTTGTTGTTTCTGACTTCAACAACTCGCTAGCCCAGGCGGAACAGTTGGATGAGGAGATACGCCAGGCAGCATTAACCATCTCTCCTGACGGGACATATTTCAACATGCTGTCGCTGGCTACCCGGCAAGCGTTCGGTTCCCTTGATATTACTGCACCCTATGACTCTGGGCAGACAGACGCTAGGGTTTTTATGAAGGATATGGGCTTTAGTCGGTGCGTACAGACAGAATGCGACCATGCTAATGCTGATGCGCTTCGAGTACAGTCGAGTCACACCTGTGGAGAACCTGTATGCAGCGTTGCCAATGTTCCTGTACCTCAACGCCTCGCTAGCTAAGCCGTTGCTTCTCCCTCTACTTGAACAACAGAATATTTCACAAACCACATCTCCATATGCATCCAAAGACCTTGGTATAGTCTCGGTTACTCGTCCCAGATTCATCCAGCTATTCATGTCTACACTAGGATTGTTCTACCCGATTGCATCTGGCCCAACTCGGGCAGCAGATGAAGGCGTCGAGCGTGAGTTGTCAGCATCCCGGTTTCGGGCGTTCACAGACTTCCTAGATTTCATACAGAAACGGGGAACATGCTGATCATGCTTCTAGCGCACGCTCAGTTTACAAATGACACGTCACTTCTTCAGGGATATGTAAGTAGCGAAAACTTGGGCTCATGCACTGGCGGAGTGCTGAGGTAGTACAGTATGTGTTACTGAAGACATGGGCTGATTATCTGGTTGATAATTCGTTGTATCCTACTGGCCAGTGAGTTGCTTCTCATATGTCTATTCTAGTCGCGGGCTGAGTGTGTGAGTAATAGACTGTCAATTAACAGTGGGAACACTTCCTCAAACTCGACAAATCTCGCTATCAAAGGGATCATTGGGATTCAGGCCATGGCAGAGATCAGCCACCTGATTGGTGAGATGAGTGACTCAGAATGGTATACAGTTAGTTCAGCAAGTCACTACACGCGCTGGGAGCTGTTGAGACTGACAACCAGCCTATGATAGAACATTTCAACGCGATATGTGCTTCAATGGCAATTGCTTGCAATTTCATCTGACCACTCGCACGTCATCCCGAAATATGGTGACCCCTCATCGTTGTGGTCTCTGACCTACAACTTGTACGCTCAAATCTTGCTCAAGCTCGATCTTGTGAACACGACAGTGCGCAAAGTGTATCGCTTCTTGCTACTTATCTGTCTGATGTATATTTCAAGATATTTTCCCAACTTACGGAGTACTACACAGAGCTACTCCAAACGTCGAGTGAGAGGCTTTTTCCTGACGTTTATGTGGTCCGAACCTGACCTAGTACCTGCATCCAGCTGGCTATACATATGGATTACCTGTCGACAGTAACCATGGATCCCCTGGAAACTCTGGTGGGCTAATTGGTTACTACATGTTGATTACTCACAAACTAATTCCTTCACACTAGCATGGATTGCATTCACTGCTGCTACTTTCGAAAATATACCCGCCAGCGCACAGTTACTAGATCGACTGTGGCTATACGCCTCCTACAACGCGGCCACCAGCCCGTTTGGGCTTATCTACAATGTGGGAGATGGTTCATATGTGAATGGTTCAACGAGGTCAGTCTCCGCAGACTATAACATTCCTAGTGCTCGCATCTGACATAGACCAGTCCTGGCCAAGGTGGCTTGTTCGCACCGTTGTTGCTGAGGTGAGATAGTATTAGTATTCCCGTTTCTTGATTATATTGGCTGAGGGAAAGACATAGTCGCCTGAATGACCCGAGTCAAGTGCCATCACCGACACAGCCTTCAGGCCCTCATCACAGCGAAAGTCCACCGGCGGACAGTTCGCATACAGCAGCAATAGCGGGCGGAGTTTCGGGCGGCATCGCCGGTGTTATCGTCTTTGTCTTCATTGCTATGATCCTGCGTCGTTGGGCAACTCGGAAAGACAGTCTAACTTCATTAGAGCTGGTGATGCCAGAGGGTGCCCTCAGCCCCAGAGGCGCTGGGCTGGAGACCTCACTTCCAGGAAGGCCCTGTTCACCTAACCCGTGTCCCATCTTCTCCGATCGCCAGCAAAGACAGAACACGTCGACTGCGGAGCATGCACCATTCCTACGTGCAGAAGCGCCGGCGTCCACGAATACGAATATCCAGACGGCGAGCCAACAACAGGTATCTCTGAACACCAGCGACGAGTCCAGTCCTCGACAAGAAGAATTGATGAACCTGCGTTCGGAGGTGCAAGAGTTGTGCAGAGTTGTCATGGAGAGCATGCCCTCTGCTCAAGAAGGGATACTTCCCAGTGAGGCGCCTCCGAGTTACTACTAATGTGGGCGGCAGGAAGAGTATTCATATGGTTGCCTCAGTGGGATATGCCGTCTGCCATCGTGTTATCCCCGTCTTGAGCCCGAGGCTGCCGCCAGCCCCGTTCCTGTTTGTATCCGTCCAGCTCATAAGTCTTATGCTGTAACTAGTAAATGACATTGCCCGCGACGTTCCGGTAATTGGGATAATACTGTAACCTAGCACGTTCGGCAGTTGACCTCCGAGTCGATATCATTCCGAGTCGGCCGCGGGCAACACACCGCCAGAGGCGCACTACTGTTCCGGGATGAGCTGAAATAATTTAGTATTATGTTAATAGTACTGTGCAGTACTCGGACCATTAATCATGTGAGAAAAAACAACAGTCTGCAGGAAGCGCGGAGACGACGCCCACAGACTGAGTCGGACTCCACATACTGTAGTGATATATATCTCTCTCGCCGAACAGGGCCTGAGCGCTTGAGCTTAGATCGTGACAGTCGTCTGTTGCATATGGCTTGGTGATTTGACCGTCCATTTCTTTCATTCTCCTGCCATCATGCGACCGACAGGTGACACTTGACCTTCTCATCCTGCCAGCGCACCTTATACTACTGTGTGAATACTCTTGATAGCACGCCTTTCCCGCGCCACGTCACCAGCGCAAGACAATCAGCCGTTTGCACAAGTTACGACCCCAGGACACCACTAAAGCATGTCAAATGACGTGTAGATATTAGAGGCCTTGGAGCACAGGGCACTAGAGCGCAAGGCTAAACAAGGTTGAGCAGATGGAGGGTCGCTCACCGGTTCGGATGGGACGATGTCGGACGGGCGATGGTGCGCGCGGACAGCATCGGTGTCATTCATCATTCAGCCCCAGCTCGGTGGACGTGCTGGTGGCCGTGGAGGGTTTTTAGTGTGCGATGTGGCTCGGCGCGCAAGGGACTGTCACGGGCGAGGCGGACAAGTTGGCAGGCACAGGGGCTGGCTGGGCAGATGGGCCAGGCGTGCTCGTGCAGAGAGGGTTTACTCACGAATGACAAGACGAGTGGTGGCAGCCGATGGAGAGACGCTTGGCGGACGTATTTGCTGTGCTCGGTGGGCATACTGTCTGTGCTGCGCTAGCTCTAGTCGTCCCTGATCCGTTCATGGTGAGCACTGTAGACTCATATCCTCCGCGCAATTCAGACGACTGCCCACTGCTGCTGGTGTCAGTACCGCATGTACAACGTCGGCTATTTGATTCATGCTTGTATTCAAGGTCAGTTGTCACATACATAATCCTCATTACAGGAGCAATTATCCTACCACTACTTAGTTAAGTCCTCACTCACAATATCAACCACGACTGAATGTCTTATCCCAAACGCAGTTACAGTATACCAACGGTCCGTGACATACTAGTCCGAAGCTATCCACATGTCGCACTCAACAGAAGGAAATGGTGTACGTCGTTCCGGTCGGGCAGGCTGAGGTCTGATTGCAGCCGGTACCCTGGTTCTCGCTGGTGCAAGACTGAGGGCCCACAGAACCTGAATGTGAACACATTTTCGTCAGTGCCTTCATGATGCATGCAGACACCAGCGGCAACTCACAGCCAGCACCAGGCGTAATTGTCAGCGCGAGGTTGAACCCGTCTGTGGTGGAGGGGTTGAAGAAGTCGAGGTTGTCATACCTGGAGCCATGGCAGTTAGCGAGAACTAGCGTTCGTTCGCGCATACTACGCACCCGTCAAGCGTGAACTGCGCGAGCGTTGGGCCTGCCGCTGCAGGGCCTGTGCAGCTCTCCCCGCCAGGGCACTGTCCGGTGGTGCAGACCCCGTCCGCGTTGCATCCGGTGCGGCCCCAGATTCGCCCGGAATATGTCGCGCTGAGCGTCACAAAGGTGGACGCGCCTGCAGCGAGGGGGAAACCGCCGGTCGTGGTGCCGTCGGAGGCGTTCACGGTGGGGTAGAACGCAGGGTCAACTTGGTATTCGCAGTTGTTGGTGATGGTCACATTCGTCCTGTGCGTGCGACATGTCAGAAGGCAAGTGGGGGAAGACCAAGGTTGGAGGCTCTTACTGGGCGAACGCGGTCGCCGCAAAGACGGCGAGGATAGCGATGGTGCAGGTGAGCATCGTGGACTACAAGATTTGGCTGTAGGGACCGTTGGTTGACTTAATGAACCAGAGGCTTGAAAACTCATGGGTCTCTAGGCCACCTCTTATATACGACACATAAAGGGCGTCTTTGTAGTGTGCAGAGCTGGTCATGGCCTTCGTTCGCCGTGGTGCGCGCCCAGTCATCATCATGAGGTTTCTGCTAAGCGGCCGGCCATTGCGCGGTAATGAAGGATTCTGGTTCAAATCTACCTAAGTAAGGAAGACAGAGGCAGACCCGTGTCCATTACGAAAGTAACACTGCTTGAGACCCTTCGGGCCCCGCGTGGGCAGTGTAGATTTCGCTCTCGCAGGTCTCGTGAGCGGTCACGGAGGTAAGTTCAGAACACACGTTGCATCAGAGACGGCCATATCTGACCGACGGGGCGTTAGACTTGGGTGAGGCCTGAGAGTTTATGCAGAAGTTGGTTTCTCGCCATTCCGTAGACATGGACTTATGCAGACCAGCCAAGGAGGCCGAGGGGAATGGAAATGTGGGGACGTCCAATGGGAGGTGATGGTGATGTTGAGGATGCCACCCACGTTCAGTCGCCAACCTTTGCTTGAGGTCTGCCTCAACTGCAGTGCTTACTAGTATGTCACTGCCCGCGCGTGACCGCGTCTTGTGCCCGTCAGTGCAAAAGCCCGATGTCAAAAATGTGCGCTCTGTTGTCCACGCGTTCTCAGCGGTGCTATCACGCCGCTGTCTTGTTGTACATGTGAGTACTGGGATTTCTGGCACACATTCGTCTATCATTCAATGGCTGTTCAGATGCTGGTATTAAGTAGCCATGACTCCATACCATTGTCAGTCATGATAAATTAGTTATCTCAGATCCAGTTAAGTAGGAGGCAAAACAAGGTTCATCAATAAATAGTAAGTCCTAGCAGCAGCTCCCAATACAATCCATCCCTCATATTATTTCATTCTCATTCTCTGCCCTATTCTCTGTCAGGATGCCCTCTGATGTGCCCAGTTCCCTTTCTTCTTCCTGAGCAACCTCAGTGAGCTCATAGTCCTTCTGGTCTTCACCTGACTCCCCAGTCTCTCTGTTTTCCTTATTCTTTGGGTCTTCTTCAAATCCATGTACTAGTGAGCCACCCATGTTCCCAAGGCCTCGAGAGAAGGAGAGGCTGGACATTTCAGATGAGTTTGAGGATAGACTGGGAACTAGAGTAGCTTTGCGGAGGTTGAAAAGAAAATGTGAAAGTAAAATAGTGTCAAGTCTAGTGGAGAGATGTCATGAAATATAGCTAATTTCTACAGAATGTAAAATACATCTCACATAGGAGTAATCTCAGTGTTGAATATAGTCAGGGCCTGTGGTATAATTGACTCAGAGATCACAGTTTAATGGGAAAACCCACATACACTTAGGTAGTTTGATCCAGTTACAAGTATATCAAGCACAATAAGCACTCTGTATAGGCAAGGTACAGTTAGAAGCTAATCCAAGTCTCTAAGGGTGTTGGTACCCAATATACAGAGAGCCTATATGATTGTCAAAACAAATGACTGATTGTGTGTGTATTAAGCTTACCGTCTCTGAGAAGCAATAGTGTTATTGATGATTCAATGTTGGCTGAATCAGCAAGCTTCTTTATGCCATATGTATGCTTCCATGTCACAAGAAGCACAAGAATATGTGCAATTGGAATTGATACTGATGCGACTACTGCAACTGTAGTGTAAGTAACATTAGATAGTGTATTGAACTTACAGTAATACAACTGGCTCACATCTAAACCCAACTGTTAGTGAACATCCTGAATGCTATACAAGCAATGCATGACATACATGTTGACAATATCTTCATTTTTATATACAAGTACACAATGAATTGGTGGAGGCACCTGTACTAAAGTTATTTGACAAATGGCCAGCTAAAAAAGCCAATCAAAACTAATTGGCACTTTAACAAGAGCTACCCACAATAATTTCTGCAATATTTGTCATTGAGAGGAGAAATATGAAGGAACATGCCAGTTATGCCCATTAATAGCATATGCACGCAGAACTGAGATAGCTGGTCAACTATCAGTAATGATATTGGGCATAAGTTAAACAATGCATTACCTGAAACTGCAATATGCTGTAGCATAGAGCATATACGTATATGCCATGATCAAAAGGACATACCCACTATACAACCTAATTGGATCATGCAGGTCCTCTTTGTGTAAATATAACCTACATCTGCTCTATTTCAATCAGCAGCTACATATACAATTAAAGAAATCCTTACCTCACAGCCACTTGTTAAACTTGCAGCTATAAAACAGAGCACTGAAGAGAAAGTTCCCAAATGCAGAAATGCTAGAATGATTGTGACTGCTGAGGCTTGATGTGGAAACAACAAGGGAAAGATGAGATTGGATGTGATAGCTAGATCATAGAGGTACAGAGCTGCTTGGCTCTATCAGTCTTCATAACACAATTGCAAGGGAGATGTACACACTAAGACCAGCAATATCACTAGCATTTTGAATGAATCTTTATCATTCTGTAAGTCAATGAGGTTTCAGGTAAATAAATGTCAGGGGACTTACTGTTGATTTATAAATGTAGCTACTTGACTGGAGATTGAGGTGCCTGACATGATAGCTAAATTGCAATGAGTGAGTGTGAATAGTGAATTAAGCACCAGGCTTTATATACCCTTAATGTGATGCAGCAGACAACATCAAGGGCAAGTGATGAGCAATCTGGCATCATTGTGTAACTAAGCACTGAGTTGATCAGAATCTAAAAGGAGTATTGTCCCATGCTCAGATTGCAACCATTTGTTGCTTCTTGAGGGTCCATACATCTCAAATGATAAACAAATAATGAGCGGTCACTTTATATACTGAGCAGTTACCCTTCCTGTGATCCAACAAACAGTGTCAAAGGCAAATGATGCATAATCTAGCATTATGGTGTAGCTCAGCACTGAGATTATCAGAATCTATAGGCACTGATGTTCCATACTGATATGATCATTAGTTAATCATGATGCTCCTTGGAGACATGAGGTCCATACATCCCAAGTGATAAACAAACAGGGAGCTGTTTGCTGTAATGAGTGCAAGCCATGGTTGGCTCAGAATCATAGCAATGTTCCATGGGATGGATCATGCCCACTGAACTGAGCCAGGTGCTCACACTGCCATTTAGAAACCCATGTCCATGGCAAGGTCACTTGGGCAGACTGTCGTGTATTAGTAGCCTAACCATCACCTCAGTGCTGAAATGAATTAACCAGTGCTGGATGGGGTTGTGCAAGCACCATACTAATGCCCTGGACCCTCAAGTGGCATCAACCATGCTGTGTATGCTTCGACTGTGCATGAACAACTGGTCAGTATCAAGTTGTACCAGCCAGTACTGAGATCGCTCGCAGGGTCTCAGATGAGCTTCCACCTTACAGAGACCCTTAGCATATTCACATGGATGCTCATTGGGTGTACTGGAGCTCTCAGCCCACATAAGCCATGACAAACTGCCAAACCACACTCTCAGACGCTGAACAGGAAATGAGATGATGTTGACGGAAACCCGTTGCCTGGATACACCAAATGCACCAAGTGACTAGAGTTGCTAGCGCAGCACATCCCAGAGAGCTAGGGAAGCTTCTCATCTCTGACGAGACCTCGTTGGTGGGTGCTCCTGGTGTACGTGATCATCTCGTGTGTGTATTGCCCGCCGCCGCCGCCACCCAGTCCTCAACAGCATCATTGTACCTACCTGCCAAACGGACACGACTCGTCTTCGCGAGGCTGTAGTGATCCTCTCATGGTATTGGCAGGGAGAGCGCACTCGCTCGACACAGGCATCAGGAGTGTGCACAAGTCAGACGTGCAGATGCTCAGTGCTATCCATGCTCACCCATCTTGCTGCGATACTCGCCCAGTGCCAGATTCCCCCTCTCTCGCGCGATCGAATCGTTGACCAATAACTGCGTTCGTTTGGTGAGTTAGCAATTGCCACTTTTGCCTCCGCTGGTGCACTTACTCCTTGGCTGCCACCCTCGACCTTTACACCGCCTTTAGGTCCATGTGCTATGACATGCATCCGTCTATGTCTCGCCACCTCTCGCATCGTCTTCGTCCAACGTGCCCGGTCTTGCAGCGATCCACCAGGTCTAGCCTGCGTCCTCCTTCTCCAAGAAGGGATGCAAGAGGAGGGTCTCTGAGCCCATGGTTGTATGTGCGCGGTTGTTGGCTGCATCGTCGTGGGCGGGCGTGAAGAAACAAGTGTCGAGCGTGACGCGTTCGAAAGCGCGGAGCGTCACCAGCGCTACCAGCAACGCCCCTCGGCACCAGGCAACACGCCAGGACCGCCCACGGTCGATGATCAGTGCCACTTCCCGACATTATGAGGCCCAGTCGCGTCTCCCTCGACAGGACGTCGACATGTAGTGCGCGAATCTCGCCGCACTCATCGCGACCGCCACGGTCCTCGCGTGCCCCGGGCTACGCACAGGACACCCACATCTGCGACTGCAGTAAGGTTCAAAATTCTTTTCCATCGTGCTGTGCGAATCCGGCTGACGGATGCCGTGTCTGACGTCCCTCAGGGTATAGGCCCTCAAATTGATAACATCATGTTCACTCTCCGGTACGTGTATGCCCGCGTCACTTATGAGGTACGCACGACCTGAACTTCAGCTTCATGCACACCTGCGCGTGCCTCAAGACTACCCTCTCCCGGTACAACCCACACGCCGCCACCTCGATTGCCCACTACTGTCCCGCCCAGCAGCCCCTACCGTGACCCCTCCAGTGTCTCCTTACTCTCCCTGTTCGTCTTGCAGGATCTTACACGCTCACGCCGGACAATACACGCACCGGCATCCTGCGCGACATCACCAACTCGGGCGAGCTGTGCTTTGACGACCTCGCAGGCCTAGGCGCGTTTGACAAGAACAACCAGCTCACCGCGCTCTCGTTCGTGAACGTCCCGAACGTCTCCGCTCGGCATGAACGGAGACGGCGCGAATGATCGGCGCGCCTTCGAGGTGCAAGGGCGCGAGATGGGGCGGTACGCGAAGGGTGATGTGAGTGCGCGGTTCGACCTGTGACCGGAGGAGATGAGCGCAGGGCGTTCCACAGCCCGGCGGAGCAGAGGAACCTTACGCCTGGATACGTCACGTCGAGCGCGAGTGCGTTTGCTGCAATCTGGCGGTTCGCTGGCCGGCTCGTGTAGCATCCCCCGGTGAAGGTGACGACGCCCTCATATCCCAGTGGTAAGCCCGTCCTCTCCCGGTTCTGGCCCCACGCGGCTCACAGTACTTTCACCGCAGGCGTTGTACCTGTGCTGCCGCGTTTGTCGGCAAATCGAGCGGCTCACTTTATGCGGTTGAACAGATCGCACCTGCCGATCTTGCTGCCTGCGTGAACGGCAAGATGCGGCTTGCCGCGGAGGTGGCGACGATGAAAATCTCGAACCAGAGATTTCTGCCCCTCAGGCTCGCTGATCAGCTGAATGCTGTCTCGCGTTGTCGCCGGATAGCGCCGAGGAGGAGGAGCGGTGGGTTTATGGTTGCATGTACGAGGGAGAGCGCAGTTGCTTACATGGTGAGCTGGAACGCCCTACCGTGACGCCGTGCAGTCGCAAAAAGGTCCTGCACGGCACGGGCAGCGCGAACGGCGCGTGCTCGAGGTGTTGGAGCGCGTGATGGCGCGGCACGCTGGGGCGACGTGAACACGCGGTTCAATGCATGGCTGGAGGGGATGAGTGCAAAGTGAATCAACAGGCGGGCGGAAAAGCCTCGCGCTCGGATACACCGTCAGTTTGCTTACGGCGTCCTCCACAGCAGTTTACCGATCGGCTCACGTAGCAATGTCCCAGGGTCAACGACGGCACCCCTCATCTCCCACTTGTAAGCCCCTTACTGGCCGGCCTGTGATTGTGCACCCGGGCTGTTGACTCAAGGCCGGCGCCCTCGCTAATGGCAACAGACAACGCGAGACGGCTTATTACTCGTCTCTGCTCACCGGCTCAACAGCCGACTCCGCTCAGTAAACTCGCACAATCCCCGCTCCGAAGACGAAGGCCTCCCTTGCCTGCTGGTGCACTGCGTGGTGCCTGTGCGGAACGTCAACGCGGCGACACCATCTTCCGCGGCTCGCCGCATGTGCCCACTGCCCACGCACTCTGACCGTTCCGCAACGCATCCCAGCACGCGTCGCCTCCCGCAAACATGTACAATGCATGAGAACATCAATCTAACTACCTGTACTCCACCCGGCCCACCACCGAAACGACTTCATACCGCTCTCGACAAGCCACCTTGTGCCACGCCACCCCATGCGCGTCAGCAATCGAGAAGACCTGGGAGGCACAGAATACGCGCCATACACCGTGCATCGCGGAGGAGCCATATGCACGCCGACGGCTGCGCCCGTCGCTCGCAGAACAGCCCGACTATGATCGGCGATCACGTCAGCACCACTGCAGGGAGACGTCGACGGCAGGAGATGCACCAAGGACTGGCCGCCACGTCCTCTTAGTGTGCAGAACCCATCCGTCGCCGACGTGTATTGCCTGACTCGCACGGCCCTCGCGATGATGGTCAGCGTGGACCCGGGAGACCACGCGCGGTGTCTCAGGCGGCCTCACGCAGGTCCCCGAGGCCGGTTCACTCAATATCCAAGCCCAGCAGTGGCGGATGAACCGAGTTCGGCCAGCACGGACGAGTGCGCAGCATCGACACTCGCCATTGCGACATGCGAGCTCGCCGTGCTGACGTGCGCGGCTGTGCACACTCCAACGGCGATGGTCCGCACACCGACAAGGTCGGGGATACGAGCAAGCCCATCCGCGTGCAGCGTATGCGGGTCGCCAGCAGAACATACATGTAACTACGCCGTACTGCCTTACATCCAGCCCGTGTGGTGTACCCTGACGAAATATATTTCTACGACGAGAATAACAGTCGATGCTGTGCAGATGGATGACAGGCAGTGCACTTGCCGAGGTCGCTATGTATGAGCAATGTCAGTGAGACCACTCCTTCCGGCGCCTACATGCCGTTCCGCAAGTGTACACCTGACCTCGCGAGCTGCTCCGCATTGG
Source organism: Fomitopsis pulvina (assembly GCA_964035675.1). Taxonomy (NCBI): domain Eukaryota; kingdom Fungi; phylum Basidiomycota; class Agaricomycetes; order Polyporales; family Fomitopsidaceae; genus Fomitopsis; species Fomitopsis pulvina. Next base: position 1,655,328 of record OZ037965.1, on the reverse strand, counting down.
ATGGTCAACGACGAGACCATCATGCAGACTGGACTGCATCCCGCAGCTGCTAGCCAACCGTCAGCGCTTCAGCTCTGACTCAGGAGTGGCGAGTGCGTGCTTCACTGCCAGTTACCTGGATTCGACCGAGCCACCCCAGCGGGTGGCATTACTGAGCTGCAGCAATGAACTGTCGTCAACGATGATCCGCGCGCAGCGAGGGATGTTGATTACTCACCGAGTGTTTTGTCTCACCTATAGAAAAGCGTCAGCTCGAGCACCGGCTCTTCACGGTGCCGAGCCTGACGACTGTTGCAGTCGTGTAGTTGACATCGCAAGATCCTACGGGCCAGTCAGATGCATAAAGGCAATGTACGGGCGAATGGGATACCACTGTAACTCAGCTTGTATTGAACCTGCATGGAATCATCAATGCTCTGACGAAGCCCACCATGAGGGGCGATATACATACATGCCTACTGGGTCTCCTGTCAGTAAAATCAGACAACAGGTCAGCTTGTTCACGGAAGCATGTTTACCAAGAGTGTACATTTCCCCCATTCCCGCCAGCACGGCCTTGGTCTGCCTTTCGAACCGCTGATCAAGTAGAGCGAACACTTCCCTCAGTGTAAGTTGATTCGATATTGCTCGAACAATGGAGGGTCGCTTTTAGTCGAATATTACTCGTGTTATTGAGATTCTCGCCCGCTGTCGCATGCATCTGTTTGGTCTCCCGATCAGAGCTGCCTCGAGCTCGGAGCTCCATCCCAATTGTGCATCCACTGTGTGACGACGCGTTGACCAACGGCCCTCGCTGGGCCCACATCTTCCTGCCGTCATAAACCCTATCCGCCGTCACGGTCGTTGAAGTCTCTGTTTCTTCCCTCCATCTGCAACCCGCTGAAGCGAAGCGAAGGAGTCGCTATAGGCCACAAGTGGTATGGATGATACTAGCACAGCGCGCGGGTGATATATACAACAGTGCTACTTAAGATACCGTACATAGTACTTTAAAGATAACGATCAGCACAGCTAGGTACCGTATTGGGACCAACCAGAGATTGATAATCAGATCACACTAGTAAGTAGAGCTATACTAGTAAGGACCTACGTCAGAGGGGGCTTATTACTGGGGTCATTTCTGGTGGATCTTTACCAGTACCCCGTGGACCCCTCTCCACGTGACAAGTCTACACGATCAGCGCCAATCGCGCGAGGGTGTTCTCGCTCTCTGAGTCTCGGTCTTGCAGTGACAATCTCCTCGATATTGGTGACCTCCACGACTGGATTCATCAGGCCTGGCCAATCTGCTACATAGAACGCCGACATTGGGTCCCAGAATCGAGACGCCGCGCACTAGTCTCGGTGCTGTGATCACTGTTCTCTCATCCTCCTTGCGGATTTCGTGGTGCATTCTCAGGAGTAGCTAGTATCAAGCAATGGCTGCGGGAAGGGCAAAGAGGGCCCCTGCACCAGTTTCTCGACCAAAGGTGGTTTCAACTCCTTCCGCGGCACCCATACCTGTAGACGAGCCCGATCCCACACTCACCGCAAATGGCAAGAGGAAGAAGAAAAAGAAGGGTAAGGGTAAGGACTTTGAACTTGACCCCGCCTTCCAGGGAATGGTATTCGAAGACAGGATCTATGGCGAAGACGAAATGCCGGAGGATATCCAAGCCCAGTTAGCCAATGCTATCTATCCTGACCCTGAGACGCGGTCTGCATCACGGACAGGTCTGTCACCCGAGCTCGAATCTGTCCACCTTTCGACTACTGCTTCGCTCTCCGCATCACTTGCCGCCGTGGCTCGCCAGAATCCAGGAATGGTGACGGAAGCGGACCTCGCGGCCACGGTGAACCACTTCGCGCGCGGGATCGAGCACGAAGGACAACTCGACGAAGAGTATTTGCAACAATTGCCGGACCACTTGCGGAGCTTTGTACGAAATACTCACTTGCATTTGAGCGCGTTTGGTGACCCGGATCTAAAGACGCAGGCTATGTATGCGATTGCGCAGCAAATCCATGCCGGGGCAGGCGGTCAAGGAGGTGGTGGCGGGGGCAAGAACGGTCAGAACGGTGCCCGCTATGCAACAGGGACATACCCAACAACAGTGCCTTTTGACCCTTCCATGTTCTCGGACCCTGCATTCAGTCTGGCAATGGAACAAGCGGCGGCTGCGAACGGTCTGCACCCGCTCGGGGAAGACGTCCTGTCGCCAACAAATGTTGTGCTGCTGAACGAGTATGCTGGAGAGGATGGCTATGCGGAAGATGAATATTACAGCGAAGACGAGCTCGACGAGTACGACGATGACGGGCGCGCAGCCCCGACGTTTGCCTACGATGTGTCGCCGCCAGGCGGCGTCGGCGTCGGGCCGGAATGCGCTCCAGGAAAGAATAAAAAGCAGAAAAAGAAAAAGAAGCAGCCGCAACCCTCGGCCAGTCCGGCGGACAACGGCCGGGAACGGCCGGAGACCCCGTACGTCGCAGCTGTGGGAAAAGAGGCGCCTCCCGTTTCTGCTCACAACGCTATGCCGTCTGCGCGACCGACAACGACCGCCAACCCTCCGCCATCATCGCGCGCGGCAGGCAAGCAGCGCATGTCATATGCCGCGCCCGCGCCCGCTGCCAACCCGCCACCAAGCCGACGCGCTGCTTCCCAGGCCCCCATTACCTCCCACGCGTACCAGCACAATCATACGCATCACCATCCATCGCCACCATCCTCCAATGCTTCCGCCCCTCACAAGCCACGCCCACCAGCCAACGGAACAGGTGGCGGCGGGACACCGAAAAACAATAAGATATGGAGCACAAGCACAAATGAGGAGCGGGAACGCATCAAGGAGTTTTGGCTCGGGCTCGGTGAGGAGGAGCGTCGGAATCTCGTCAAAATCGAGAAGGAGGCGGTATTGAAGAAGATGAAAGAGCAGCAGAAGCACAGCTGTAGTTGTGCCGTCTGTGGTAGGAAGCGGTCCGTGCCCTCCTTTCAGCGCGAAAATTTTTACTGATGCTTGGCATCCGCTTTGCTGCTCGAATATCCGGTCCTCCACGTCTCTTTGGCGTGCGCTGCGTGCATGAAATAGGAATGCAATAGAGGAAGAGCTGGAGGTACTGTACGATGCTTATTATGAGGAGCTAGAACAGTACGCGAACTACCAGCAGCGCTACATCTCCTCTGGTGGTACCATTACTCCTCCGCAAGGCCCGGGGCCTTTCCCGGGCAGCGTCGAGCTCGACAAGAATGAGATCGACATCGACCCTCACGTTCCCGCCCATGCCGCTCCCCGCGCGAAAGGTGCCGTCATGACTAATAGCCGCAAGCCCGTTAAGCCGCCGGAGAGCGAGTTTGACGAGGACGACGCCGAGGAGGACGAATATGAGGAGGAAGACTACGATGATGAAGAGGACGAGGAAGAGGAGGAAGAGGACGAGGAGGATGCAGACGCGGAAGATGAGGACGACGTCAAACCACAGCCTGATCGGAGGGCGGCGCCCACCCGGCGGCGCAGCACCGTGCCCAACGGCACAAAGGCGAACGGACGCGATGGACTCGGCAACTTTGGCAATAACCTCACCGTCACAGGCGAGTTACGTGCTGCCACACCCTTTTCGCCACTGAACTCACCTTTGCAGGAGCAGGTAACATCCTCACTGTCGCCGATGATCTTCTCAGGAACGATGGGCAGAAGTTCCTTGAGATGATGGAACAGCTCGCGGAGCGACGGATGCAGCGAGAGGAGGAGGCCGCACAAGATGTTGAAGACGAGAGTGACGAGGAGGATGACGAGGACGGGGACGAGGAGGAGGAGGATGATGAAGATGAAGACGAAGATGAGGAGGAGGTAAGCACGAGGACCTACACCCACTGGCTGGAACGCGATTTGACGTTTGGGTAGGTGATGACGGAAGAGCAGAAGATGGAGGAGGGGAAGCGGATGTTCTCGATCTTTGCCGCCCGGATGTTCGAGCAGCGCGTGCTCCAGGCGTACCGTGAAAAGGTGGCGCAAGAGCGCCAGTTGCAGCTCCTCCGCGAACTCGAGGAGGAGGACAAGACGAGCAAAGAGAAGGAAGCGAAGAAGCAGACCCAGAACCGGCAGAAGAAGGCCAAGAAGCGGTATGTTATCTAGCGTTGACGGGGCTACCCGCGTCCTCACCCTCCACAGGCAGCTGAAGCTCGCGAAGGAGGAGGAGCGCGCAGCCAAGGCAGCCGAGAAAGCGGCCGAGGAGGCGGAGCTTAAGGTGAAGCAGGTGGCACAGGAGGAGGAGCAGCGCAAGAAGCGCGAAGAGGAGCGAGCTCGTCGTGATGCCCTGCGCAAGGCGGCTGAGGAGGAGAAACAGCGCAAGGACGAGGAGCGACGGAAACGGCAGGCCGAGGAGCGCGAGCGGGAGGCAGAACGTGAACGCAAGCGAAAAGAGCAAGAGGAGAAGCGCAAGGCCGAGCGCAGGGCGCAGGAAGAGCGCGAGCGCAAGGCGCGTGAAGAGCGTGAAGCCAAAGCAGCCGTTGAGCGTGCGGCCGCAGCGGCCGCCAAGCGCGAACGCGAGGAGAAGGAGCGCAGAGAGCGGGAAGAGCGCCTTGCTAAGGAGCGTGAGGAGAAGGAGAAGGCAGAGAAGGAGAAGACTGAGCGCGAGGCCCGCGAGCGTGAGCGAGTTGCCCAGCAGCAGCGTGCCTCCTCCCGAAATGCACGACCTCCTACTTCGCCCCGTAATGTTAGCAACAACGGTGGTCCTTCCCAGCGGTCTCCCAACCACGCAGGGCCGTCGAAGAAGATCCTCAACAAGCCTCCCGCCCAGCTTGCCGTCGCCGCCCCACCTGCTATTTACCCACCTCGACCTCAGCAGCCTCGTGTGACAGTAGTGACCAACCCTCAAGCTCCCCAGCCGATGCCCGCACAAGTCCCAAATCACCTCCCTCCGCAAGGCCCTCCGATGTTTTCGCCGGGAGTGATACCGCCACCGGTGATGTCGCCCCGCGCGCCGTTCACGCCGGGCCCGTTTGTTGGCATGGGCCAGGGTCCGTCTATGCAGGGCCCACCACCTTCCCTTGCACCGTCTGCAATGCCGCGCCCTTTCGTCAACGGCACACCGTTCGACGGGCCGTTCGCACGGCCGCCGCCCGCCCCAATTGCACCCCCGACTCCCATCGCGCCCCAGTCCGCCATCGGCACTCCCGCTACACCGCAAGCACCCATCGCGCCTCCGAACCGCATTGCCAACAACTCGCTCACCTCACCGACCACGCTTCTTTCGCCAAGTACAAGCCGGCTGCCCGACCCTGGTCCGATTACCCGGCCCATTGCTCCCATCGCGCGACCAGGAGGAGACACGTCTGGGGGTTCTGGCTCAACCTCGCCAAGTCGTCGTTCGCCGAGTCCCAAAGGTGTCCTAGGTTCGTCTGCGCTGGCTGCCGACGACGACGAGGTTGTAAAGGCTCCAAATCGTCGGGCCGTTGCCCCTGGTCCGGTCGGAACAGGGTGGGGCAGTCCGCGTAGCTCGGTACCAGACATGCGTTCGCCTTGGGGTCCTCCTGGTCCCCCCGGCTTTGGTTCTCCGCGTGCGCCGGCACCCATTGGACACCCCATATGGAGCTCGCCGCCGACCGCTGACTGGCATTCACCGTCTTTCTACAGCTCTCCTTTTGCTGCTCATGATTCTTCACCTCCTCCTCATAGTGGTAGTTGAGCGCATTTTGACAGCCCTCTCGTTATTCACTCTATCGCGCATAGTACCTTTGCAATGATTGTTATTGACCTGCACGACACTGACAACAATATAAATGCATTAAAGATCGTAAATCCATCATTCGCATGCGCAAAGCTCATATGAACTACATAAATTATAGCAGCTTGCTGGATGCTGCTGGTGCTATACGACTACGGATTAGCTTGATGATGTATAGCGGGAATGCGCTGATGGCGACGATGACCGCGACTTTCCACGCAAAGCGCACCGAGATCACGAAGGAGAGGTCTGCAAGATTGTTAATGCACGAGTTCGAAGTCCCAGGTGTTTTTGAACACACCGAAGTATTCCGGGAGGAAGGCAATGCTGATTATGTAGAAAAAGAGCGTGGCGACCTCTGATATCACCATATAGATGTGCCTGACAACTAGTGTGAGTGCGCAGTGCAGGATGGGAGTAAGATACTCGCCATGTCGTTATCTCTAATGCTACCATGATGAGCTCGTTGAGGATTAGTGCCGTGAAGGAGATTGACACGATATTCAAGAACTCGTTCTCGAATAGTACAAGGGACATAATCATGATTGCAGCGCCTGAGAGTCATCAGTCGCCGAGGCTGGCATGCAGCCGAGTGGATGAGCGCACCTTGATACACGCTGATCATGAGCCACATGAAGAATGTCTTGAATGAGAGCACTCGGCCCTGGGACACCGTCAGGCCGGATCAGAGGAGGTGAGTCGTCGGCTCACCTTCGTCAGCTCCTTGTACAGCTCCGGATAGAGCAAGGCGAGATCCTCATTCACATCCCGGTCGAGCACCAACGAGAACACAGGTGCCATTGTGTAGACGGTGGCATAACCCACCATTAGCCATCCCTGGTACAACGCGATCGGCGCGAAGTAGAAAATAGCAGAGAATACCGCCTGCATGACTGAGATAATGAGACCACGGTGTATAACGAACTGTGCCAGCTTAGCAGAGCGGCGATACGAGTTGCGGCCGTGCCAGAGTAATAGCTTGGTGAGATGACTGAACTGAGTAACGGAAAAGTCGGCTGCCAAGGAGGCTTGTTTGCCTTCCTTCCCGACAATACCAACGCCTGCGAACAAGATCCATTGAGTACAATGGCTGTGCGTATGTGGCGGATCTACTTACCTACATCTGCTGCCTGGATCATGCTCACATCGTTACCTCCGTCGCCAATGCAGCAAACCCTCTTCTTGGTGTGATGCCTAATCAAGCGCGCCACGTCCGCCTTCTGCGTAGGCGAGCAACGGCACGCCACGACAGCAGATAGCTTCGTAGCAATCTCGATGAACTCGTGCTTGAAGAGATTGAGACATAGCTAAGCTCACATGTGCGTCGGTGAGTTGGACTCCGAACAATGAATGAATGCACAGACCTGCAGCGATTCGCCGTCGATGACAAGACAACAGTCGAGCTTGTTCTGCAAGAACTCCAGTTGATCTCGCACTTCGTTGGACGTCTGGACTATTGACAAGCAGCAGACATTAAAATAAGCAATACGACTTGAAGAAAGAAAGAAAGAAAAACACAGGGAAAAACTGACGTTTCGCTACCTGGTGAATATACTGGTTGCGTGCAACAAGTTTCGTGGAGATTGCAATGCACGTCGCAGTCTCGATCTTATCTCCTGTGAGCATCCAGATCTTGATACCGGCATTTCTCAGCAGTTCCAGCGTCGACTTGACCTCGTCTTGCAACTTGTCTTCTACGCCGGTAAGTCCCAGCAGTTCCAGGTCGCGCTCGAGTAGATCCGACACCACAGCTGCCATCGCTTCGTTCCTACCATCGAGTTTGATGCTGGCCTGGTGATGGCGCTCCTTGAAAAGCGTGTATGATTGCTCGCTTAGCCGTCGGCGTGCCATGACCAGAGTGCGAAGACCTTCTCGCGCCATATTCGCGCACTCCTCCTCGAGCCAGTCATTACGTTGCACGATGCGTGCCATCACGACATCCGCGCCCTTTTGCAGGAAGGTAATTTCACCTGTTTGGGTGTCGCACACGATGATACCCATGCGTTTGGACTCTGATGTGAAGGGGAATAGATCTAGGACATCGTAGGTGATACGGGCACCAGTAGGGGTCTGAAGTTCGATCTTCGTACGATCCCGGAAAGTGAGAGTAAGGCCAACAGATTCCGTCCATTTCACGATGGCAACCTCGTCTGGCGATGACGCTTGGTAAGTAACAGTGCCGTCATCGTTCGTAACCGGTGTGACCTGTGAGCGCACCAGTAAGGTAGCATACTATATATAAGCCATAGAGTGAACTTACGTTGTGGCAGAGCGCAAGACTAAGGACGACATCGTGCACACGAGATGACATGTCCCGACGCCCTCGCGTGGCAAGCTGCGCGCCAGTTGTCGTGGACCCCAATCGCTTGTGCGCTGAACATTAGGTTAGCTAAGTGTAGATAGACCAAGCTAAACATCTAATGCCTTGTTCAGCAGAGGCACCAAAAGCCATAGCCAACTGGTGTGCAACTTCATCCATAGAGTCGTGGCCATAGGACACTGTTCCCATGTGCAGCTTCCTCATTTCCATCTCTGACGACAGCTCACTCAGTTGACCAACCAAACACAAATGATCTTATACAGGTGGCTCACCATTCTGCGTCAGAGTGCCCGTCTTGTCACTGAGCAAGTACTCTATCCGACCGAGCTCCTCAGGCAGGGTACTTGTGCGTACGATGGTATTCGGGATCTCGCTGTCGCTCATGATTTGTTGCGCATATACTGTCTTGCCCATGTCCAGGTTCACGCGCAGACTGACTCGTGTTGGGTCGGAGGTCAGACCTTACCCTGAGGGAAGGAGATCCTACGTACCTGATTGGAATGATGGACGAGAACAGTATCAGGAACCGAAAGATGTAGATATACCAGAGTCCACGGAAACCATTCAAGGCAACTAATGCTAGGGAGAGTGCAAAAGTCACCGCGCAAAGAATCTGGTTGGTAGAACACGACCGCATTTGTCACCTTGCTGAAGCAAATCTGTCCTTAATAACTGACCTTTGCAAGCCTGTTGATCTCCAAGTCCAGTAAACCCACCTTTGTTTCTGGATGACTAGTGTTCATGACCGCACGCGTCTCAGGACCAGTGTACACAACAAGGCCTATAGCAGATCCAGCAGCCAGGACAGTATTCGCCCAGAGGACGTTCTCGGCCGTCAGTGGCTCTACTGTTGGTACCTGCACCATCGGAACGTCGTCGTCGGAAGCCGAAGGTGGGGAATTAATTGTGAAGGTGCCAATGAATGCATGGATGTCTTTCATGGGTGCGTCCGCTGGTATGGTACCGCATATATTGGCAACGATAAACTGAAGGGCCCTAGCAGAGCTACTCACCATAAATCTCCGCATCAAGGTCCATCAACTCTCGTTCAGAGGATAGCTTCTGACACGCCGGTACGGCGACCCGTAGCTTCCAGTCCGTCTCGCCATCGAGCTGGTCTGTTCGAATAAAACAGGTCCCAGATGCATCCGAGGTCCGCAGCAGGACTAAGTCGGCAGGGACGCGTTGATTCTTCTCTAGTAGAACCAAGTCGCCCACCCGCAGGGCAGAAGACGGTACAGAGCGTGTGTGGGGCCCATCGTCGCGGTCAATACTCGGGGAGGACGATGACGGATGCGCGAGAACGAGGTAGCGAGCAGAGTTAGCCTCGCGGTCGCGTAAATTCCGTTTGTAGTCATCATAGGCCTCCTTGCCCATTGTGACGCACAACACGAAGGCCAGTGGTGCGACATAGGTCGCGATAAAACCTGGAGGATATTCAGCCAGGGGCAGGCGAGGGGGCAATGAAGTGCAGTGCACGTACCAATCTTGAGGGCGGGTATAAACTGGGATAGTGCGACCAGTAAGAAATAGAGGTTAAAGAAAAACTTGAACTGTTCGTAGAATACAATTGGGAGGAATGTGAAAGCATTGTATTTTTGATTGCGAACAATGTTGGCAGGGAAACGATTGCGCAGTTTATCTGCAAAAGCATCGAGCATGAAATGTTGTGGGGTAAAGTGTGGCGGCATCCGTACCTGGTGGTCTGAACGGGACTGTTCTTGACTTGTCTTGCGGTAGCTTGAACCTCCGCGACCAGGGTGACCGCTAGTGGGACCGCTTAGCTTTCAGCACAATGCTGCAGAGCAAAGATCATACCGGCGTAGTTGGCTCATCCTTCCGCACCCGCGCCTCCTCTGTCTCGTCGTCTCTGAACTCGTCTTCCTGTTCACTCCCGTCGGCCAATAGCCCTGCCTGCTCCTCCGGGTGGTCTGCATCTTCATCGTACCGCTCTCTCCGCTTTCCCTTCCGTCGTCCGGGTGCCGTACGCGGACTCAGAGGCATGTCGTCGGTCGGAGACCCGCGTTCGTCGCCGACAGGTGAGGGTGCGCCGTTCGAGAGACGCTCGTAGTTGGCTTTGGACTGTTTCCTGGCACGTCTGAGCTTGTTCAAAGGGATCTCAGACATAGACTAGATTCCCTCCTCGCGCCAGAAGAATGACGGACTCAGAATCCACAGTGTTGTCTGGAGTCGAGGGTATTATGGCGTAGAGTTCAGAATATAGCGTCGCGTACAATGTGTGGTTGTATAGCCGGACCGTGCGCGTGTATATAAACCTTACTATAGTATTGTTGCGAGGATGCGGTATCAGGGGGCGCGTTTTGAAGGAGCGCTACCACTATTTAATATTCAATCCAAATACAACCATCCCCCGAGAACAGTCGTAGCGAACCTTCTCGCATCTCTCCTCCCTTCCTTTTTAGCCATTCCAAGAGGCTTATCGACGTAGTCTAAGGTCCACCAGTGGCCGGTGGCCAATCACAATGCAAGCTTTTTGACCACCTTCCACCAGGACCGTCAAAGGCGCTTTGACGTCGCTGCTACCCAGTTTCTCAGGTTGGATTAGCAATTCTAAGGGCGCCCATGTGAGTGAAACTATTATCTTGCATTTGGTGGGTGACAGGCAGAACGAAGTGGATGGATTGCACCTGTGCGTCGTCGGGTGTCAGACCAGATGTCGTCGCGCTGGCGCGATATATGGAGGAGATAGGTAGTGCTGACCTTCAAGCTTATGCCTGATGTTTCAAGACCGATTCGAACACCGACAGAGCAAGGGACAGAAATCCTGGGACGAAGGATAAATACAAAATAGTAATTGTTGCTCCCAGTACTGGTGTCGTGCATTGCAGCCCAAAGAGCTTTATCAGAAGCGTAGTACCCCACTTCCCTTTACTCTACGAATTACGAAGGACTGAAGTGCATGGACTAGTCCAGACAACGTCAATCATATTGATAGAATGAAGCCACAATAGAGGTGAGTACATGAACACTGCCTCCGAGTCGAAGCTCATGAGGGGCTATCTGTCATGCCCGACTGCCCAATCTCGCCACCGCATTTTTGCCACCGAATAGGGTACTCAAGTGGAGGGGGCCTGGAGGTGTGAAAACTTGTCGGAGCACAGTTTTGGACACTCGCGCTCCTTCGCCACGTCCCTGACTCCCGTGGTTTACGCGCATCGAAATCAGCGTGGCTCATGCCTGTTATGCATTCGCTATTTCTCAGCATGTCTGGACCCGATCGCTTCTCTCCAATCCGCATCGAAGGTTGTCCTTACACTGTCGCGACCCATCCTCGAAGCTTAAAGCTTAAAGGTGGTCACCGCGAAGATACGCTCCGATACTTTCCTTCCAGCTGCTCGAAGTCGGGTTAGAGACAGTGACGCATCTTTGGATCAGGTGCCACGTAGGTGAACCGAAATGAACGACTTTGTTATGGGAATGAAGACTGGATAGGAAGCCGGCCTACCCTGAGCCGCGTGCAGTTCGCTCGGGAATCGTGGACTGTTATGGATCACTGGAAGCGAGTTGAGGACACCTGGCGACCGAAGCTTGGCGCGAATGCGATCGAACAGCGGCTTCAACAGAGCATGCCATCCATATTGACCCTTAATGCCTCCCCCCAATATCCAGAACAAGGGTTGCCGAACTACGGGCGATGGTGCACTCCGTGGAGTTGATCGCCCCACGAGGGTTGACACTGCATATTGAAATACCCCGCCCGTTCTGCAACTTCGATTCGCGCCTGGACCGGCCGGCAGCCCCAAGTCCCTCGAATGCAATTCCGGCGTCATAATACACACATGCCTTTATATCCGCTACCCGACACCGTACGCCTCCGTCCCCGACTTGTCGTCTTCCCACATAGCTACCCGTCCTAGCGCCACTGCGATGTGGTCGCATCGTCTCCTCCCGCTGGCCGTCCTCTCCGTCCTTTTTCTGTTTATCAGCGAACCTGCCTTGGGGTCCGCCGTCACTGTCTATGACGTCCAAGGTATCCTCGGCCCTGGGACTGCAACAACGACGAGCGATACTGCAGCTGGGACAGCTGTTAACGACCCTCCGTATGGGACTTACAGTGGCTATGCGGCGTACAACCCAATTATCCTCGCGCCGCCTCCGGTGCCATCCGGACTTTCCACTCAGTATAACATCACCCTTCCCGGGAGTGAGATGAACATGCAAAGGTTGAGCATTACCCAGAGTGGCTCTTTTTTGGGTTTCTCGGTGGAGATGTCCGTGGTAACCTCAGTCAGTGAGTGTCCATACGTCGCGACGTCGGCATGATCGCGTGATTTAATGTTCGCCTCCAAGTTGGGATCAATTCGTAAGTTATGCCTTTCAGCTGGGAACTGGGGCAAGCTCATGTCCTTGTCTCAGGTCCTTTCTGCAGGTTCCTTTCCTTAACCTCATGCAACTCGTTGCGGAGCGTGGTGGGGGCGTTAACATACGTGTCGGGGGCAATACTCAGGACTATGCTGTCGAGGTCGACGAGTTGACAGGTGTCCGCGGAATGTGCATCAAAAAAGATACCGATGATACGCGTAATCCTGTAAGTGCCCGGCCGCGTGCCTCCTTGCTTTCGAACAATGTAGGTTGACATATTTTCCCAAACGCGGACAGACGAACACCCCAACGCTACTGTTCACGCCCGAAATGATATACATGTTCGCTAACGTGTCCGCGCTCGTCAACATCAATTGGTGGCTCGGAATCCCGTTCAACGACACGACTAACTGGCGCCTCGAGATCGCCGAGACGGGTGAGGCGATCCTCGGTGACAGGCTGCTTGGTTTCCAGGTAGGAAACGAGCCGGACTTATACGCCGTACACGGCCACCGCAGTGCAAACTACTCCCCGTACGACTACTTCGGCGAGTTTGCCGAGATCATCGACGCTATCGCTGCGGACAGCAGGATTCCCAAGCGCAACAATCTCATTGCGCCCAGCGTCAGCGGGACATGGACACCCCAGGACGTATGGCAGACGGGCTTCTTGACCTCGTTCGATTCGAGCTTGGGTGCGCTATCCGTGGAGAAGTACAGCCTGAAAACCCGATCCCTGGTGCGCGATCGCTGACCGGACGTCCTCCAGGTACCCGGATGATAACTGCGCGGCGTTGTACCCCGGCGCAGGCTTTGGCCCTGCGATAGATCCGCAGACCGTCTTCGCGAACTACCTCAACCACAGCTCTGGCCAGGCCCTCGTTCAGCCGTACCTCGCGTCGACGGCGCTCGCACAGCAGAATGGAAAACCGTTCTACATGTTCGAGACGAATACGGCGAGTTGCGGAGGCTTCCCGGGCGTGAGCGACAGCTTCGGCGCCGCGTTGTGGGCGGCGGACTATGCGCTGCAGATGGCATACAGCAACTTCTCCGCTGCAAACCTGCACGTCGGGGGCCTGAGCGATGCGTACAACGTGAGTGATCCCTCGTAGTATCCGCGTGCATGCTGACAACACCTCCAGCCTTTCATTCGTAAGCAGACCTCGTTAGGTCCAGCGCAAGGCTAATGAAACTCACATCTCACGTTCAGCTCCGCCGACGAACCAGTCCATGTTCGTGGGCTGGACAATTGGGCCGATCTTCTACTCGGTCCTCGCGGTCGCCGAGGCGCTCGGTTCCTCGGACACCGCCCGCGTGGTCGATCTGAACGCGAACAACGGCGATATCTACACGCCCGCGTACGCGATCTACGAGGACGGCACTCTCGCGCGGCTCGCGCTCTTCAACTATGTCACCGACCCTACGGGCGCGAGCGCCGTCACGGCGACCATCACCGTGGGCGGTGGACAGACGGGCGAGCAGGTGAGCACGCCAGAGAGTGTGCGCGTGAAGTACCTGGCGGCGGAGAGCGTGTCAGCGAAGGAGAACATCACATGGGCGGGTCAGGTGCGCCTTCATCTCTTAATCGCATGACGCAGTACTGGCGGGGCTGACCGACTCGCGACAGACCCTCGGCAACCGCTTCCAAGTTGACGGCCGCCTGCGGGGCAGCGAGGACGTGCAGACCGTCCCGTGCGACGTTGCTACTGGCACCTGCCTGGTGAGTGTCCCCGCGCCGGGCATGGCGCTCATCTTCCTCTCGGATGCCGCCTACACGGAGGTCGAGCCGAGTAGTACGGTGACGTTCGCAACGACGTCGGTGACAAACGCGATGGTGACGGTCACTATGGACCCGAGCGTCATGTCGACGTCGAACGGGAACGGCAGCATCGTGGGCGGGAGCACGGATAATGAAGGCTATGAGGCGAGCGCGGCTGCGCCCGCGGCGCAGGTGAGCGCAGTGCTTGCTGTATTGACGGCGATGGTGGCGGGGATAGACATGATGCGGAGGATGATTCTATGACGAGGTAGTGATCAATTTGAGACATGTCCATGTCTTGGCAATTATGCTATAATATCTAATGGACCTCGTTCTTTAGTTATGGTAGATACACATCGAGAGATGATTCTCTCCCGTGTGGCATATATACGCGTATTCCGAATGTGCCTTGATTGCCAGAAAGTGGGTGAGGTGTCGCCGTGTCGGGTTCGACAAGCTCGCCTGTTCGCCCTCAAGATGGAGGAGATCATTACAAGGTTACTAGCGGTAGGGAAGAAATCTGTGTGACTATTCATCCTTCTCAGTTCCTGACAAGCACTACATCATTGGGGTGCAAGACACGAGGAGATCCTGAGACCCACGAGCTGTCAGCCATCGGGAGTGAGGTGAGCCGGTGGCGCGCCGACGACATGACCAATGTTTCGATCGTCGTGCGGCCGATACATAGGAAGAGGGGTGGCGATCGCGCTTACAGCACGGGACGACGACCGCTGCGACTGGCGCGCTTGCGATTCGTCAAAAGCTTTCTTTACGCCAGTCGGCACTGCCGTCTGGGGCTCCAAACCGGTGAGCTCCTGGGACTGGCTGTTGCCTTCGAGCGCACGTCTGACGGTATCCCGAGAGTTCAGGCTAGCCAGAAACATTCTGGTTAGGTGATCGGTCTATCATCGCAGACGGGACGTACGTGGACAACAAGGAGCACGGGTAGACTGCAGAACGTTTGACGTTAAATACGTGGAAGAGCTTCTGGCGGCAGTGTACTCACTCCGGACCAGTATCCAGTAGAACACCGCATACACGAGCCCTTTGTTGAGGGTTACCCACTATATATCAAGCGCGTCAGATAAGTAGCGGGGAATCTTAGTGGCAACCCTGCATACCGTGATAAGGCATACAATAGTGAAGACCCTACATGGAGGTTGAGGAGTAAGCGGCGAAGATGGAGGCTTTCCAAATCCTGCTTACATGGCAAGAATACCTGAAGGGACTTGTCAGCCACTGGATACTTAAAACTTGAAAGGGGTTGACCCCACTCACAGGTGCTCAGAGCGTAAGTCATTAGAAGCGTGATGGCCTTATTCGTCCTGATGAGTTAACGAATTAGAGTGTCGTGCTGGTGCGGACGCTGAAACACGTACTGATGGAAAGCTGACCGTCCACCTTGCAGATAGTAAGCCGTACTGCCCGCGATCAGTAGATCACAAAGAATGCTTGCTGTCAGGGCCAGCGCCGTATATGTCTGGCAAGCGATTTCCCATCACCGTCAGCGCAGGCCATCCATTATCCAACGCACCACGCCATGGCCTTGTGTCGCGGATGCAGAGAAGTAGTGGTCATCAAGACTAGGTGACATGTGAGCACCGGACACGACTACGTGGATGTGGGCGCACGAACAAGACGATAACAGTATACGCTGAACAACAGTCCGCAGTAAGTTGTCCGCGGCAAATATCACAGATCCTGTAATCACCTATAGAGCCGCCTGTGTAATAGTCGCCACCGGTTAAAAGAGTATGCGTACGGAATGATCGATTCCATACCTAGCTCAACAATTGCAAGGAGACACTACGTGACACAGCCCAATGAGGATTTGAGCCAGGGTAGTATAAGTTCACGTACGATGACTACAGGGATGAGGATGCGCCGCCTTCCCACTGCATGTCGTTAGACCTGTTGAGTTGAGCATATGCAGATGCACTCACATGTATACAGCCGCATCGCAAAATAACTGAGGAGAAAGGCAGTGAGCAAGGGAGCTGTAGTACGTGCCCTGCGAACACGTACAATTGTACTAACAGTCCGACAAGTCCCTTGGGGCATAGTGGAGTTAGCGAATAGAGAAGATCATTAACTGAGGTATTGGGACGTACTCCAATAGAAATCTGAACCTAGAGAACAGTGAGTTATCCAATAATCCAAACCGCCGTCCTGCAAAGACACTTGCCACTATAGTCCTAAAACACTGGGAGTGAGTGTACCTGAGGCTCCACCAATGTCATCAACGACCCACCATGTCACCAACTGCAGTTGGGTGTAGTCTCCGAAATTGGTTACGGTATAATGATAGTATGCGCTAGCCACCAATGCTACATGTAACGAATCGAGAGCATTAAATGGACAGCAGTCAGACCGACTCAGCGTGAGGTCCTTAGTGCATCGCTTACACAACAAGAGCGACCTTTCGCACAGGGATGAGTGGAATGGAGGCCGCACGCGAGACGAAAAAACTTACAAAGGCCTTGAGCCGGGCACTATCCCTCTTACAGTGTTGCGTGTAATACAAATAAGTCTGCAGACAGGATACGCCGAATAAGCTGCAAGGAACCTGGGAGTTAGTGTGCGTTCAGAACCCGGAGGGAATATATCCATTGCATACATAGTAGAAAGTACAATACCGATAAAAACCGCGCCGAGGAGGTTGTCGAGCGGGACAAGAGAAGGCATCGCAAAACGAAGCGATCTGTGGATTCACCCACGAAGCAACTCCCAGTACTATTAGTAGGCTGCGCACAGCCGTGATGAGTAACCAACATGCGCGCCTCAGGTTGTGCAACGATGATGAGCGCGGTCCATCTAAACAATGAGGTGTGCTCATGAAACGTCCGTACTCTCGAAGCGCCCTGAAGCACATGTGGCAATGTGGTGTCTCAGCGCGGATAAAAGACGACTGCGAGCTTTACTTACTCTCCGCGATCGATGTCTTCAGAAAGCGGACGAACGGTTTGGTCCTTCTGCCGTCTACCAAAATGATGCGCCTGTCCTCCCATCGTTAAGGAGTGGAGGATATGCGGCGAAGTTGGAAGTCAGCATTTCAAGAACGACAAGTATGCCGCCTCTCAAGTCTCCATATTATAACATCACAGGTCCGGCGCGGTGCCACGGCTGAGCTGTGAAATATGGATAAGTATTCCGACGATCCAGAGAGATGGCACGCGTATGAGGGGACTTATCAAGATGATGCGCGGTGTAAGACGGCGGCTCGTTGGTAACGCTAAACGCGCCGATGGCTGATTCGGAGAGTCCGAAGACCACCAAGTCCGAGGTAACCTGCCCGAGTCAGTGTCACTGCAATAGATTGACATCCATACACCTACCAGCATCACATGATGAACACAATACACTGACAGGCGGTCCAGGATACCATCTGCCTGCAACGCAATCGGTTGGCCAACATTTTGTTACAGAGCTTAGCCAAGGGCTTCCCCCAACTCCCTTTCCGTAGTCTCTGCCAAATGCTCGATGTCTAACACGCGAGGGAAGATTACTTGTCCTCCTCCGAGGGCGTCATTTGATGAAGCAACGAGCTCCAAGTTGCTCACCGGGCGACGTATACGCATCTGGAACTGCTATCGACAGACCAATGACATCTCCCCAGTGTATTGCAACTCCGTACTGGCTATGTACGTCAAATCCATCAACGGTCCCGTTCTGTTCGTCTGCAACGCGCTGTAGACTCAACACACGTCAGCGAACTGGGGAACGCAGGGCCTCAGGCAGTGTTCGGCAGTGAGCAGGTCGGTCGATCATCAAGCGAGCATCCCTACAGATGGGGACGCTTACACGTACTCTGTGGTAACCAGAGGGAGTTCGACAGATACGTATTGCGCACGCACGTCCCCAAGCAGCACCTGTAGGAAGCGAGACTTTTGACGTTATCATGCGTCTGCTGCAAGGGCTGACGTAAAGAAGCCAGATGCCCCTTCTGGCTGTATAGGTGAAGAGGTGCAAACGAACGGACGATAGGTTTAACATCACCCTCTGGTGGACACACTGCTCTGGACAGCAACTTGGCAAGCCGCAGTGCATGATTACCCGCGAGAGGCCGCACGCGATGGTGTCCGCTACCTAGCGAAAACCCAATGGATAACCGACTCACTTTCGTAGTGCATTGGACCTTGCAATGCACATTCTCGTGCTTGGAACTGATCCAACGCACCATCTCCACAGTTATTCCCCGGGGTCTAGTGTTGAGAAAGTGTACGAATTACACGCGATGCTCTGGCAAGCGTGTCGCGAGCAGAAAGAACCACGTAGCAAATGTCATGCGTCACGGGCATATAGTCACGTCCGGACATCTTCGGGCACAACGCACAACGCTTATGCCTTACGGCGCACAGTCTGGTGACGCAGAATGTCTTCGAGTTCCGTATGGGTGTAACGAGAGTGGGTGACTGTCCAATCAACGAGGAATCAGACGGGAGGAGATGCCTTGATGGCCACTGTGGCCGAGAACACGTGAGATGCCGTCTGATGCCGTCTCGGGAATTAATCTAGAATAAACTAGAATACTCGGGGGTAGGCAGGTAGGCGCCTAGACAGTTGCATTCGAAAACGGGGCAGGACCGACACGGCTATAGCTAACGTGACCTCACAATAAAGCAATAGTAGCGGTGTAGCTAACAGGCTCTAGACCAAGTATATGACGAGAGACAAACTTAAGGTCATCTTGAAGCACTGTACTACTCCATCAGACAGGCTGGGGCAGATGCAAGCTCGTGAAACATGTCAAATGCAGGCAGGGACAGGCCAGGGCCCGCTCCGGGCAGGTCCACTTTTCACTGGGGATGAGGACTCACATTTGCTTTGGTCAGCTACTCCTATGCAACCAATTGACAATGATTAGCCCCTGCCTCCCACCCTGTGAGATGTGACCCGGGCCCGCCAAACTGCTTGTACAGTATCGTTTAAGCTGTCAAAGTAACCTCAATTCAAGCTGATTATAACATGCGTGTAGCCACTGTATGCAATTTTTATGTACCGAGCATGTATAGCCAGTGACTCCACCTTCTTTGCAATAAATTGCAACAGAGCTCAGCCACCTTTGGAGTATGGGGCTCAGAGTAATAGCAGAGTTGGCTTTATATCCGTCGCTGTCAACAAGATTACAAAAGCAACAGCCGCAGAACACCCATGGCCGGGAAACGCTTGCTCTGGCCGAGCTTGAGGCGCCTGAAACCCAAGCTCACCTGCTCTCAGAACGCAATTACGTTGTGAAAACAGAACCTGTTCGTTAGAGCACCATTGAACACTAGCAATCCGAAGAGTCTTTAGAATATCAGGTTCCTTCAGGGACCCACAGACATATATTCAGTGTGCGCGGCCGCAACAGACTAATGCCAGTGTAAGAGCCTGGTATCGTAGATAGGTTGCATGTTCACTAGCCGCTGACGAGCTCAGTGGTCCGTTGCTGTATAGCGATGCCACACTGTCAATAGCGCTCTGACCCAAGCTCTGACCGTGAGCTGAATTGTCAAGCGCTTCGGAGATCCGCGAGGCTGTGCGAGTTCAACGGAGACCACATCGTCCTGAAGTTGGTCGATGTGTCCGATGCGAGTGACGCCACGCACCCACGGCACACCCGTCCACGCCCCGTATAGTATGCCTGTCCAGATCAGCAGGCATGATGCAGCTGCAGGACAGGATGCTCATCATCTCCCTTAGCTACACCCGTCTGACCTGGGAGTTCAGCTGTCATCATTCACGACGAACAGATCATCACTCATGTCATTCATTCGTCGTCCAGATTCCCATCGTCTGCGACCTGTGGCCTCATCTTTCAGAAGCAATGATGGGGCAGTGTCCTTAAGGAAAAGTCAAAACCACTTACTCTTCTACGTCTCTTTCTTGTCTTGCTTGTTCCCTTTTCGTCGTCGTTTGTCCTTCTCAAGCCCGACACCAGCATTAGCTGGCTTAAGCAAGTCGACCACCAGATTAGGGTGTGACGGTGCCTGCAGGCTGCCACGCAATCTTGCCACTAGCCATTCATCTTCATTCTTGTGATGGCATCTGCTGTTGTGGCCGTCGACGAACCTGGCGAGATGAACGTCCAAGAGCAGGTCTCAATAACACCGTCGCGCATAAGCGCCGTCTTCGGGAGCACACGGCCCCGTGCGCGCACTCTGAGCGGCCCTGGCAGTGGGCCTCAGCTAGCCCCCTCACCGTCGACGCCGACACTGGAAAAGCTCACGAGGCCGAGGAAAATGTCCGAGACGAATAAGGGGGCTGCAGGGCCCCCTAGAGGACACGTTAGTGCGGGGGTAACCACGAACAGGCCCGACAGCCCGGACCTCGACACGATACTCGCGACTACACCACGTCCCCGACGCCGAGCTTCAGCAGCATTCTCAGTTCGTACACGATCGCGTACAGGTTCTGTGACAAGTCCTCTTGGCTGGAGAGTCTCAGACATAGACCAGGATGGCGCGGAGCAGCCCGAGTCGGACGAGGAGCTCAGACTCGACGACGAAGGGAGTGAGTCGGACTCGAGCATTGACTTACATACGCCTTTACCGTGAGTGCGTTCGTTTTATGTGATAGTCGGGAGACAGACTGCATCTCATCAACAGTCATCTCATGTTCCGCGATGGACTGCTGTCACCCCGCTCAAAATTGCTTCCGCAGGGGACGGCATCTTCATTCCCTTACCTGATGGAAGAGGACGAGGAGGGAAATGACCTTGATAGATCGAAAAGCGTGCTGAGCGTCGCGTCGACGTGTGAGTCGCATGATTACATCTACTTGGGTGTGACTGATATTCGGGACAACAGCTGGATCTGTCATGACGAAGTCGGGTCTTCTATACAAGGATCCCCGGGACACTGTACGGCGCAGACGCCGCCATCGGGATGGTCAGCTCCTCCGGGCGGGAATGGGTCTGACCACGGGGTTGGGCTGGAGCGACAGTGAAGACGAGGATGCTCCTTCCACGCTCACTCGCCGGTTGATTCAGACTTCAATCTCCCGTCGTCCGTCAACCTCCATGGCGCGCCGACTGTCGCAGAGCATACGCGACGACGAGTCACCTGCGCCCACGCGCCCGTCTCCACATACGAAGGGTGTTCCTCGTTCCGCGTCTGTGTCCATCACGTCCCTTTCCTCGTTTGGACGACCGGGAACATCTGAGAGCAGCTCTTCAGCGGAATCGCAGCCAGGGAAACATGTTCGTGCACAGTCGATCACAAGCGGGACCACGCCTACTACAACCTCATCCTCCCTACCGTCCACGCCGAATGCAGTAGGGACTGCCACGTCAAGCCCACGTTTGCCAAAATCCTTTGAGATGAAGGCGGCACTCTCTCGGGTTCGAACGGGCTCCACGGGCACGTTCGGCAAGCCGAAGACTCCACCTATCCCCAACGCGGATGTCCCTGCCATGCGTGAACGCACAATGTCAGCGACGTCGAGCGCGAGCACTGGTTCTGTATACTCGTCTGGTTCGTCCGGTTCTGTGTACTCGTCCGGCTCGTCCTCGTCCAGCTCTGGATCCTCGACCCAGTCTGGAGGAAGCACTACGACTACAGGTACGGTCCCGCGCCCTCTGCGCCTTCCGCAGGCGAACTCGTTCTCGCGTCTCTCGCGCCCGCCGTCCGTGTTCGGGAGCGTGTCCGGTCTTCCGCAGGCGCTCGCCAAGAGCAAGAACGCCATTGGCGGGCTCGCCGGCCCACGCACCATCTCGGTGTCGCGTGCGACGGGCATCGCGGCCAGCACTCCCGCGCGCATGCACAAGCCCAGCCCGTCTGTATCTGCGTCCGCACCGCCTAGGCCATACAGCCCGCGTTCGCCGGTACGCACTCCTACTGAGTCGCCAAGCGTCTCTCCTAGTGACTCAGGGATCTCGGACTCGCCATCGCCGTCCCTGCGCGCGCGTGCGCTCGTGGCGGGACCGCGGCCGAAGCCACGCACAGGTACGGGCATGATGTATAGGACGTCGTCGTATTCGAGCTTACAGGCAACGGCGATGCGCATGCGGAGCATGTCGACAGTCACGTCGTCCAGCGGCGGCGTTATGTTCTGACGTGGAGCTATTCAAGCACTCTTGTATCACATGGGGAAATGCGACGATGCGGGTGTCGTGCTGGGGCCTACGCGATAGGCGGCGAGATCTCTTCCTAGTAAGATCTTGGTTTGGTGCGTAATAGTTGGATATCTGGTTACTGTCGGTCTCTTGCTTCTCTAGTTGTGGTTGCTTTGTTCTTGCCTACGCATGCTAGTCACGTGCTTTCTTTCATCGTCACCATCATCTGTATCTACACGCATTTCTGGGATGATTCCTACATACACTCATTTACTCCCGTTATTTATGTTTGCGTGTTGCGAAATCATAGTACATGATGTCGATACTTGTCTTGATCACCATGGAAGCTAACATCATCAGAAGTGTTTTTTGGTTCCTGCGTGTTCAGCATAAGTGCTGTTTGCGGTCCTCGGGTCGCGGGTAAGGTGTTATCGGTGAGTCGCTACTCCTCTCCAGGCTGTCTGAGGAGTTCGACTTCGGTACCTCAGGTAAGAAGTTCCCTGACATGCACAGTTACCCTGTTTTTAAATTAACTTGTGAACGATGTTCAGATTTCATTATTTGTTGAGCAAGTATGCAGTCTCAGCCACAAGTGGATTGTCATCTAGTGGAATGGGCTGTGACGACTAACGGACCTTGACATGTCTCGAAGTTGGCACATTGCATGGATTGGGAAAGTGATACGTGAAGTGCTGAAGGGGTGCCGCCAAGTTCGTCCACAAGCCGTCTTTCTCCTCTTCCTCTTTTCCCCTTCCGTGAATACTTACGTCGTCTCACTACATTCCTTTCGTCTATCATAGGACGATTCAAAGTCTTCGCTGTTGCAGGCAATAGCAAGACATGGTCGTCTTTCGTTCCCTTCGACACGTAGCCGTCCTCTGTTGCGTTGGCTGGGCCAGTGCTGTCACAGTCTACCAAGTTCCAATGATGCCTTCGACAGCGAGCAGCCCGCCGCCGTCGGCATACACTGGTGCTGCCGCATACGACCCTACTCTCCTCAGCCCGCCGCCCATTCCAAGCCCCACACCGCCCACACAGTTTGGGGTTCAGCTATCCCGCGACGCAGGCAACGTGTCTGCGCTGTCCATCTCGCCCAGTGGCGCATTCCTGGGCTTCTCTATCGAGATGTCCGTAGCGGATCAAGTTCGTAAGTTGCAAGAACTTGCGCTTGATGTGTCGTGACTTACGTACATACCACGCAGTTGGTCTCAATGGGTGCGATGCTTCCAAGATTGTTGTGCAAATTGTTGGCTAATCCCTCTCAGATCGCGTCTACAAGTGCCTTTCCTCAATCTCATGCAACTGATAGCAGACCGTAGCGGAAGCGTTCATGTCCGTGTCGGCGGTAACACTCAAGAAAGTGCAGCGCTCGCACAGTCGCTCCCCGGTTATAGAATGGTTGGAAAGGAGCAGGCCAATCCAAAGGACCCGGTATGCCACCCTCTATGGACTTGCACACACATCTTCATTGTTCCTTACTTTCATGACACCATCTTACAGACTCAGACGCCGAATCTGGTGTACACTCCCGAGCTCTTCTACCTGCTTTCCAACATATCGTCCCTGCTCGATGTCAAGTGGTATCTCGGTCTTCCATTCAGCGATACGTCCAATCTAAAGTTGGACATTGCGGAGTACGGAGAGCGCATCCTTGGCAGCAATCTGCTCGGGTTGCAAGTTGGCAACGAGCCTGATCTCTATTCCAGGTAGGCCTTTCTCGGCGTCCGTATCTGCAGGCGACTAAGTCAAAATAGGCACGGTCTGCGACGGGCTGGCTACGGACCATATGACTACTTCGGCGAATTTGCTCAAGTTGTGCAAGCTATGCGTGCGGATCCCAGCATCAAGATCAGCAACAATCTGATTGCTCCGAGTGTGGCTACCGGGGATTGGAGACCGGAAGGTGCGTCCGTGACGTTCATCCTTAAGATAACTGATAGTGAGACGAACTTTGAGTAGACGTCTGGAATACCGGGTTTGTTCCGGCATACACGAACGATCTACTCGCCCTCGCGGTCGAACAGTGAGCACCACCGGACGTAAAGCTCTCATTCGCTCATCCATCCTACAGCTACCCAGATGACAACTGCGCTGCCATCTACGGTGAAGCATTCGGCCAGTCCAAGGACCCGCAGACCGTCTTCCTGAACTATTTGAATCATTCGTCCGCCCTCTCCATCGTAGCGCCATATGTAAACTCATCCCAGATCGCTAATGCTGCGAGCAAGCCCTTCATTATGTTTGAGACGAACAGTGCGAGCTGTGGCGGTTTCCCTGGCGTTAGCGACAGTTTCGGAGCTGCGCTGTGGTTGGCGGACTATGCGATGACGATGGCGGCCGTGGGCTTTGGGGGCGCTCTCGTGCATGTGGGTGGGCAGGATGTGTACTACAACGTAAGAGTTCAGCCAGACTCACGGCTATGAACTAACCAGTGTCGCGTTTGCAGCCGTTTACTCGTGCGTCGTCACCTACATTGCCGGGTATCAGATCGGGCATGCTCACGTCGCCACTTTGCAGCTCCGCCAACCAATCAGTCGGCATATCACCAATGGACTATTGGGTCGACCTTCTACTCGGTTCTTGCCATATCCGAGGCTCTTGCTCCTTCTTCCTCGTCTTCTGCTGGTATTATGCAGGTTCTCGACCTCGGCGCAAACAACGGCAACATCTTCACACCAGGATATGCCGTGTACGAAGGAGGTTCGCTCGTCCGCATGGTGTTCATCAACTTCGTCACGGACCCCACGGAGGGGAGTAATATCCAAGTGAGCGTGCAGCTCAATGAGGGTGTCCCTGGGGGTGTGCAAGTGAAGTAAGTCTGCAGTTTCTTGGCGCCTGCCGTGGGCTGAGCGAGGTCGTCAAAGGTACTTGCTTGCATCGACGGTTAGCGAGCATTTCAATATCACCTGGGCAGGTCAAGTACGTGTAGCTGAGTACACGCCTTCTGTGGGTGGGAGAAGCTGAAGGCGTTGCGCTTTTTTAGACCCTGGGGGCCCAGTTCGCCTCCGACGGACGCCTCCAAGGCTCAGAGGTAATTGAGACTATTCCCTGCGATCAACCGGCGAACACCTGTACGATCACCGTCCCTGCGCCCGGGCTCGCATTGGTGTCATTCCAGCCCTCGCCCATCTCGTATGCAACGCACACATTTGCGACTAGCACCACAATTGCGACGGCCACGAAGGTGGATGCGAGCGTGTTGGCGACAAGTAATGGGATGCAGGGTGGAGGCTCGCATGCGGGAAGCACGAGTCGCGGAGAAGGCGAGATGAGCGGAGGAGGCGAGGTGACGCCGAGTCTGGTAATGCTGGGTATCACGCTCCTCGGTGCTGGCGTGCTAGGGAGGGCATATGCGTGGCGATGGCCATAGCTAATACTATCGCGATGCAGCAGCCAGCGAATGGACGTGTGTGACTGCCTACTGACTATCATGTAGCATCTAGCACTTATGTTGTACCAGTATTCTCACCACTCGTGTATAACCTTGTCGAGGCTGACTAACCCAATTTGGTCAGTGGACTACCCTTTTGGCGAAGCGTTGCGCCCAAAGGGCGGCGCGGAGTCTGACGGTCGAGCTGGTCGGCCTCGGCCTCGGACCTCAGGTCTCCTGCTAATGTTCTGGGAAATTCAAACCCCGTCGTCAGTGGACGACTTGCCATGTCGCAGGCAATGCCAGGCATT
The DNA here is from genome assembly GCA_964035675.1 of Fomitopsis pulvina. Lineage (NCBI taxonomy): Eukaryota > Fungi > Basidiomycota > Agaricomycetes > Polyporales > Fomitopsidaceae > Fomitopsis > Fomitopsis pulvina. Next base: position 1,629,508 of record OZ037965.1, on the reverse strand, counting down.
GATTTGATGATTGATATAGGATGGCCCTTCTCCAAACCCACCCGTTTGCATGAAGCGTCGATGCCCGCCGCTGAATTTGTGAGTTCTTATGCATCTGCAAGCCACGTCAAGTTCCGATTCACTTCTGTGACCGGTTCTGTTATTCGTATCACATATTCAGTTCAAGTTGGACTACAGTGTTGGACGGCTCCTTGAGACAGTGAAATCCTTTCTCATCCCGGGCACTTACCCTTGTCACCCTGACCTAGATCAGTATATATGGCCTGAAAGCTACCAGTCCCTACTAATATTCTAGATACACAGTGCTGCTATCGAGTGCATACTGCACTGGTCCGACAGGCATCAGTGTCAAAAATCGTTATCAAGGCTTGGACCACTCCTTGAGACGCGTCACATCACGCTGCCCCCTGCCCGATTTGGATGAACAGAATCTTATCATTGATCATCCCTCTGGACAGCTTTTCCCATCCATTCCCCTTGTAGAGCATTTCTAATTTGTCTTTTCTTTATGGCTGAGAGTAGCCAACCAACCATGCTGAAGATTGAGGCCTGAGGACTGTTGTGAAGGTAATGTGCTTGAAGTACTCAGTGCTAGGCTATATGCTGCCCCTGCCAAATTAGGAAATGTGATGTGACCCAATAGATCATCATGCACTTGATGTCTTGGGACTGTTGAGGGTGCCCATATTCAAAGTTTGGGACATACACACAGACCCCTAAAAATATAGCATGTACATATAAGACATAGGCATAGAAAACCCACATATGTAATGTAAAAACTCCAGATATCCAATGAGAACCTGTCTGATCAATGCAAACAAAATTGGGTCTTTAGGGAAAAAGTACACTGTATGGAAGATCATCGTGCATTTTGCTTGTCAATGTTCATGGGGATTCCTGCACTAGACAGTTTAAATGCATTGTTTTTTATCCCGAAGAAGTCCGAGGCTGATATCTTTCGCAGTAAGCTCGGAGACCGGGGTGTCTCAAGGAGCCGTCCAACACTGTAAATGAACTTGATTGAATGCCCTAGTTTGTAGGTTCTAAACTTCTGGACTTGAGGGCACGGGCGCATTGCTGCTTTTCATGCACGCACTACTAATAGTTGTTCTTCCGGTGGCTTCGTCTCTTGCAAGAAGAGATCGCATGGCATTCAAGTTGGGGTGCGCGTGCCGCTTCGACCTCAGGTTCATGATCTCGCACGGACTGACGAGCTTGCCCTTGCTATCACTAAATTTGGTAAGCGCCTTATGTTTGCAAATGTTGGTAGAACCGCGCAACGGTGGACCGATGAGCATACCAGAATTCCACCGGCAGATAGTGGCGTAGGTCAGTATACCTCTCGAGTCTTGGGATCCCAGTATGCAACTGACAATCCCATTTTGGCTACTCAGGGTGGCAATCACAATCATTGTACGTGGCTTTCAGGGTGCAAACATGCTGCGAAGAGTGCCAGTAACAACTCTGTCACCCGACATTGGTGTGCCGGCCATTGAATACAGCTTGTAGTCCATTATGTTTCGCATCCAATACTTCTGTCGTTGTACAGCAGTCCACAAGCTTGGCTACCACCGACACAGGCGACGTGCTCCAAATTCTTATTGTCTATACCACGAGCCGAGGGATTTTGCTCCTGTAGGCGACCCACCTTGGCCTCATTTCAACTAGCTCATCCATGTATTTCGTTTCATTCTCATCAAGGGCTGTGCAAATCATCGAAGTCTGCATCGTAAGTCATCAGTACTTATGTCCTCCATGCCGCTTGACAGCTCGGTCCTCAACATGCGTTTGCATAGTTCCTGCGCCTCGGCTCGCATAACACATACTTGTCTAAAATCTTCATGTTACCTCAAAGTACACATGCGTGTCCAACTCGACTTTGATCTGCTCGGCGACTAAACAGATTATTTCTTGCACCTCTGAACTCGTGGTGTATGTCACCCAACACATGGTCTTCTGAATTTCCATGGTCTAATTGTAGCTCGTGGCAGACTCAATGTTCACCAGCAGATAGCAGAGAAGACAGAGCCATCGATAGCCCTCAGCACCTGGACCCCTCGACTACAAGAAGAAAGTATGGAGCTCCAGTCGTGTGCCAACAGATCCCGCCGACTCTCAAAGTGGTAGAAGGCGACGACACAGGTGACGAGCCCTCTTCAAGGTGAAGGTAGAACCTGAGGGAGAACGCGGACATGTGATGCCATGAACATCGCGATCACGCTAGCAGCGCCATGATTGATGACGTTATATAAGATACCCTCACAGTGCGATCGATACCTAGCGATCAGCTCTTCTCGCACACTACGGCGTCCTCCAACGCGGGTAGGCTGTGCTCATGCGTGCAGTCCTGGTAATCGCGCGAGTGCCGCTCAGGTTTTAATTTGAGGTGCGTCTAGCGTAATCCTGTCATCTCGGAGTTCCTCTGAGCGGCGATGCCAACTAGTGCCAACTGCAGTGATCCGACGAGCTAAGGCCGTGTACGGCTCTGACAACAAAAATAGCGCGGAAGTGGGCAGGTGTCGCCTGTCAGCTTATCGCATGATATGTTTGCCGTCAGCCATGCATCCCACCCAGACCATAGAGAAGTCATGCCTTCTTTGCCAGTGTATTGTGGATTGCCGTTGTGCTGGCAGTGTTATCTTCTTCTAGCTCTGCAGCTCACCAATTCTCCATGGCGGCGTCCCTATCCGCTTGTTGCCGGATACCTGCGAGGCATGCAGCTGTGAGTTGGCACCATCAATGATCGTGGCGCCCAGCACTTGCAGCTGACAATAAATATCGACATTGCGGCCCGCCGCTAGTGCTCGCTGTGGCAATGGAACAATACACGATATAAGGATAGCAGATAGGCTGGGTAGCAGGCTGATTGCAATTTCGCAATAACACAGCCATAGGCAGCTGCGAATACTGGCAGCGCTGTGACAATGAACAAGACGAGGATTTTCTTTACTGGGGCCACAGGTGTGTCCGCTGACGATCGAATACAAATAGCGCACTACAATATGGGATGGTACAGGTTACATCGGAGGCACCGTCGTTGCTCGCTTGCTGAGCCACCCAAGTGCATCGACATTCGAGATCACTGTTCAGGTCCGACTTGCAGAGAAGGCAAAGCTGCTGGAGACTCAGTTCGGGGTGAAAGCCGAGGTTGGGTCGCTCGATGATCTCGACAGATTGGAGGTGCTCGCAGAGCAGTCGCACGTCGTGTTCTCCTGTGTGAGTACCAATAGCCTGCAGATATGCCGATTCAAATTGCTAAGTAAGGCACATGTGTTGTGGGTGTAGGCAGATGCTGATCATCTGGCGTCTGTGGATGCGATCCTACGGGGGCTGCGCAGGAGGCATGCAACCGTTGGAGACCTGCCTATTCTCATCCACACGGTCAGCTTTCTCCGGCTCTAGCCACGCCGTATACAACTGATGCCTTGCGGCTAGTCCGGTACGGGAGTGGTTAGCACGCCCGCCAAGGGCATGTTCGCCTCTGACACCATCTTCTCCGACCTAAACGTCGAGCAGATCAAGGCGATCCCACCGACAGCGGTGCACCGCGATGTCGACCTCGCCGTTACCGAGGCCGACGAGCAAGGTTACGTCCGATCGTATATCGTAGTCCCGTCGACGATCTATGGCGATGCAGTGCACCCACTTGTCGCTGCAGGCATCTCGAACCCGCTCTCGATTCAGATCCCCAACCTCGTCCGCGCGTCGATCAATAAGAGGCAGGGAGGTATGATCGGCGCGGGCAAGGCCATCTGGCCGGACGTGCATGTTGACGATCGTAAGTGTCAACGCCGGCCGGCGAGTCTCACGATAGTTCTTCCTCGTTGATTGGGGCGCTCGCAGTTGCGGACCTGTATGTCCTCCTGTTTGATTCCATCGCTGCGAACGCCGAGGGTGTTGGCCACGGCTGGGACGGCTTCTACTTCGGTGAGAACGGCGAGCACACGTGGTACGCTATCAGCAAGGAGATTAGCAGGGTGTTCGTGGAGCTCGGAATCGGCGGGACGGACGAGCCTACTGCGTTCACAGACGAAGAACTCGAGAGGTATTGGGGTTCCGTGGTACGTCGCGGGTGCATTTCATCCACTAAGAACGGCATTTCTTACTACGGCGGTGCCTTTAATCAGGACGCAGGCAACTATAGCGGCACGAATTCGCGATGTCGGGCTGATCGCGGCCGGTCAGTCGGCTGGAAGCCGAAGTATACGACTGCGGACATGATTGCGAGCATCAAGCCTGATGTCGAGACGCTCTGGAAAACGACACAGAGGGAGGGCGGCGCAACCATTTCCAACTGGCGATGACTGTACTTAAGGACTGCAAGGGACTAGTGGAAGATAGTCAATGACCGACTGTTAATTATGATTGTCGCACAAGGAGTCTCCTAAACTACACCAGCTAGCTCTGCTAAGTTGTATCATGCCCGCGATTTGATACATTGTGTGGTGCTCTCACACCTCTAACGTTGGTATGAGCGTGCGGATATACCAAACATGCCACCTACTATCCATGATGTTCTTCGTATCAAAACTCACCAAGGTAAGATGAGCATAGCAAGTGACGGCATGTAAAGACTATTGCATATGACGGATAGAGGAGGGATTGAATGAATCTTCAGACGAACGTCTCGGAATTTCACGAATCCAACCTCCACTTGTTCTCCTTCATCAGTTTCTCTCGCTCTAGTAGGTACTTTCCTATAGTCAACTTTGAGCTCGAGTTCTCTAGAGCCATGTGAGGTCCACTCACCTTCCTTGTACTTCTGCGAGTGATCTGAGGCTTTAAAGTAATACCATCCGACCCGCTCCTTGCATCCAACACAGAAGACATCCGCAACTGTGTGAACACCGGTCCTGCTCACAACGCCCGTGGATCGGCATGTCTGGTCTACATTCTCATGCACGAAATTTAGTCTCACAAGAGTGGCCTTTCCTCTCTCTTTCCCATATTGATGTTCACAGCTGAATGCATCAAGCTAGCGACATCGATTGTCAGCAGTTCAATACCGGTTCAAGAACAGTGGAACCAGTACTAGCCACGGCCCTCCCTGCCCGAGAACGCTTTGCTTATGAGTTCATCTTGAAGAGCCTACAAGATGTCATGCTACTGTTGCATTGAAACCGAAAGACGCACACACAATCACAGCGGCACACTTGGAACATGAGAATGTGGCGCGGTCATGATAGACTTCGACAACAGTATCCTTCGCTTCTGACATTGCGGTTAATCAGTGATTGTATTCGAGCATAAGTATGTGTAAGATTTGCTGGTTGTTGAGGCGTTGAGCTCGACGCCTCAAAAGGGTTGGTGGCTCAGCCTCAATTCGGCGCTGTTACCATTATAATTAGGCGACCAAATGACCTCACGTATGCGGGCGTCTAACATACTGTCGTCGTTCTTCATAGCCACGACGACGCCCACACCCTCTACTCGCTACTGCGGGCTTTCTTCAGTTCACCATGACTGACCCAGATTCCTTCGCCGGCTCCAAGTCTGAGGCCTCTGCAGGCGTCGTCACCGCCGCCTCTGTCTCTGGTGGAAACATGTCGTATCCAGTTGCGCAGGCCATCCAGGAGCCCGAAGTATGATTGAGTGAATATTAGAGCCTTGCATAACTTATATCTGCATCTCAGATGAACATATTTGTTGCGGCCCAACGCGGAGATGTTCCGGCTATCCGCGAGCTCATCGAGTCCCGCAAGGCAAAGGCGACCGACCGAGACGAGCAGAACATCACGCCTCTGCACTGGGCCGCCATCAATGCGCAGGTTGCAGCCTGTCGCTATCTCCTCGAACAGGGCGCCGAGGTCGACGCACTAGGCGGAGACCTCGTTGCGACGCCGATGCAGTGGGCTGCGCGGAACGGGTACCTCTACGTTATCCAGCTGCTGGTTGCTCACAATGCGGACCCCACCATCGCTGACGCCCAGGGCTACAACACGCTCCATCTCGTCACGCATTCCTCATCTGTCATGCCTTTATTGTATCTCCTCCACCAGCCAATCAGCGTAGATTCACGAGACTCACAAGGGCACACATCTCTCATGTGGGCCGCGTACCAGGGCGATGCGCTTTCGGTCGACTTGCTCCTCAAACACGGCGCTAACACCAATACCAAGGACGATGCGGGTCTTACGCCACTGCACTGGGCTGTCGTACGAGGCAATAGGGTGTGCATCCGCAGGCTCGTCGAGAGCGGTGCCGACATCAACGCGAAGGACGGCGAGGGCAGGACGGCGCGGGACATGGCGGTCGAGTTGAAAAGCCTTGGGGCATGGAAGCGAGCATTAGAAGAAGGCGGTATGAACGAGGACGGCTCGAAGAAGCGGAAGCCCCTCAGTGATGTACGTGCCGTCGTTATTACTCGTAATGGGGGTCTGATCGTCCCGCCGATCGCTCAGCGAAATACCAAAGTTGCAATATTCACGCTCCCGACGATCTCGTTCTTCTTGATGTTTACGACGCTAACGATTCTACCATGGTATACTGGCATAATTCTCTCCATGGCATTGTTCTTCGGCATGCATCATGTGTGTCATCCCGCTCCCTCTGGTTGTGCGTCCGTGCTCACTGTAGTATCAGGTCGTCACGCGCGTCCTCCTGGACAAGTCCAACTACACCGATAGTGTCGCTCAGAGTCCATATTTCGCGGGCATCATCTTTGCCTCCATAGTATGGGTAGCCTACAGCTGGCTGACCCGTCTGGTCCACCGTGCGTGCTTTAGCGGCAAGCTGATAGTAGCCACACTCATTTTCTTCCTCCAGAGACACAATCTCACGCATTTTCCCACTTGCTCTTTCCCATCAGCCTTGGACTATGTGCATATAACTTCTTCCGTGCGATCAGCTTGGATGCGGGGTCATGTCCCAAGCCTGCGAATGACGCAGAGCTCAAGTCCGTGAGTTGTTTAATGTTACTGTATTATCACTGTCGTTCACAGTGATATAGATCATTGAGGGCCTGGCATCAGAAGGCAGACTAAACGGTCAAACCTTCTGCATTCAGTGTATGGTAAGCCAACGCGTCTAGACCCTGCTGCTGGATCCACAATATGACGTATGCTGGTAGGCGCGGAAGCCGTTGCGCTCGAAGCATTGTCGGACATGTGATCGTTGTGTTGCACGACAAGACCAGTGTGTCTGTTCCTGGCTTCTGCGCGTGTGATGCTGATAGTACATCTAGCCACTGTCCTTGGGTATGGAACTGCGGTAAGTTAGTATTGTGATCGCTACGGATGTATTCTGAATGCAGACAACAGTTGGCACCAACAATCATCGACAATTTCTGCTATTTGTCACGACATTGGTTTCCGGAATCGTCCTTTTTGATTACCTGACATACGCATGTGTGTTCCCTATTTCATTCACGCAGTGCTCCATCTCAACTCAGTTTAGACTTCTCATCCATCGACATTCCTGAGGATCCTACTCATATCTCCCCCGCCTGCATCCTTCCGAACTCTCTCTGTGCACTGACAGCCTACGACACCTTCCTTTTCTCTGTTGCTTGCTGGTCGACCCTTCAGCTCTCTTGGACAATTGTGCTCCTCGCTAGCCAATACTGGCAGGTGGCACGCCAGCTGACAACCTTTGAGGTCTCCAACCTTGGACGATACGGCTTTATGGGCGGCCGTGGCGGCGCCAGCCTCAGCGGTCAGATGGGTCACCAACACCACCAGCACCGGCAGGACATGTCAGATGCCGATGGCGCGTCCACGCCCACTGGCCACCATCACAAGCATAACAACGGCATCTGCGGAGGCTGCGGCAGCGGCTTCCTGATGAACCTCCTTGGCTTCGACCGGTTCACGAAAGGCAAGGCGGCCGACGGGCTCGCCCGTGCGGGCAAGGCGCCGAACCCGTTCGACCTGGGCGTCATTGGGAACTGCAAGGACTTCTGGACGAAGGGCCGTGAGCTCGGCGTCGAATACGAGAGTCTCTACGACGTGCCGCCGGAGGGCTTCAGGGAGGCGAAGCGCCGGCGGGTGCGCGAAGAGGGCGAGGAGATGCACGGCGAGGGCAGGAAGAATGTGCGCAAGAGCCTGCTGATGGGCTTCGGCCTGAGCAGGGGCGGCGGGAGCAGCCGTGCGGGGTACGAGCCGCTGAGCCAGGTGTAGGCCTGGTGTCGACTTCCTGAGGAACATGTACTGTGTAGATCATGTTGTGTTGCGCGAACTGATAACTTACCACTTGTGCTTTGGTTTATGCCACGACCCGCTCACCAAATTCTGGACGTGTCGTCACTGCACCTTCTGTAACTCGGGATGGCAGAACGATGAAGGATGCAGAAGCTAGACCTGAGGCGAGGCGGTCTGGGATCAGACGCCCGCCGCTGGCGTGCAGCGTGAACGTGACGGACTTATCTTTGCAGCAACGTCTGGGGCGCGTAGTACATATACACTTTTATGTGGATCAGGCCGACTTTTTTCCCTTGTCTTACATCGCCCCTGGTGTATCTGATTCTCACCGTTGCTAGTCGCGCCTCTCGCATGAAACGCACCTAGGGTCCGACACTTGGGAGGGCACCTGCGGCCCTTGAGGTGAGTCTCGGATTGATGACGAGCCGGTGAGGCAAGAAGAGTTTAGGACGGAGTGGAAAGGGCAGACAGTTTCAGTCAAGACTCACGGACACGGAGCGCAGATTGACTAACCCATACAGATTGTACAGTCATGAACACTATCCTCTTCATACACGTCAGCAAACTGGTACAGAAACGATGGTGCTCAGCCTCAGGTGGGGCTTCAGACACGAGCGTAAGAACTCAAAAGCATGTTTATGCTCTCCCCGCACTCTTTCCAGAACCCTGCAAGATCATCGAGTACGCAACCTGCTTCGCCAAGGCAGCAGTGGTCCAGTCCGAGTTCGATCCCCACTTCTCCTCGAACTCTTGAACCTTCTCAGGGAAGCTGCTGATGAGAATTTGATGGACGGCGCGCCATGATGCATCGAGGGCACCCACGACCCAGCTAGAATATGGTACACTCAGATGGCTAGACAACGATTAGTTCAGGAAGTGGTGCTCACCCGTGACGAGCGCTGAGGGCCTCGCCAGCGAAGTGCAGCCTGCCCTTTGCGGCAGGCCGTGTCAGATTACAGTACACTTCTGAAAAGTTTCCTGGCCCGAAAAACCCGAAGCCTCCTGGTAGGAGAAAATGAGCGCGCGGAACACTACAGGCGTGGTGGTGGCGACGCACCGATTGTGTAAGGGTCATTGTCCCAGCTGTGAGTGTGATGGGCGACCCATTGGTTCTGCAGGAACTTGTAGCCGTCGACACGGTCCAAGCCATGGAGTGCGACAAGGTCACGGATGACTATATCCTTCAGCCGACCCTCGGACTGCTTGTCAAACAGAGCGCCATAGCGCGTTGCGTCGTCCGTCCGGCAGTAGCTCACAATCAGCACCGTAGTCTGCGAGGACCCCGAGGTGCCGTACGACGGATATACGACGACGCGCGCCATGCGATCGGTCAAGGACTCTCCGCCGACGATGCTGCCGGTCTTGACTACCTTCTTGTCGGTCCACCACGCAGTCTTGAACTTGACGCCGATTCTGGTGGCCGGCCCACAGCGGAGCTCGCGCATGGCGGTCTTCTGCGCCGAGTCGCATGCTGCCGTAGTGAGGTCGAACGTACGCAGGACGGGAAGGGACGTGGTGGTGATAACGTGACTGTACGATTTCTCACTGCCGCCTGCGAGGAGGACCTGCATGGGCGTCTCCGTTTGGTAAGGATCGTATGAGATGGTGTTGACCCGAGCGCAGGTGACTGGGTCGTATTTGAGTTGCTTCACCATCTCATCGGCGATCACTTGCGAGCCACCGCTGGAAGTACGTGGGTCAGCGTCGGTGAGATGTGTTTGCATCTGAGACGTACTCGATGCACCACCATTGCACGTTTTCAATCCCCGGGAACTCGAAACCAACATATTGAAGGACCCTCTCTGACAGCGCCCGGTCGTACGCACCCGTGGAGCTCTCGCTATCGAAAGTCTCGAGCCAGTTGACGACAGCAGTGGGGTAGGGCATCAGTCCGAGCTTGTCCAGATCTGCCCTCGTGTCGCTCCTATTGCCCGACATGTATGCACGAGTCGAGTACTGGTCATACTGCATCATCTGATCCCAGCCCGACTTGTATTTGCTTTCAAAGTCCTGTACAATGCCCTCCGCAAACGGATAGATGGCGTTCTTGATGAGGGCTGTATACCCGCGCTGCGCGTACCGGCTAGGGATGTTCTGGACGTCCCACGACCGCGGGTCCTCCGTAGCGCTACCTTGCTGTCGGAGTATGTCATTGAAGAGCAGCAGAGCTTGGCTGTTCTCGGCGATGTAGTTGATAGGACGCAGTCTGAGCAGGTCGAACAGGTCAAAAGTTCGCTTCATCATCGGAGTGTCAGGAAACCTCATTGCGCCAACGTCCTGCATGCTCCTTCGTAAGAGATGGGTGACACCAGGCGGAACGAGAGCACCTACGTAATAGTCATGTTTGGCGTTAGAGAACCTGTAAGTGTAGAGTCTTCCTCCGATCCTGGACGATGCCTCGAGGATTTCGTAGGAGACGCCGACCGACTGCAGCATCATGCCCGCGTAGAGGCCACCGACGCCAGCGCCGACGATCCCAACCACCGGGGCGGACCTGTTTGGAGGAGGACACGGGACTAAAACATGACCGCCGCCCAATAGTCCCCAGTCATCTTTCGTGGAGGAGAACGTTGAAGGAACATCCGGCGGTGGCCGTGGCGATGGCGGAAGGCTACGCACAATGTCGTTGTGGTACTTATCGATGATGTGTTTGGCGTAATGGCCGATCGGGTCGTGATAGTGCACCATCTTGTACAGAGGCTGGTTGGCTGGCTTGGAGTGAGATGGTCCCGTATATTTATACGCCAAAGGAACTAGGAGCTGGTGCCACCCATGTTGTGTGATTAAGTCACATCATGACCTGTAGGTAAAAGTGAGAATGAAACATCGTGGTCCAGGCCATAGCTAAGGCTCCTTTGGTCAAACCTTGACCACCCTACGACACCGGAATTGACGAGGTCTGGCTTTGAACCTTGGCGATTGAATGGCTTGCATGCGCCGCGGAGTGAATCAATTGAGCATGTTCGAGGATCCGTACGGGTGGTCTTCCGACAGGGACATGCAAGAGAGAAACATCTAAGACAATCTTATTCTGTCATAAGTTTCCAAGCTCTTACAACAAAATGTCTAGCAACTGCGCACCAAAGGTCGACGAGTCGCCGTTGCAACAACCGCCCCGTCGTGTCCATAACCCATGGGTCACACAGTCCATACGGCATCCTGAACACGGTGCTGGCAAGTAATTCAACTCAGTTTGCTTGACAAGGCGCACCATCCGACGTCGGAGTGGTATCCGTGGCATCCGATATGTCAACGACTCAATCGCGGCACTCCCCCGGAAGTATCTGCACCGGTTAGTCGGGACCGCGTACATAGCTTTGCGTGGTCTAGCCAATGCCATGTAGACATCTCACACGTAGATGTTCACCCACAGACATTGAACTGTAGTCATGGCCCGTGGTCTGATCGGCAATAACTATCGCCGGTGCTCTGTTGCACTCTCGTGACCTTGGTAGATTGTACCTTCAAGCCACATTGTGGACTTGATGGGACTAGGATTGACGTGCTTACTAGCGCATATCAATGGCATCAGTAAAGGTCAAACGATGAATCTGTGGTAATGAATGAGCATGGAACACTGGAAGCCTGAGTGTCAATGAAAACGCACTACCATATCATGATATGCTCATGTAATAGCTTAGGATGAGACTGTCTCAAGAGACAAAGGACAGTCAATAGTTGTCGACAAAACTCACGTTTGAGACAGGTTCGAGTGAGTATACGAGAGGAACGACTGTCTTCCTCTCCGTCATACGAAGGCTGATTTATGAGCCTAGGTTCGAGTTGATAACAAGAAGCTACTTAGCTAGCGACTACATATACATATACTCTCTGCTGACTAAGCCGCCTTAGGCACGATTCCGAGTCTGGACTCTGCACGCACGAGATTGCCATCGTCGCCATCAGTAATTTGTTGAACTAGGAAGAGGGTGTAAGAGATAGCTCATGGGTATACGTAGCGTCAAGGTCCACAAAAATCGGGATATCCAATTTAACGGTAGTGCTACAACTACACTATGTCACTGGAACGCGGCTCATTCAAAGGCGGCGGTCGTGCGGAACAGGCTGAAAGTACTTGATACTAGACTAAAGAAACTGGTACTGGATGGCGCACAGTACTATATGCACAGTAACTGAGTTCATCTTGACTTATGTAAGCAGTTAACTCCCACCGAGGTCACTCCCAGCCTTCAGTCTCCTCTAATAGGCAGGGTCCTGGCAGACATGGTGTACAACCTTTTTCAGGCCAGCGTCCGATGTTCAGGGTGACAAAGACGCTAACAAGATATCCTCATACCGGAGACCGACGGGAAGTGGCTTGCTACTAGGTTATTACCTCGCCGCTGACAGCGTGCTAGGTGTTAGCAGGTGAGACTACCCTTTCAATGGTGTTCGATACGAGACTGGCACTCGCCGGGATCATTGAAAGATATCGGCTCGGATGCTGTTAAGCCTGGTATTGTTGACTTGTCCCCTGCCCACTAAAGGATCAAAGGGAGGAGCATATGTTAGTGGCAAACACATACTCTTCCGACTCATTATTGGCGGGTAGATGGCGAACAACGCAAGGCTAATTTGGCGGACAATGACTCGGATGAGCCAACACTAGCACAAAATGAATTGTTTCGTTTGTCATGACCTTTGCTTTGTCGTATCTCTTAATGACAGAACAAAGCAACCTCGTTGTCATCCCGAAATACCGATGGATCCTCGACGGTATAAATACCGTTGGTTTAAGCGGCTCATTTCTGAACCACCTCTCACTTCCCGCAGCGATGCTTGTAGAGAACTCACCCTCCAGACGACGTGCACAGTACAAATCATTACCACTCCTCCTGACCAACTCGTCTCCCATCCTTTACTCCCTCGTAGGCGGATGTAATGGCTCGAGCCACAGTGTCGGTATGTGGCGAGCACTCACATCAACCCCTGCGACTGACAGGCCCAGGTAGGCCCTAACGACCATTCAGAGGAAGACAGAGACGTCGACCGTCGGCATGCAAAATACCCTGAAGTACCAAGATGTCACTGTCACCCTCATGAATTGGGGGCATGGGCCACTGCGTACCGTCGACGCTCCCACTAACCTGCGCAGGTGGAAAACGTGGCAGATCTTCAGAGCACAACTCCCTTACGTTGTGGCTGGCTGGGTCCACGCATACAAAGAGATCGCACGGATATATGCCTCGCCCGAGGACACCTACCACGCTGTGGAGGCTTCAAGAAAGCAGGAGCGGATGCCATTTCCTGGATGCACGAGTTCATCCTCACATGCATCAAATTACCTGAGGGACATGGCCAACCATCATCGCCATTCCAGCAGGATGATCGCCCGCCACAATCGAGAGCACAGCTTCTGGCACTCAGACCCATTCACTAATGCCACAGGAACAGTGATGAAGTGTCCTCCGTGCTGTTGCTTCAATCTCGGGCTGCTGCGATTTCTCGAGTGGGGGCTGTGGCTTGCCCTGTGGATTATCCACGGCCAGGGTACAGCCTTGCCCGCTATGGCTCGAGTGGTCGCTCATCTTGGCGTGTGATGAAGACAAAGCGTGAGTTGGTTTTCTGCGTCTTTCTTCGCTACTTATGAATCCGCTGGCGGCTACAGGACATGTGGCGACAACCGTCCACTCAAATCTCTTCGCGGTGACTCTGGCACAAGCATCATCCAGCCTGAGCTCAACTTGCCCCTGTAATGGCAATGTCTCCACCGGTACCGAAGATGCCTAGACAGGCACTGGTTGTGGTTGCTTCCTACAGAGATGTCAACTGTCACTGGTCACTTTACAGTCACAACACAACGCAACGGAATACCTCTTACCGCGACAGTGGCGAGATTTACCCTTCGGCGATGTCCCTTGTGCGTATCAACCAGCTCCGCCAACCAGGATCAGCTCCACCAACCAGGATCAATGAAGAGCAGCACCACGGCGACGTCTGGCCCTCCGGTATGTGTCCTTGCTTGATGTGATGTCCAGCAAGGCCAGCTACCGGGGGATCATCAGTCGGTGCGCGCTAGATGAATAGACCTCGTTCCAAGTGAGTCTTTCGCTGTAATGTAACACCACGAACGCCGTAACCTTCGTACTGCTTAATCACAACAGTGTCATGGATATCTGGAAGCAATTCGGCCTCTCTTCTGGTAACGCTCGGTACGCCATACACTGTTATCTACTGCCCAGGCACCCATGCACTGTCTTCGCGCAACAGCTGCTGCGAGGCTACGAATAGCTATTACTACAATCCATCCAATCTTATCTTAGAACCTTTAATATGACACACTAGCGCTGTCGTACTCTAGGCAATCTACATCGTCTCGTCTCATACCTTTTGCGCAAATATCGAAACAGCTTTCTTTTGCTTCTCGTACCCATCGTGGCTCTGCCTCGGCGAGCTCGCCGCCGTCTTCTCGATGGTCGGTATGGGACCCGTGAACCAATGTACGCCGCCGTACACTGGGAAGTAATACCACACGAGCGAGAGTATGAGCACACCGCCCAGCACGACCTGCAATGCATCCGCGTAACGGATTCAGCACCCCATCGCGAGACAGGCACAATGAAGCGGGAGGACAGAGGGCTTACCACTGTATAGTTCATGCCCACCACGTCCGTCGTCGGCGTTGTCGGGAATAGGAACACGATCCCCATGAACGCCATCCACGCGATCGCGAGCGCGCCCACCGGTGCACCCCACCGTCCCAGGCTGAACGGGCCCGGCGTGAAGTCGTTGTCGCCCAGAAACCGCGCGGCGATCGGGATCGCGTACGCGACGTAGAGCGCGACGACGGAGAGCGAGAAGATCGCGTCGATGGCGGCGGTGCCCGCGAACGCGAGCAGTCCGAGAAGCAGCGAACACGTGCATGTGAAGTAGACAGTGTTGACGGGCGTCCCCGTGAAGCTGTTCATGCGGTAGAGCCAGGACGAGAAGGGGAGCGCGCCGTCACGCGAGAAGGCGAAGGACTGGCGCGAGGCGGCGAGCACCTGCGCCAGGTGTCAGCTGTTGGTCGAGTCCACAAAACAAGGGCGGCAGAAAGATGCATACCATTGAGGAACCCATCATGTACTGCGCGAGGACGACGAACGCCCAGAGCGCGAGCGTGCCCTTCTGCCCGAATGCATTGAAGAAGATTTGTGCCATCGGCTGACCGACGGGTGAGGACAGGATGCCGTCGATGTCCGTGCCCATGCAGAAAGCGAGGGTTACGTTGATGGCTGTGCAGGTAACGTCAGTGATCCGAGTAACGCGTACCGTCCCAGAGAGAAAATACGCACCCCACCCAAGCACACCGGCGATCCCAATGGCATACACAATCGCCCACGGCACCGCCGTTGCCGCGTTGCTCGCTTCCTCGCTGATGTGTACGCTTGAGTCGAAGGAACAGATCGTCCACAGCGGCGCGAGGAAGGAGAGAATGAAAGCATAACCGTTCGTCCACCCGTTCACTGCACCATACGTGTGCCGAAGTCAGTACTGACATATTCGGTCAAATCTGAATATCCGTACGCACAATTCGTAAAGTTTCCAAACGCATAGGACGCGCTATTCCTATATTCTTTCGGTGTGGCAGCTGGGAGCGCGATGATCACCGCCAAACAGAGTCTGAGCCCCAGCACATCAGTCTACAGCAGTGCGTAGAAACAGGCCAGAACGTACAAGATGTTAAGAACAACATATACCGTCTGCAGTCTTGCAAGGATCTTGGTCCCTAGACAACATATTATCGCATGTGAGACGATGATGGCCGCATATACTCCACTACAGAAACACCACGTATAAATTCCCAGGAACCACACCGTCAAAATGGGACAATAAACGCACAAGAGCTGTCCGTCTGTCGCCGAAAAGCTCTGGTCCGTCGAGCCGATGGACGCAGCTGCCATAACCTGGACTGCGCACCCCCAGTCAATTGAGGCGATGGACGCAATGGAGCCAATCGTGTTTGCATAGCCGACGATCCACGCGAGTAGGTTACGCCATCCGGGGGACGACAATGAATGCGTCCAGAAGTACAACTGCAGACATCAACGGCGCACTTCAGTCCATTTCTTGCGATAGATGGCTAGCGAGAAGAACTCACGCCGCCAGAGGTCGGCGCTGCACTGGCGAGCTCTGCCATGGACATCCCGACCAGGAGGATGAAGAAACTTGCGACGAGCCAGCCCCAGACCATCGCTGCGGCCCCGCCATTCGGCATCGAATCGGACAGGACGGAAGCGATGGAGGGCAGCAGGCCGATGATACTGAACGCGATGCCGAACGTCTATAGTCATTAGGGCGTGAGCAACTAATGATTGATAAGAAATGTAATTGAAGGTGCTCATGGTAGTCAGTGGGCGTTGTCCATAGACGACGAATGTGCCACCTGCTCACTGGCCAATCCCACAAACTACCATAAGGACTGTCACCGGCAGTCAGTCGCTGAGACGCACCTCTAGCCCTGTGAACTCGCGCCTAAACTCCTGCTTGTAGCCCAGGCTCGCAAGGAGCTCTTCGTCGGCGACAGCGATGTCGAGTCGGCCGTGGACGCCTTTTGGCTGCGTCTTCTCGAGGTCGGTCGCCATTGTCCCGTTCGTCGCGTGGCGTCAAAGAGCAACACAGCAAGGTAGGCGAAGAAGTCGAGCAAGACGATAGCAGACGCGCTGCCCGCTTCTTATCTGGCCCCACGAGATGGTCCCATCGGCGTAGACACTCGCCGCGAAGATAACGCCGGCCTCCATAGAGCAAGTCGTGGAGCGCTGCGTCAAAAAAATTACTGCACGAGTCCGTGAGCCGACTTCATATGGCAGGACAGCGTCTGGGAATTTGCAAGTCCAGGGGAAATGCTGTCAATGTTGGAGGCAAGGTGGGAACGCGAAGGCAGATGCGGGAACGCCATGTGCGCATCTGTTTGGTGAGCAATCGTAGGAGACTTCAGAATCATGTTGCGGGTGGATGTTGGTATTCTGTTGCGGTTGGACGTCGTTGTCGTCGTCGTTCACAGTCGTGTGCAGGTCGGAGGCTCGGAGTTCTGTTCGTGCAGAGACAACCAACCGATCTCGATCAATCATGGGGCCATCACGTGGTCCGGAGAAGGCGGATCTGGCAGACTCCAGGACACCATTTTACACCGGAGACATGGCCCAATGTGGCACCAAGAAACATGGTGATTACATGGTGATCATTGTCATCATGTTATCAGGATGTGCTGAGTCGGCATATGTCAATCACATTGTGTGAACATGCAGTATACTAATGTTTTCACAATGTGATCCCAATATGCCGGACCCTGCACATCCTGATAACATGATGACAAATCTCACCATATTATCAGTTTGTCCCCTGGTGCCACATTGGGTCATGTTTCCGGTGTTAAATGGTCTGCTGAAGAGCCCTAACGAGTCGACAGGAATGCCGAGATGCCGTGAGATTCTGTAATGTTAAAGCGAGATTTCATTCAGTGGCTGCGGGCAAGGTTATTCAGCGGCCACGGTAACATTCTGTGATCCACTCTGGATTGTTTTTGTTCACTCATACTTACTTACATTCGTTGCGTATTCCAAGCTACGTGATGCTTGTCATGAAGATGCCGCGACAAGAGGTAAACGGCGCGGCACTGCTGCTCGGCTACAAGCGTCGAGTTGCCATTGATACCTGCAGATGTCTCAAACGCATTCAATGCATTGCACAATACACAGATCTTTGCGATATTGCTATAATGGCGAGGCAGGCAAGAGTGCGGGCTTCCATCCGAGAGCAGAACACACGCGCGATCGCGTCGTCACGCGTCAATCCTGACAGATGTTCAATCAGTACGCAAGCGTCATAAACTAGGTGAACGGTACAGTGTTGGACGGCTCCTTGAGACAGTGAAATCTTTTCTCATCCTGGGCACTTACCCTTGTCACCCTGACCTAGATCAGTATATATGGCCTGAAAGCTACCAGTCCCTACTACAATTCTAGATACACAGTGCTGCTATCGAGTGCATACTGCACTGGTCCGACAGGCACCAGTGTCAAAAATCGTTATCAGGGCTTGGACCACTCCTTGAGACGCGTCACATCACGCTGCCCCCTGCCCGATTTGGATGAACAGAATCTTATCATTGATCATTTCTCTGGACAGCTTTTCCCATCCATTCCCCTTGTAGAGCATTTCTTATTTGTCTTTTCTTTATGACTGACAGTGGCCAACCAATCATGCTGAAGATTGAGGCCTGAGGACTGTTGTGAAGGTAATGTGCTTGAAGTACTCCGTGCGAGGCCATATGCTGCCCCTGCCAAATTAGGAAATGTGATGTGACCCAATAGATCATCATGCACTTGATGTCTTGGGACTGTTGAGGGTGCCCATATTCAAAGTTTGGGACATACACACAGACCCCGAAAAATATAGCATGTACATATGAGACATAGGCATAGAAAACCCACATATGTAATGTAAAAACTCCAGATATCCAATGAGAACCTGTCTGATCAATGCAAACAAAATTGGGTCTTCAGGGCAAAAGTACACTGTATGGAAGATCGTCGTGCATTTTGCTTCCCAATGTTCATGGGGATTTCTGCACTAGACAGTTTAAATGCATTGTTTTGTATCCCGAAGAAGTCCGAGGCTGATATCTTTCGCAGTAAGCTCAGAGACCGGGGTGTCTCAAGGAGCCATCCAACACTGTACATACTGGGCTGTGCAGTCGATGTGTAGGTGCACTCGCATGCGCGAGTGGCTGAGGGAAAGTCGCGCGCACGCCAATCCGCGACCAAGCCTTCACGGGTGACGGCCAAACTACGTGCGTACGAGCTAAGTCTGCGACAGTGCGAACAGGTAGTCCTGAAGGCACCACAAGTATGCGTTCACAAGAGGAGATGGAGTGTCCTCGTCAGAATCAAGCGAAGGGTCTGATCATCTAGTAAGTACAACGGCATGTCACACATGTTCGTTTGACTAGAGGCAATGAGCCTGAACTGGCAAACCAGTTTGCCTAAGCAAACGCGAATGCGCTATTACATCGAGAAGGGTGAGACATCTAGGACGTACACACTGCGGTCGGTAGAGCGGGCCCTATAGCTAACTGGGATGATTTCATTATAAGGAGGCGACGTACCGTGTACCTGCAATCCTCGTTGGTATGTCAAACGCAACAACTCGGTACTACGTAGTAGATCGCCCATGCAGCGGAGGGCATGGGTCGTTGGATGCGCCAGATACTCTGTTAGCGGGTACTCATCCGACTAATTGTATGCAAATGGTGGATATCGCCGGACATGCAAGTTCGGACAGCCATTCAGACATGTTACGGACGTCCGACGCGCAATGGGCATTGTGGAGAGCTGACGCCGTGTAGCACAACGACAGCAAGTACGTGGAGGCTGAGAGTTGATGAGCAACAACGTCTCGTCGCCTCAGGCTTATCCACTTGCGATGCCGTGATTTAGCGTCGAATTGCAAGAAACCTGACCAACTCAGGTCATCCCATAAAATCGAAGACGCTATATACTTGCACAATCGACCCCGCTTGCCGGGGCCGTTAAGTAAATGCTGTGTCCCCGTCCTCTTCTGATTCGCGTTCGTCATGGAGGCCAGTCGTATCTCTGACCCTCCTGGACATGATCTCGATGTAGCTGTCGTATGACTGCCAATCGCTGCCGACTGTCTCCTCGGTCTGTTGAACATCATCATCAGCATGGCATGCATATGCCCAAGATGCCATGTGACGCACTATGTCAAGGCTTTGCAACCGCTGCAACACAGACACTACCTTCCTTGCCACCTCGCCTTTCAGAGTCTCCGCATCCGGAGAGGACGCGAAGCGCAACACATGTGACATGGAGCCTTTCAAGTCCGGGTTGTTGACGTGTCTGCCCTGACAGTAGAAGTCCAGATGTCGCCAGAGAAGCAGGAGAAGCATCTCAAGCGAGCCTACAGATTAAGAACAGTTAGGGGAAGTACACCTATAGTATCAGACCCACGTACTTAGAGTGATATGGACCCGCCGCTTCGCCTCGGCATGCCAGTGGACCAACTCTCGCCCGATCAGAGACTGACGTTGTCTCATATCGAGATTATCCAGAATGGTGACATCCGAAACCGGTATGATCTGGAGCAAACATTCAACCATGGAGTCAACTAACCAACCCTGCAAGAACACGCACATCCTCAATGTTCTCGATTCGGACGTACGCTTTGGAGTTGATCTCAGCAGATATGTCCATGATTCTTTTCAGTGAGGAGGACAGGTCGTTGCACATATGGTTCAACGCTTCAATCATGTCGCCGACGGTGGGGACTGTCGCTGCGTAGGATGTCAGGCGTTGGTTTACATAGAGCGACAGGTGAATCATACCAAGGAACCGAGAGGATCGCTCTTCTCTCGGCGTCGTCACGATTGGGGATAGCACGAGGGTGATATCCGGCTCTGCATGGCCTAAGTTGATCGTTTCAGCGGTATCTAATGGCTAGTTCTCACCTGTGAAGTCACTAGCAACTCCGAGGTATGCAACGAGCGCTCCTCGAAGGTGCCGCTCCTTGCCGTGCACAGCGTATCGGAACCTGGTCTCCTGTCCAATCCCTGCGGTACGTCAAGATGGATAGTCGAAGTACGCAGAGCCACACATACCCGGGCCGGTAATACCTACGTCCAGACGTTCTGCATCAGTCTGCGGCTTGACGCTCTCTGACCAGTGTTGGTCTCCCAGGCACCTTGCTGCAAGGCCAGAGATCGCTGCATGTATCCCTCCGAAGCCAGAGTTTGATAGCTGCGTTTACTCAGCAGGTTACCTCACAGTGCAAGGCGAAAGTCTTACTAGCTCCGCCTTTGGGACCACTTGAAGCACATTGGCGCATATGGACACAATCAGCCGCATCTCCTCTACGACTGCGAGAGAGAGCTGATCCACCTCGTTCTTCAGCAGGATGATCAGCGTATCCCTGTGACTAGACAAAAATTGTAGGGCCTAAAGAGTGGGTCAGTAAGTATTATCTGGGACGTTAGGGACGGGCACAGACGTAGTTCACGGCGGTTGTGTGCCGGTTACCCAAGGCTACTAAGATGCCACTAACCACCTGCAGAGCAGGCAACAGTAACTGGTGGTAGCGCTGGACGGCAGAAGGTAAGAACGAGTCGTTATCTAAGCATAGAGGCACTCAGAAATTGCATAGTGAGATGCTTGGGGTAACTTACCGATGAACGCTTGGTCAGCCTCAGGTCTGGCATCGAGATAGTCACAGTCGGCGAGGATTGTGATTGCCCTCGATTCAAGAAGGCGTTCTGCCCCTTGTCTGCTCTGCGTCATGCGGATGAGCAGCGACATTTTGGCTTCGTAGACGTAGAGCGCATTGAGATCGTCTGCCAAACTGGTTATGAGAGAGCATGGATTGAGATTCACTAGTACGGACCTGGATCTGGTTTCAAGACTGCCAGCAACCGCAGCTCGGACTCTTTCAGACCTCCCACAAACCCAGGTAGGAACCCATGTCGAGCAAGCGCATGAAGCACAATCGGATGTTTCTCCGAGCGTGAGATCCGGACCAACGAATCGAGGAGCACAAACGCAACTGTCTTCCACACTTCCGTACCATCAATGGCATCCCGCGAAACGACAAGTACCAGTCTTTCCATGACTGTCTTCAGGACAGCCAAAGTGCCGCTGAGAAGACTCGAACCCTCGGAGGGACGCGGGAAGCCAACAGCCAATCCATCGGAGTCATCTAGATTAAGCGAGGCACCCAGGGAGATCGTCAAATTCGGCCGATGAGCCTCCTGGTTCAGTGGGTCCGCAGACATCACTAGGTGCAGGTAGTTGGCGAGTGAAGCATATAGATTGCCTCTGACCAGCTCCAGCCGTCTGTAGTCCACGATGCAATCCACTATGCTGCGGAGAAGTGCATGCAGCCGTTCCGCAGGGAGCGAACCAGAGTCCACATCCCCGCCAGCAGACTGTAGGACCATCTGCTGATGTCTGTCTTCACGCAGTTTCGTGATAGTGGATAGCATCGATTCGGCGAGAAGAATGGCTATTGACTCTTGCGTGTTCACGGATCGCATGATTTGGGGCATGACGTGCAGCAAGTCGAAGAGCAAGTCCTCGCGCCTGTCATATGGAAGACGGTGGAAGCACTTCATGAGGGACATGTCAAGCAGCCTTCTCCATGCTTCGTAGGCGTTTGCAGCAGCGAAGCGGACTTCTCGTCGATGGTTCTCAATCGCGCAACTCTCCAGGATGTAGGCAGTCTCGTCCATCACTTGCTGGAGGTGCGTCGGTGTGACAATGCGGTTTTGCATGTGAAGCATCCTGCGTGCTGCCGCTAATAGGGTCAGAAGGGCGGTTCGGTCGATTATTTCGCAGCCAGACCCATCAACACGAACACAACTCTGCAGATTCAGGCCCGACAAGAACTGCATTTCAACGGGCTGAACTGTCAGACTGTCAGACCAGTCGAAGTCCAAGGATTGCAGGAATTCAATCATGCGAAGATGTGACTGGCCGACTTCGCGGAAGGGCCTGAAAGTTCCGCTCTCCCAGTCTTCTGCGCCATCCTCTATATAACCTCCTTCGTTACCAAACAGTAGTTCCAGCAGCTCGGAAACCGCTTTGTGGTGGCCTTTGTTTGTGAGAACGTGCAGCTCCAATGCGATCATATCGAATATCCAAGAGCGTAGTTTCAGAAATGCTGAAAGGTTCGGGACAGTGGTGATGATTCGCGAGCCGTCATTGTACATAACCTCGATGAACGGATCTTGCTCAGTCGGCGGGACTTTGAACGGCATTGCAACCAGGTGTCGAGTGAAGAAGTCTTCGCGTGTTCGCAGATACCGCATTGTGAAATCGGACGTGCGCGGGTGCTTGCACAATCCGTATATAACATGGTAACACCGCTCTGCTAGGACTGGCAAAACACTAAACAACTTATCGCCGGGTATTGAATGACTGCGCTCGCGTCCTTTTCCCTTCGGCCTTGGGATCCCGACGTTCACGAGGTCGAGGATTGAATGGATACACGATCGTCGAGCACCGAGTGCGTGAGGGTCCTGGATCTGGTTCTCGCCGGCAGAACCCCCGAACAAAAAGAAGTGCGCTATATTGGGATATGCTCGCTGTTGATGAGTATTTTGGATGAAAAAGTCCAGCACTGCGACACGAATGGCCTGAGTAAGAGCGTCAGACGCCTCATCAATTGTAGTAGCTCCTGCTCCTGTATTCTGCTCCGCTGTGGCCTCCGCAGTAGCCACATCGTCCAAAACGTCTGCATCCATGATCGCCACGAAGCCATCCAGGATACGCTCAGATTCGGCACTCTTGTCGATCAGCAGCACCAGCTGCGAAAATGACGAGGATAACGACAGTGCGGTGAGGATCCTTACACTAAGCAGCAGGAGTTCTGGATTCGCGGGGTAGGCGACATACGCCGCGACTGCGGGAATGTGCTCGGGGGAGTACGACAGAACCTGGTCAAGTCGGGTGAAATAGGATGCTGGAGGTACTTCGCTTATCTGTGCAACTTGGCCGACTTCCGAAAGCAACGGTAGGAAGACGTCCAGGAAGATGTCCTGGATCTCAAGGGCACGATGGATAATTCGGAGCACTCGAGTGATGGTCGTCCGGAAAAAGTACTCCTCTTCCGAGAGTCCTCGGTCAAACCCATCCAAGCCTTCAACGAGGTAGGAGAGGATGCTGGCTTGCAGGCTAGACGCCGTGAGTAATCGTTTCATGATGTCAAATCCTGGGTGAATTGCAAGCTGTAGCAGCTCTTCGCCCTTGGGTTGCAAGTCGTCCACAGTTGTGACGAGCGACTCAAGGTCATAACCGGCCAGGCAACGTTCGACGAAGCCGAGACAGAGATCGTTGATTCGCCAGCGATCTGCTGGCCTCAGATACTCCCGGGTGCTGATTCTGGAAAAGACATTGTCAATGACAAATGACAAGAAAGGGCCGATGCCGGGCTGTCGGTATGATTGTCCAAGAGCCTCTGGGATGGTGTTGATAGGCTCTGCGTCTGCAACACGCTCCCTCAGCGGTATGCTCTTTGGGGTGTGGATGAGCGTGTTGAGCAGTTTGAGGAATGGGATGGTAGCTGGATACATCTTGTAGACTGCTTCGACTTCCTCCAATTCAACCTCCACTCCCTTCACCGCTGGCAGCGAACCTGCAAAACCAGCGTTCATGCGCACGTTGATGACCTCCATTCGTTCCATGAGAATCCATACCGACTTGCAGATCTCGACGCCGGCGTTACCCGCTCCTGATTCGCAAAACGCTGCGAGTGTCTCGAAAATGGCCCCTTTGAGCTCTAACGGGACACCAAGGGGTATGAGGGACACGAGGGTGGGGATAGCGCGGAAACGCGCATGACCGCTGATGGTGATCCTGACAGCTACAGAGTGCGTGACAACGGTTGACAGCAAGCGAAGGAATGCCTGCGCTAACAGGACATCCTGCTGGGTGAAGGGGAGCTGCTGCGGCAGGGGCAGAGGTGGGGGCGTCTGCCATTGCTGCATACCAGACTGAACAACGCTCATGGTTTGCGGTGGGGGAGGATTGTTACGTGGCGCAGAGCCT
This sequence comes from Fomitopsis pulvina, assembly GCA_964035675.1. Taxonomy (NCBI): domain Eukaryota; kingdom Fungi; phylum Basidiomycota; class Agaricomycetes; order Polyporales; family Fomitopsidaceae; genus Fomitopsis; species Fomitopsis pulvina. The sequence continues at coordinate 1,604,832 of OZ037965.1, read as the reverse complement.
GCGTTGACCCAGGAATCGAGGAGCCCGAATATTGCGCTCCATGACACAGCTGGACCTGCAGTGCTGTGTCCTTGCGAAGAAGAGGCTAGCGAAGTGCCTGGGGCAACGTCCCCTCCACCGCGCGCTAGGAAGTTGTACGCGAGCTCACTGCACTGCTGTCCCTTCGCGAGGCCGCCGAGCATGTCGTACACCGCCATCAACATGTCCACGTCGCGAGGCTGCGTAGACCATACGGCCCATGTCAAAAACGCAGGAAGCTTCCCAGAGTTCAACTCCGCCGTCTCGGTGTACGTTGTCCGACGGCCGTCGACGACGGATCCTCCGCCCCAAAAGTGAAGCGCGCGTTCGGAAGGCAGCATCGTGTAGAGCAGCCCAATGAGCGAGAACAGTACAGCCATGTCGTTACGTGGCGATGGCCCTGGCCTGTCCGACTCAGAGGTGCCAGGCGCAAAGCGAACTGACGGCTGAGCGTGCGAAGACCGGAGCAATCTGGATGAGCCGGTACGCGCACCAGCGAGGAGTAGGTCCTCTTGCCGTTGTTTGATCTTGCGCAGCTCGGAAGACGCCTGGCTGATCAGGGAGCGTACGAGCACTTCACAGGCTTCTAGAACGAAAGGCTTGAAGTCATCAGCGGGCTGCTCTAAGGACGAATCCTGCTCCACTGTCGCGAGAAGATTCGCGGCGAACGAGGTCGGCGGGTTCGAGGCGTGCCTCTTTTGCATTCGGCCTACCATGCGGAGTTGATACGTGAAGCAATCACCCTGTACTGCATTCCAAATCTGTGTCTCGAGCTCTTCCGTTTTAAAATCTTCCGCATTCTCCAGCGATGGGTTTCTGTGCCGTGTCTCGGTCAAGAGAAGTGTCCATTTGAGTAGAATAGTTGCCTTCAGACCAGGCTCTTGCCACTCGGTCTTGACGTCAAATTTCTTCTTCATGTAGGTCATGAAGCCTCTGTCAGAAACCAGTCCCTTTCGAGCTTGCCCGTTGTTAGATTCTGGTCGGACGATGTCGAGGGCCGCGAGGACAGTGGGAAGTATGTAGAAAGTCATGGAGTGACGAGGATTCGCGTCGAGCCAATCAATCAATTTAGGGAGTTCACTCGGAGCCAGGTAACCCATGCGGGAGATGAAGAATAGAGTAGTAGCCAGAGTCCGCCGCTCGTACTTGAGGGAATCGCAGCGGGCTGCAAGGATGTCCGAGCCTAATGATGCTTGACCACCTAGCAAGATGCACCATGTTAGCAAGGGTGCAGAGACTATCAACAGAGCAACATAGGGAAGAACAGCACAGATTTCTGATTCCGAGTTCCCCGCCAATCAAGTTTCCCGCAACCAAGCCACTGTAAGACTAGCCGGGGACACCGCACCACCGCCGCGTGTCTGTGCGAGTACAACCTCACAAAGACTATGCGGTAGATGTCCCAACAGTGTAGCACGCTGTCGGTTGTATACGACTGGATGGCGATCCCGTGGCCGCCTGCAACAGTGGGCGGTAGGCAGAGGGCTGGCTCCAATAGCGTTCACCCAAACCAGATGACTGACCTTGTACTGACGGTGGTACCGTATCACTTCTTGCATTTTGCCTGGCTGTCTGCGCCTTGGCCAATACATTCCCTAGATTGTGGATTTCCTGGAAAATCTTAGCGGCCAAAGAGAGGCCACTGGCGGGTCCCTTCGAGGGTGGCAGGAGCTGCTGACGCACGAACATCTCCAGTCGTGTATATAACACGGGTGCGTTCCCTGTCTCGCCCATCTCAGCGGCCTCGAAGATGTAGCGCAAACAATCAGCGAGGTGGCGGCGCCTTGTGTGGAACTCCATGATGGTGGATTCAATACATCGTTCAGTTGGGATGTTAGGATTGGCAGCAGATACGTCTTGCAAAAGACCCGCGGCGTATCGTTCAGAGACGTCGAGTTGCTGAGAGATAAAGATTGCTTGTCGCGCAAAGTCTGGGTTGACCGCGTGCGGTCTGCCCTTCACCGTGATTTTACCTGCGGCCAGGGTATTGCGGTAAGGTAAGATAGCCATACTGAGCGCACTCATCGTCTTACCCGACTCCAGTTCGCGCTGTTCTTGAGCATTTCGTGGGCCAATATCGTAAAGGTTCGTCAACTGTGGCTTGTGAGCCATGAGTTCTTCGAAGAACTCCTGCTCGCCATTGTGCACTCCGCGTGGACCGAAGGCGGAAAGAAGAAGCGTCCGTAGTTGTGATATGGAGGCCATGTTGCAGGTCGAGTGGGTCGATGGGGTCGTGTCGACCGCGACACAGGTGGTAGCGGCACTCGAACACGCTCTACAGGCGCTCGAACGCGTCGACGCGTCAAGCGTGTACGAGCGCTCGGGCCTCGCGCATAACCTGACCACGGGCCTGCAGACTGAAGATACACTCTCTGCCGTTTGCTTCATATGATGCCAGTCTTGAGCCCAACCTCGACAAGCTTTCTCTGGAGGAATCTGTCGGCATTGGTGCCCAGACCGTGACTACGTTCACTCACGCATGCTCCCTGGTTTCAAGCCTCGGGAATACCCTCAGATGCGTCCCTATGGAACGAGATGCGATACTTCGCGTCTGGATCTTCCACTGGCTTGAGAACGCTATGGTGAGTTGCCGTAATTATACCGAGGTCCGGTCATCCATCAACCCCACGATGTCAACTATGAAATGCATACGGAGCCCTAGGCCTTAAAGTTAAACGACTAACGACTGCCACTTGCACAGTGGCGATAGACTCATTGTGACGACGCGAGCTGCGCAGCGGAGGAGTACCAAGGGCTCAGTCAGCAAGTACTATGGCGTTCTGATGTCCAACTATGAGTAAGTTGACGCCATAGCACAACTTGACCGCGCCAGCTGTGCGGTTTGGGAAAGAGGGTTGACCCATGACACAGCCCGAGTCGAATGAACGCTAGTGCTTACTAAGTTGGGATGTAGACAGTGATAACGCGCCGGCCGTTGTAGAACGTAGAACGACAGGTACGTATCCCTACTTTGTAAGCGACGTAGGCTTCATAATCCACTATCACTGTCAGTGGCAGGTGCGTCCTCCGACGTATTGGTCAAAGTGCATAACATATATAAGAACCCGCTCGAGGTGAAGTAGCATCGACGTCTCACTTTCACTTCTCACACCTTGACATGGCTGCTGTTGCTACCCTTACTCCTCGCGATGTTCAGACGACGCTGAACTACTATGCCCCGGTGGAAGGCAATAACGAGGCACCCTATCGGTATGTTGCCGATCCACCTGCGGGCGTAGCGAGGAACAACGTCGGCGCTGACCCTCACCCTGCCGTCATCCACGATGTACGCGGGAGGGAGTCGGAGTTCACGATCGACAACGCTGGCTTCCAGTTTCTGACTTACCCCAGCGTGGAGAAGGAATTCAACGATGATGTGCGCATCGAGGATGTGTATTACAAGGAGGTCACACAGCTCCTGAAGGAGAAAGTTGGGGCTAAGAGGGTCTTCATCTTCGACCATACCATCAGGTGAGTTCGACTTGAATGTGCCAGGAGACGCGAAGAGACCATTTTGACGCTCCGCGATAGGCGCAAGCCAAAGAGCGACAGCCCGGACGCTCTCGCTCGTGGACCTGCAGTACGTGATCTATGCCTCGCACGAGGGAATTAACCACTGACCTTCCCATCAAGGAGCTTGTGCACATCGACCAGACCTTCCACGCCTCCGTCGCGCGCGTGCACTACCATCTCCCAGAGGACGCGGAGCGCCTCCTAAAGGGTCGAGTGCGCATCATCAACGTCTGGCGGCCGATCCACCACGTTGCTGCGCACAAGCCACTCGCAGTCTCTGACTGGCGCCACCTCGACGAGCACGACCTCGTTCCTGTCCGCCTCATTTACCCGCACCGCGAGGGCAGCACCTACAGCGTGCGCTACAACCCGGACCACAAGTGGTACTACCTCTCGGATCAGACCCCAGACGAGGTCACGCTCATCAAGTGCTACGACTCGGAGGTCGACCGCGCGCGGCTCACTCCGCACTCCGCGTTCCCGGACAACTTGGCACCGCCGGAGCTGCCGATGAGGGAGTCGATTGAGGTTCGTTGCCTAGTGTTTGACCAGGAGTGATTGTGTGGCGTAGGCGTTTCGCGGAATATCTAATGTAGGGAGCATGTGATGTATATTGTTTCAGTGCCAAGGATACGTCGGGGTGCCGAGACCATGCAAGGGCTTTGGAGTGTCAACCAGAGGGTGATGCAGTTGTGAACCTCGGCAAAAATGCTGTGCGACATTAGTCTTCGCTGCTAGCCGCGAACAGATGTTTAAGACAGTCATTCCAGACGCAGCATATGGGGACAAGGCCAACCACCTGACCGTGTTCGGATAATCTAGACATGTAACATTCGGACATACACAGAACACACATAACCATTGTGTTGCGTCTGGGGCGTCCTCGGGCGCAGCCTTGCCGAAGGGAAGCCTCGACGAGGGCGGAGCGGGGCCAATGGAAGTATACTTGTAAATGACTGTACGGCGTATGTGAGGAGAGCGCAGGTCGCGCGACGCGTGGAACGCCCACGTAATAGTCGACGCGTCAAGCGCGTATGAGCGCTCAGGCCTGTGCATAACCACGAGCCTGTAGAGTGACTCCGTTCCTGTTCCGTCCCCGTTAGCAATTGTTCCCAGAGCTCACGACTCTTCCTTCGACGACCAACATGAGTACCAGTCCTATCGTGTACCGTCCATACACTGGCGAGTCCGATTTGCCTCACATCATGTCCCTCGTTCAGCATGAACTGAGTGAGCCGTACGTTATATACACGTATCGCTACTTCCTACGACAGTGGTGAGTCTCATTGTTGTGAACAGGTAGAATCACGCTTAAGCATGCGCATATAGGCCGCATTTATCCTTCCTAGTGAGCAGTTCACCCGGTGCGATGAGTGGACGGCGCGGTGAAACGACTAGACAGGCATATCCCGACGAGAACTCCGATCCAGTAGGTGTCATTGTGTGCAAGCAGAGTATGCACAGGGAAGTGAGGAATAGAGGGTATATTGCTATGCTGAGTGTGCATCGAGATTGGCGGAAGCGAGGCATTGGTGGGTATTATGCTGCTCTACGGCTTCTCCTGGCTGATATAGGTCCGGCTGTCAGCGAGCACACTTGTTCGAAGATCTCTCGACGTCATGAGGCTACACGGGGTCGAGGAGGTGAATATGTCTACCGTCCACGTTAGCATTTGCGCACAACTCCTGACTTCTTCCCAGGTTGTTCTTGAGACTGAGTTTGATAACTCGGCGGCGCTTTCTCTATACGAGTCTCTAGGTTTCATTCGGGAGAAACGGCTCTTCCGATTCTATCTCAATGGCAAGGATGCCTTCCGACTGGCACTCGTCGTGCCTGTTGTCGAGGGAGAGGAGGAGCCGAGTGTCTCTCGTGTGCCGGTCAAGCCGCTGTTCCTCGCACCGCCTCGGATGGTACCCATCCCACCACTGCCCTACGATGCTGATGAGGCTTCTGCACGCTGAATGCCATGATCATGTATATCTCTGTTTCACTTCGGTTCAATGCTGTTCCTGTTTGTTGTCTACGTAGATTTTCCCCACTCTGCCCTGTATTGTATAGTGTACGCTGGTACTTATATAATGATCTATAGCCTAATGAGATCATTACCAAGGACTGTTCCTGATTCTATTCGATCCGTCACGATGGTAAAATTCCCGTGCACTACCGTACAATGTTTGCTCATTTCAAGAGATAATTAGCTCTCACACGTCAATCAGAGCTCTCATGCTGCGACTTGCATGTGGCGACACCGCACATTCGAATTCAGAGCCAGTTGCGACGTGTCAGGCAGACGTGGCATCACCAACAGATAATTGTCTCAAACAGGGGACACAGCCAACGGAGGAGAGGTCGTTGGCTGGAGGACATCGAACACTCCGGGCTTGGAAACCCTCCCCCTCTGTCTAGTATTCAGAAACTGTGTGAAGTCTCCAGAAGTAACCAATGATTCGTGTATCAACTCCCGTTAATTAACAAGTCTTGCGGGGCTCAGTGGAGTGGCAGGGGTCCTAATCCTAGAAAGTGTTGACGTGGCGCATTTGCGACCGGAGGTATAAGAGAGCGTCAAAAGATGTGTGTTGATCCCAAGACGCTTCCTCCCTCTTCCACCATGTCTCCTCCACGTCGCCCGACGCGGTCGCAGTCGCGCCGCGTAGTGTCGTCTGTTTCTCTTCTGTTTCTCGCCTTAGTTGCTATCGTTTGCCTGTGTCCTGTCGCAGTAAATGCCGACGAGGATAAGCGGTCTGAGTATGGCACGGTTATTGGTATTGGTGTGTTGATTTCGTGCTCTGTCGTATGGAGTGATGTACTGACTTAGGCCGATAGACTTGGGTACAACGTGCGTTCTTTGCGAGGTGCTCGGCCAGAGGGTTGGAGGCTTACGTGTTGACATGTAGTTATTCTTGTGTCGGTGTTCAACGGCGAGGTGTCGAGATCATCCCCAACGACCAGGGTCACCGGATAACACCATCATGGGTCAGCTTCTCGGATGATGAACGTCTCATTGGTGACGCTGCGAAGAACGCCTATGCATCGAACCCAGAGAATACTGTCTTTGACGCGAAGCGTCTCATTGGACGCAAATTTGACGACCCGGAGGTAGCCCGTGACATGAAGCACTGGCCGTTCAAGATTATCCCAAAGGACGGCAAGCCGGTAATACAGGTCAAGCACCGTGGTGAGCTGCGTGACTTTGTGAGTCTACAGGAAATATTTACTTCATATGAGCTGACGCGTGCTTTGTAGACCCCCGAGGAAATCTCCGCCATGGTTCTCAGTAAGATGAAGGAGACTGCTGAGGCGTATCTCGGCAAGCCCGTCACTCACGCTGTTGTGACCGTCCCTGCGTGTAAGTATTCAGTTTTGTGTGACTCATTGCCTGTTAACCTGTCTTTACAGACTTCAACGACGCTCAGCGCCAGGCTACAAAGGACGCAGGCACGATCGCAGGCCTCCAGATCTTGCGTATCATCAACGAGCCAACTGCCGCCGCGATCGCATACGGTCTTGACAAGACGGGTGGCGAGTCGCAGATTATTGTCTACGACCTTGGTGGTGGAACCTTCGATGTATCCCTCCTTTCTATCGACGACGGTGTCTTCGAGGTCTTGGCTACTGCTGGCGACACACATCTTGGTGGTGAGGACTTTGACAACCGGGTCATCGACTACTTTGTCAAGCAGTACAAGAAGAAGACGGGTACTGATGTGACCAGCAACCTGCGCGCCATGGGCAAGCTCAAGCGTGAAGTTGAGAAGGCTAAGCGTACGCTTTCGAGTCAGCACTCGACTCGCATCGAGATTGAGAGCTTTGAGGGTGGCAACGACTTCTCGGAGACACTCACCCGGGCTAAGTTCGAGGAGTTGAACATGGATCTCTTCAGGAAGACGATGAAGCCCGTGGAGCAGGTTCTCAAGGACGCGAACCTCAAGAAGGAGGACATCAATGAGGTACGTTAAATTTGCTGCAACTAACGTCATTGAGTGAGTTGACATACCGCTCTGCTAGATCGTCCTCGTTGGTGGTTCCACCCGCATCCCGAAAGTCCAGCAGCTTCTCAAAGAATACTTTGGCAAGGAGCCGTCGAAGGGTATCCATCCTGATGAAGCAGTTGCGTATGGTGCTGCTGTCCAAGGTGGCATCCTCTCCGGTAATGAGGACCTCGGCGACATCGTCCTCGTTGATGTCAACCCGCTTACGCTTGGTATTGAGACAACCGGTGGTGTCATGACGAAGATCATTCCCCGGAACACTGTCATTCCCACGCGCAAGAGTCAAATGTATGTCCCGTCCGCTGTGCACGGTGGTGGATGCACTGATGGTGCATGTCTAGCTTCTCGACCGCCGCCGACAACCAGCCAACTGTGTTGATCCAAGTGTTTGAGGGAGAGCGGTCGCTGACAAAGGACAACAATCTCCTCGGCAAGTTTGAGCTCTCCGGTATCCCTCCAGCACCGCGTGGTGTTCCTCAGATTGAGGTCACCTTTGAGATCGACGCGAACGGCATCATGAAGATTTCTGCAGTGGATAAGGGAACGTGAGTGACCTGCCCGACGTCGGTGTTCATATCGAGACTGAGCCGGTGCGACAGTGGCAAGTCGAACTCTGTGACGATCACGAACGAAAAGGGCCGCCTGTCGCCCGAGGACATTGAGCGCATGGTGAAGGAGGCTGAGGAGTTCGCCGCTGAGGATGAGGCGCAGCGGAAGCGCATCGAGGCGCTCAACGCCCTTTCATCATTCGGCTTCGGTCTTAAGTCGCAGCTCGCTGACGAGGAGGGCCTGGGCGGTAAGCTGAGCGACGAGGACAAGAAGAGCATCCTGGACATCATCAAGGAAACGACTGATTGGGTCGATGACTACGGTCAGACCTCGTCGGCAGAAGAGCTTGAGGAGAAGCTGCAGGGTGCGTCAGCTCCCGACCATGGTCCTGACGAAGGACTGATTTTTTAATTCCCGCAATACAGAGTTGCAGACCAAGGTATCGCCGTATACAAGCAAGATCTACTCGGGCAGTGACTACGCGGCAGGAGCAAGCGACGAACAAGACCCGCTCTACTCTCATGACGAGCTATAGAACTTGAACGGCACGACATTGAGATGGGGTTTTACTTATTGCATTTCGAGTCAAAATAATATATTTCGCGGGTCTCTCACTTATCCTGATTCTGTGTCAATGGTCACCGTGTATGCGAGAAAAGTTTGCGGACTTGGTCTCGTCGATATGGCAACGAAGACTGAGTGCTCAGCGCTCAGTGCTGGATAGTGGTGACAGCAACGAATGCCAGGATGAAGGTCATGTATGTCTTCGTACTGCTGAAAGAGTTGTCGCTGGTGAATGTGTAGGGACTCCTTGGGGCCGTCGTACTAATGCCAGTGAGCGAGCATGTAATATTAATCACAATAGTAACAATGTCAGGTCATACATATTCATAAGCAGATGATTGCTGTCGAGCAGTGTTCTGCAGAGATGTAGAGCACGTTGGGCACCGGACTTCATCTCAAGGTTCAACATTGCAATGCTCGACTATCTAGCATACCTACCAGCGCCCTTGTGCAGACATGATGCCTGGTGGTGACTGTTTATCGATAGAATGTATGCAAGATGTTTCTCTTCGGACACAGCAGAGCAACCTAGATTGTATGGTTGAACGTAGTGATGCGTCAGAATGGAAGCAAGCTTCCTGCGCCACGCAGAGCCATTTGGCCGCCGAAGCGAAGGGTGGTGATACCTCCTGGGAAGTACGCAAGAACATAGGAAACAAGCGCAACGACCTACAGAGATGATCACGGTGTAATTCCAAAATGGACAACGGTGGGGACGTACCTGAACTATAGCGCCTAGGAGGGATCCAATGTAAGAATGGGGCTGGATGTCGAACACCTCAGTCCCAGGCCATGCTGTATAGTGAAAGAGATCGCACCCCTAGCGAGAAGTACAGTGTCAGGGCGAGGCTTCCGATGTAGGCGCAGGAGAACGGTAGGCGTTCTTTGGATATGAGATGCTTCAGATGGTTTATTGGTCCGATAAGGACGGAGAATCTGACGTATTGCGGTCAGATGCAATGTCCGGGAGCGACAGTCAAAATTCGTTTACCCGAACATAATAAGGAGGCTGCCTAGACTGAACGCAGAGCGCGATGTCAAATGGGAATCCATGCGCGGGACAGCTGGGAAACATACCTAAACGCGAGCGCGAACTTTGCAGGTCGCAGCGCCAGCATTGGCAGTGTCAGAAATGCCACGAAGAAGCATACCGCTGCGCCGATCAGGCAGCCTCCAAAGCCCAGCAACCTGCAAACCACAGGTCGTCATTACAACTCGGAGTACGCGCGTCACCGCATCCCTCCTCCCACGTCCCACCCCATACGCTAAGTATCACGCACCTCTCCCACCTCGACAGCGCAAAATATGCCTCCTCATCGTTTGACCGCTCATTCGAGCGCAAAGGAATGTATCCTCCTCCAATAGCGTTGTAGAAGCGCGCGAAGCGGCCAGACGGAGGCCCCGCCGCGTCCTGCTGGGTATCGGCAGTAGTATTATTGCCCTGTGCCCACCGAAACTGAGAAAGGTTGTTCCGGAAAGACTGTTCGGCTGGATTGGACATATTGGCAAAGCTGGAGGTGGGAGAGGCTGGAGAGGTCAAAGAGGTCGGTGATGGCGGTGACAAGACGAGTCGGGCTTGGACGCCCGTGAACAGTGTGCCTCCCGATTTGGGTTGCGCGAAACGCGATCTGACTTGCAACGTTGAGAGCGCTTGCCGTCGTGTACATACACGCTCAGGCTCGCGGCTCCATTCTCTGCCGCCCAACTTTCGTGCTCACTTCCCAGCGCAACAGGGCATTTCAGAGTCGAGGGAGCCCGTGAACACAACCGCTGCACGAGCTTCCGGTGCGAAAAGATGTCTTGAACCGAGCTTCAGCACTGCCAAGCGGCGAAGCAGGCTTCGCATAACTGCGCACATTAAAAGGTATGTGAGTTGTTTTCCGGGCACTGGGAAAGGGCGCAAAACAAAATATGTTTGATGTCGTCTTTGGGGCTGAGCTTCCCGCTCAGCCTCCTTGTTATTCAAGTTGCTTAGTCCATGCATCTAACAAGTGCCGAATGCTGTACAGGACAGCCTGTGCTGATTTATTCACGGATTAAATGGATTAATTCCAGTCCACCTCTTGATAGCGGATGTTTATCCGTGAATGAGCGCGAATCTACTGGCACAGCCTAGCCGTGTGCTTGGGTGATAGCCCATGATATCTCCGTACAGTCGTTCAGTTGCTGGCCGCCCTACGCTTCGACTTCTCCGAGTGCTGCTTCTTTACATCAGGACAGGGCATAGTGCGCGACGAATAAATTGTCTTGCTCACACCGAATGTCGAGGTGCGATCAACTTATCCTTATGTATCGCCATCGCCGAGTTGACATCGGACTCTTACGCGACCAGCCGTGGTACTGTTCAAGGATCTATCAACATTTGTGCCGGGCGCAGTGGATCCGGTGGTTGGCATTGCAGCCGGCGACCTGAACACGTCGCCGAGAAGCCGGCACGTACGGTCTGCATAGTGCAACTTTACTGTATAGGGATGAATGTTTTTCGGCATAAGACATTACCTACCACTGCCCACACATTAAACCTCGCTCGGTATAATGCCTCTCACCCTGTCAGACTACACGCCTAAGTGGGTAGAGTTTCTGTAGGTGCAGTCTGTCATCGCGCCCATGTCTGACCACCCTACCCGAGCTTTTCAGGAAAGGTGCCGGGCATGTATATCGCTGAAGATTATGACATAGGACCCTACCTTCATTCTTAACTCTATCGGTCTGTTGCTTGAATATCAACGATTGGGCGCATATATCTTGCCAGACCCTGTACTCGTCCAGCGCTCACTCGCTGAGCGGGGACACTCATCAGTCAAATTTTGAGTTGCTCACCGCGCGCGACCTTGAGATCTGCACATCCGAGGGTCTCGGGGAGGCGCGGGACTCCGCGTTGATTGGTCTCATTCATCGGCCGGCAATATCGGACTGATACATAGTTGCATATATTCAATCAGAATATTCTCCACTGAAAGCTGAGCAAAGGCTCGGAATCTTTGTTCAACAGTCGCAATATATCATGTGTCCTGATTGCCGTAACAGTATTTGCTAGTGGCAGGATCAATCTCGTACCTTTGCTGCCATGACATCGCACAGGCGGCGGGCCAGAGCATTGGACATGGAGTCCTGCGTTTACCGTAGGTTCAACCTTGACGTCTGCCAGGTACCTGTGGCCAGATTGTATTGAAGAGAGACGCCAATTGCTCCGGTGCTAGTCATGACTCGTTTCGCTCCTGCGTGCCGTACAGTACTAGTCGACATAAGGCCAGGAGTGGCACCAACAAACGTTAGGCAGGTTACGGCGAGGTTCAGTAGCCATGTACATTCTCCGTTCTGTTCATAGACTAGCCTGTGCGCCGCTGTCGAGCCTACGCCCCTGGCTTCAATCGCTTGAACGCCTTCGCGTTCTCTTCTATCGCAACCTCTGCAGGAAGCCTCTCCATGCTCGATGCACCAAAGAATCCATGGACCCCCTTCGTCCTGCATAGCACGTAATCCGCGTCTTCCGCCCGTGCGATAGGTCCTCCGTGACAGAGCACGATAATATTCGGATTAATCTTGACAGCAGCATCCCGGCATGCCTGGATGGCGCTCACGCAGTCATCCAAGGTTACGCTTGTCTGGGCCCCGATGCTGCCCGACGTCGTCAACCCCATATGCACGACAAGCACGTCGGCCCCTGCGCTCGTCATCGCGGCCGCCTGCTCGACATCGAAAACGTAAGGGGTGGTCAGAAGCCCGAGTTGGTGCGCCTCCCGGATCATGTCGACTTCGAGCGCATAGCCCATACCCGTTTCTTCCAGGTTCAGACGGAAGTTCCCATCGATGAGGCCGACGGTTGGGAAATTCTGCACCCCACAGAAACCGATATCGGCCAGCTGACGGAGGAAGCGCGGCATGGACCTGAAGGGGTCGGTCCCGCAGACGCCTGCGAGCACACCTGCGTTCTGGACAATGGGCAGGACCTCATCTGCCTAGGGTGGGCGGCTAATAGCTCAGCGGCCTAACGTTTTGCGATCAATACCGGACGCACCATCTCGAGGACAATTGCGTTTGCATCGCCATATGGCATGAGGCCCGCGAGTGAGCCACGGCCAGCCATGCGGAAGCGGCCGCTGTTGTACAGGACGATGAGATCCGCCCCACCCTTCTCGATAAACTTGGCTGAGAGTCCGATGCCTAGAAATTGGTCAGCCCGTCGCTGTGGTAAGTGCGTCTGCTGAGCCCAAGGCTTGCCTGCACCAGCGCCGAGGATTATGTCCCCGGACGCAATGGTCTCGCGGAGACGCTGGATGGCCTGCTCCCTGTTGGTCGGGCGGGGCATCTTGGTGCGGGGACGTTAGTAGACGGTCAGAACTGGCCTCAGCAGCCGCGATGGATGTATGGGACAGACACGGCGGACGCGTCCTAATAGCACGGGGCAGGCTCCATGCAGTCACGGCACATCTACGTCAGGTGCGGGTACGTCATGTGCGAGAGGTGGTGGCCCGCTTTCCCGCTCCACGGGAGACTCATACCGTGGTAGCGAGAAGCAGCACATCGGCCGCCAGGACACACCGAACCGGACCAGACGGCTCACTTTGTGTACGTATTCTCGTGAGTATGTTTCCCAGTTGCGGCGAGTGTATGTCATGACTTCGCTGCAGACTCGTTCACAGCCCGCGCACCCTGGCACAGCGCGCAATCATGTCCGAGTCATCCCCCACCGTCGCCCTCATCGGCACCTGCGATACAAAGCTCGACGAGCTCGTGTACGTCCATGATCAACTTGTGGAAATGCACGGCGTCCAATGCAAGTTGTTTGATGTCGGGCGCAACCCATGCTCTCACCCGGCCATCACCTACACGCAAAGCGATATCTTCGCAAAATCCGGCATCCCCCCCCCACCTGACATCAAAGCGCTGCCGCGAGGCGAGCTGATCTCAACCATTATCCAGCACACTATACCCCTGGTATCGTCGTTGCGTCAGCAGCAACAAATACATGCCGCCATAGGACTCGGCGGCAGTGGCGGGTCGTCCCTGTGCGCAGAGGTGATGCGCGCCAGCCTGCCTCTCGGCTTTCCGAAGCTCATTGTGAGCACGGTCGCCGGGGGCGATGTGCGCGCCTACGTCGCCGAAGACGATGTGACCATGATGCACAGCGTAGTAGACATCGCCGGATTGAACGACATCCTGCGTCCCATCCTCGAGAACGCGGCAGGCGCCATAGCAGGTATGGCAAGGGCATATCACACCCGCACCCTCCATTCCGCGCCTTCGTCGACGAGCGGAATCCTGAAGTCATCTGCGGATGACAGACGCATAGCCATCACCATGTTCGGCGTGACCACGCCAGCTGTGACCTACGCGCGGCACCTGCTCGCTGCGTATCCTTGCACCACCTACGTCTTCCATGCAACTGGAGCGGGAGGACGGGCACTGGAGAAGCTCGCTGAATCAGGCTTCTGGTCTGGCATCCTCGACCTGACCACGACCGAGCTAGCAGACGCTCTGTTAGGTGGTGTTCTCAGCGCAGGGGATAAACGCCTCACCGCAGCAGCGGCTGCGCGGATTCCGCAAGTCGTGTCCCTCGGCGCGCTCGACATGGCGAATTTCGGGCCCATGGACACGGTACCCGGGCAGTACAAGGCGCGGAATCTGTTCAAGCACAATCCGGGGATGACGCTGCTGCGCACATCCCCAGAGGACTGCAAAATCCTTGGGAGGCAGGTGGGCGAGCGCCTGCAGGCCGCGGATCCCAGTATAACGGAAGTGTGGATCCCGCAGCGCGGCGTCAGCGCGTTAAGCGTTCGCGATGCTCCATTCTGGGATCCGGCCGCGGACCAGGCGCTCTTCGCGGCGGTGAAGGACAGCCTCCAAGGCAGTAACATTCGAGTGGTGGAGATGGACACGGACGTTAATGACAAAGAGTTCGTGGAGAGAATCGTGCGGCGGCTGGTGGAGATGATGAGGATGTCACGGTTAGGTGGGAACTAGGATGCCCTCTGTATTGAGTTTCCTGGATGCAGTGTTTTTCGATGAGTCATGGCGCGGATACACATTTCTCTGATGGAATACGTACCTTCGATCAAAGCATTCTGGCATACACACTTAAACTAGAGCTGTCACGCAAGAGAGCGAGCGCTGATCCAACACTCAGCCTGGGTAGCAGCTACCAGTGAATTGCGATGCTGCAACCGTTGAGGGTACCGGCAGCAATGTGCGATTGCAGAACGGCCGCTCAGGATCGCCACGATACCTACACAGTAGAAATGGTCATTCCCCAGTACTATGCACTCCCTCATGCCCTCCGAGACAGCGATTCGCTCACCATCTTACTTGCTATATTCGTCAAATCTGCCGCGTCGCCGAGCAGACACAGCCACCGCCCGTTCACGAGACGTTGATCAGCGCAATAACTCGGAGCTGCAAATCGACCCTGCTCGACGCTTGCATTCCAGTCGGAGAGCGATTCCAAGCCGCCGCGCTCTCTGAACTCGTTTCTATAACACGTAACCTCGAGGCCTTCGCGCAAATAGTGCGCCGTCATGGACAGCCTTGGCGTCTTGCGCATACAGATCCAAAGCTTGGAATCTCTTGGGCGGCCCCGCAAGCTGTGGCCATCGCAGGTTTATTTGCGGCGGTCCCGCTGCGATCGTGATATTGCTGCGTCGTCAGCGTCAAGATAATTTTGCGCGGAGAACCGGAGGCGGCGTACCTTTCAGCCTGTGAGATCCTCAAAGCCATAGTCATCTCGCCCATACCAGCCTCAAGCCGTTCAAACTCCCTACCAGTGCCGGGCATCGAACGGCTGCAGTTCCTATACTAGACTGCGCTTAGAGACGAGAAACCTACAGATGCGCATGCGCAGTATCCTGGGTAGTATGAAAAGCCTCAAAGCCCGCTGCTTGGCACCGCAAACCGGAAGTGGCGCACAATGGGGGTACCAATGACATTCATGCAGGGATGTAATGGGTAAATAGAGTGTGTAATATGTACCGACTGTTCACAAAGGCGACCGGTCAGGGATAGGGAGTAATGATAAGACTGAAATTGTGCGCAGGGACAACAGCACGGGCGTATGGATAGGGATACACAGCGACGATGATACTGAACGTTGGTGACCAAAGAGGAGGGAAGCGCGGACCGGACCGGAACGGTCTACATCAGTCGTAGGCCTCCTCTGCGCTCCTCCGTACAAGGCGGCGCACTCTCTTCTTGTATGCTGCGAATGAATGCGTGCGTTGAACTCAACGTCTGTAAAGCCTATGCCTGCAATGGCACGCACCTTCAAAGTTCTCTCTGACTTCCTTAGCTGCATCAACGTTTGCCGGACTGTCCAAATTCGGCTTGTCGGATGACAGGAGCGAGATGACACTGAGTAACTATTGCAACAAGTAGGGATCAGTACTGGCTTGACAAAGGACAGCGATGGTTATGTACGATTGACTCCACTGAGTGCACTGGCAGCCATCTTTCTCCGGAATCCTCATAGCCGTACTGGTCCTCACCGGGCGGGTGCTGGAAGGGACAATGAGACATGAATTATTTAGGCGATATGCACAGTATGGACGTACAAGAATGGAGATGCATACGTTACCATCGGGATAAACTAATCACAGGTATCGTGGTCAGTAGGTATACATCAGGAACTGGTGGCCACTGACTGTTCGGATGCCACATCTGCGTGAGGAACTTCATCTTCGGCGGCTGAATAGGATATTCCTCTGGGAAAGTCAATCGAGCTCTGAAGAAACCTCCCTCACTAGATCGGAGTAGAGTAATGTGATTTTAAACCAAGGGTGCGGCTCAATGAAAGAATTATACACACTAGAGGGTATCCGGAGGGCTGGAGAGACGCCTCAGTACGATAGAGGACAATCGCGCATGAGAGCCACTTGTTGACGTACCCGATGATCATGATCTCCCACTCATAGAAGTTGTCGTCATCGACAAGCCCTACGTTTACAGGGGCCAAGAACAAATAATTGCATTTCCATGATATGTGGGGAGAGATGGAAAGAGGGCGAGGCTATTAATCACCGTTCACAACGCAGATACAGTGGCGGGAGAGGGCACGCACCTGCCGAAAAGCCCTCCAGGGGGCGTTTCTTAAGCTCGGCGAGCTGCCGTCTGAGGAGGAGGGCATTGGATGGTGTGGATGTCGGGGCGGAGGACCTTGACATCGTCGGAGATGATGAACGGAGCAGAGAGCAATGCGTTAGCTGGAAGCCAAGACCGGATCGATTGAGGCAAAGGATGGACGAGCGCTTGGAATATATATTCCGCACTGAGCGTGAGAATATTCATAATGCAGTCGATGTACTCTTCTTCGAGCGAAGTCATGGACTCAGCCATCCCTACGACATTTTCCTGACTTGAACGCGCACGGGGTCGAAGACGCAGGGCTGTGTATTCTGCGCCTCTTGCATGGGTCTCTACGAGACGGACAACCAGGATTGGGAGGCAGTCGGGCAGTCCAATTGGCGCGGACTTGGATTGACTGACCCGATCAAGAGCGTAGAGGTGTGCCCGTGAGTCACTCTTGCCTTAACTTGCTGGCCTGACCGCGAACGTGCAGGACAAATGGCTTCTGCTTCCCGCTTTCTTGAAAGTAAAGGGCCTAGTCAAGCAGCATATCGACTCCTTCAACTACTTCGTCGACGTTGATATCAAGAATATTCTAAAAGCGAATAATAAGGTCACCTCTGATGTCGACCCGCGCTTCTGGTTGAAGTATACCGATATCTACGTCGGTTTTCCAGACCGCACGGATGCTGACGCTATAGACAAGACTGTCACCCCGCACGAGTGTCGACTCCGGGACACGACGTACGGCGCTCCTATCCTTGTCACTATTCAGTATACACGAGGGAAGAATGTTGTCCGCCGCGCGAACGTTAATATAGGTCGGCTGCCCATCATGCTCCGGAGCAACAAGTGCTGGTTGAGCGGTCGAAACGAAGCTCAGCTTGCGCGCATGTCTGAGTGTCCTCTTGACCCAGGCGGGTATTTCATAGTCAAGGGCACGGAAAAGGTCATCCTCGTTCAGGAGCAGCTGAGCAAGAACCGGATCATCGTAGAGGTCGATCCAACGAAAGGTGTCGTTCAAGCGTCTTGTACTTCGTGCGTGCTCAGTTTTTCAGGTTAGCCTTGAACATTGATTGAGATCTGACAGATCAACTCACGGAGGATTGAAGTCCAAAACGTACGTCGCAACCAAGAAAGGCAAGATATACCTTCGGCATAACTCCATCCATGAAGACGTACCGATAGTCATCGCGCTCAAGGCGCTTAGTATCCAGTCAGACAAGGAGATACTTCTCCTGACGGCTGGTAATCATGAGGCATACAAGTCTGCATTCTCTCCTAATCTGGAGGAGGCGGCGAAACTTGGTATCTTCACAAGACAACAAGCTCTCGAGTGGATCGGATCTCGGGTCAAAGTGAACCGTAGAGTCGTTGGGCCGAGGAGGCCAACATGGGAAGAGGCGCTTGAGGCGCTTGCGACTATAGTTCTCGCCCACGTACCTGTGCACGGACTCGACTTCCGCTCTAAGGCGATCTTCGTCGCAACGATGACCCGACGCGTGCTTATGGCTATGGACGACGAGAAGATGGTCGACGATAGGGATTATGTCGGCAACAAACGCCTTGAGCTGTAAGCGCATATCTCTACTCTGAATCGTGTACAGTGGAGCTAAGTGGATTTCTCAGCGCTGGACAGCTTCTGGCATTGTTGTTTGAGGACCTGTTCAAGACGTTCAATGCCAATTTGAAGTCGGCAATTGATAAGATCCTGAAAAAGCCATCGCGAACGAGCGAGTTCGATGCCTTCAATACAATGCAATTTCAGGGCGACCACATCACATCAGGATTCGTGCGCGCTATTTCCACAGGAAATTGGTCGCTTAAGCGTTTCAAAATGGACCGGGCTGGCGTTACGCACGTCCTCAGCAGGCTCTCTTTCATTTCCGCTCTCGGAATGATGACGCGCATCTCGTCTCAATTCGAGAAGACGCGCAAGGTCAGTGGCCCTCGTGCACTACAGCCCAGCCAGTGGGGAATGTTGTGTCCCAGTGATACCCCAGAAGGGGAAGCGTGCGGTCTCGTCAAGAACCTAGCGCTGATGACTCACATTACTACGGATGTTGAGGAAGAACCGATCACTAAGATTGCGTTCATGCTTGGCGTCGAAGGTCCGCACTGATCTGTCGATATTGTCTACAATTTGTAGTTGACAGTTTTCCCCTTTCGGTACAGACATCAGCTTGGCCACTGGCGCAGAGATCTATGGCCCGAACGTCTTTATTGTCAATGTCAATGGAACGATCATTGGTCTCACCCGCTATCCGATGCGTTTCGTCAGCAATTTCCGAAAGTTGCGACGGGCCGGCAGATTTAGCGAATTTGTCAGTGTCTACATCAACCATCATCACCGAACAGTACTCATTGCGAGTGATGGCGGGAGGATTTGTCGACCTATGATTATTGTTGAGAACGGCAGATCGCGTGTGACGACTGACCACGTCCTGGTATGTCGGCGGAAAGGTTGCTTCGCCTGGCTAATATTTATATTTCATCATCCAGGAACTCAAGAGGGGCGTTCTCACCTTTGACGACTTCCTACGTAAAGGATTGGTAGAGTACCTGGACGTCAACGAAGAAAACGACTCGTACATCGCGCTGTACGAATCCGACATCGTACCCAGCACTACCCACCTTGAGATTGAACCCTTCACGCTTCTCGGCGCTGTCGCCGGACTTATCCCCTATCCCCACCACAATCAATCACCGCGTAACACCTATCAATGTGCCATGGGCAAACAGGCGATCGGGGCGATTGGTTACAACCAGCTAAATCGCATTGACACTTTACTCTACCTATCAATCTATCCGCAACAGCCCATGGTCAAGACAAAGACGATAGAGCTGATTGGCTACGACAAGCTGCCTGCTGGGCAAAATGCGACGGTGGCGGTCATGAGCTACTCCGGCTACGATATCGAGGATGCCCTCATTTTGAACAAGGTTCGTCCACCTCATCCGGTTAACCTGCATCCACAATGGCGGAGATTAATCGTCGCTCAGGCCAGTTTGGATCGTGGCTATGGACGTTGTCAAGTCCTCCGGAAGAATGCCACGCTAATAAGGAAATACCCTAACGGGACGTACGTTAACCGTGCAGTCCTCTTGGCACCGACCCGCTGACAACTCCGTTAGGTTCGACCGCCTGGCAGATGCGCCGCTGGATGAGAACGGCCGGACTCAGAAGAAATACGATATCATCCAGATGGACGGTCTGGCCGGTGTTGGAGAACGTGTCGATCCAGGCGATGTCTACATCAATAAGCAGATACCGACGAACGCCAACGACAACTCGTTCACGGGTCAAGCAGCCACCGTACCCTACAAGAACGCGCCCATGACCTATAAGTCACCGGTAGCGGGGAACATTGACAAAGTCATGATCAGTGACACGGAGAATGATCAAACCCTTATCAAGGTCCTCATCCGCCAGACCCGACGGCCGGAGTTGGGAGACAAATTCTCGTCAAGGCACGGGCAGAAGGGGGTATGCGGACTGATCGTCAACCAAGAGGATATGCCTTTCAACGATCAGGGGATCGTTCCCGGTGCGTGCATCTGACACCCTGTCTGTCACGGCGCTGACAGATCCTTTGCAACGTTGCAGACACTATCATGAATCCTCACGGTTTCCCCTCTAGGATGACAGTCGGCAAGATGATCGAGCTGCTAGCGGGAAAGGTGGGTACTGTTTATTGTTCACCCTTATCGTCTCGGGTCACTGAATTGTGCCGGTAGGCTGGTGTGCTGGCCGGTAGACTGCAGTACGGTACTGCCTTTGGTGGCTCCAAGGTGCCGTGGTATTTTGCACCACCTATATAAAGACTAGTGTTCATGAGGGGGCGCGTTGCAGGTGGAAGACATGTCACGAATTCTGGTCGAAAATGGTTTCAGCTATGCTGGCAAAGATATGTTGACCAGCGGCATCACTGGCGAGCCGATGGAAGCGTACGTCTACTTCGGGCCCATATACTATCAGGTATGCGGCTTGATGCGGTATCGATGAATCTCATCTAACTTTGTGAATCAATGCAGAAATTGAGTGAGGACCATCAATATGACGTCGCTTTGCCTACCGTACTGATTTGCAAAAACAATTGCGGCAGAGCACATGGTGATGGACAAAATGCATGCGCGGGCCAGGTATGTCTGTTCGACTCTGCGACCCACGAACGGCTACTCATCCCGTGTTTGATTCCGTAAGGGGACCGCGTGCAACGCTGACTCGACAGCCCACCGAAGGACGCTCACGAGAAGGCGGTTTACGTCTCGGCGAGATGGAGCGCGACTGTCTCATTGGCTACGGCGCAACGCAGCTCTTGCTGGAGCGCCTCATGATATCGTCCGACAAGTTTGAGGTTAACGCGTGCCAGGAATGCGGCCTCATGGGCTACAACGGCTGGTGCACGTATTGCAAGAGCTCGAAAAAGATGGCGCAGCTGACAATCCCTTACGCCGCGAAGCTGTTGTTCCAGGAGGTACGTCGAGCACACTCGACGCTGGGCCGCTGGCTGACCGTACCTCCCAGCTCATGGCGATGAACGTGGTCCCACGACTGGTGCTAGATGATGCGTGACGCATTACGAACCCAACGAGCCGCCGCACATGATAACTTATTCCTCCTTTGTCAACCGGTCACGAAAGAAGTGTATTCAGTCGCCATGTACTGTACGTACGCGCAACTC